>CM046872.1:10412696-10820603 GCA_025617745.1 Heliocidaris erythrogramma | reverse complement strand
ATGATACAACCTTGATCAAGCAGAAAATACATGGAAATGAAGAGCCATAACTTAATGACAAATAGAATCAATAGGCCTACTTGTAGATTGGAAAGGGACACATTTCCGGATATCCTTGTATGAAAGAAAATAACATGTCATTTCATAGCAATGTTTGCTTTCTTGTAACCCAGAGCTACACGTAGTGTACCTATAGTAGGAACTGAGTACCTTCAAGGAGCTGTGGTAGTGTGGCCAAAAATATAGACCTATCCTTTTGCATTCCCCATGGATTTCATATTACCCTCTCCAGTCCCCTCGGATTGTAAACCAAGGCATTAATTTTCCATCAGGCCCAAATATTTCACTGGGATACATTTAGCTGGACAGTGTTTGGGTAACTTACTAACTTTACAAGTTACCCCACCAGTCATCACCAGATGGATAATTAGCACCTGGCTTGCCATATAATATAGTCCATCTTTGGTGGATGCAACTTGCTACTATTCACTTATGAACCTTGTCATACATGAACATGTAATATGCATTGGCGGATTTAAAGTAGGCATAGTTTGGAGTTTAGAAATTGCATGTCTTGCCACTTTCAAAAGATCCCTCAAAACACATCTCTCTCCCCAGCAATGTAATGTTCTAATATGATCTTTTACTTTTCTTTTAGTTTGTATTTTTGCTGTTGAAGTTGTCTTTTCTCTTCAAGTCTGTAATAGTGTAAGCAATATGGTACTTTCTGTTATTAGCGCTCCTAAATATGCAACATTATCATTATTACATGTAGGTTGAAGCTGACAAAATTGAAATTCACAATTTGATGCAGACTGCAGTTGTTTTCTCTGAACTTGAATTGTGATGATCAGTCTTAATCCATCAGGGAAGCATATGTCTCGCAGTCTCATATGGTCGATGATGTGAGCTGCATATACATGGATGGAGGGGTATGAAGAAGAGGAAATAGCATAGTAGGGTAGACAAGGAGAGAGATAGACAAAGAGAGAGATAAAGAGAGTAGGAAAATCATGTTGAGAGTGGAAAAACAGAAGAAGGGAGAGACAGAAACTAGTGGAAAACAGAAGAAGGGAGAAACAAACTCCAGTCAAAATTTGATCGAGTAATACTTTTTAATAGGCCCATTTATTTATACTCTGTACATTGTATATTTCACTTCATTTTCAGTCATATGTATACCTGCAAAGAAATGTTTGTAATTTTACATGTGCATTGAATGGAAATCAGGATAGAGAAGAGAGTGAAGAAGAGGATGAAATGGGATGGATCATGTCATGAAGAGCATCTTTCTCATACATAATACAAAAATGGCTTGAAAGAGAATGAGGGGGGGGGGGCAGGGGAAAGACAGCAGCCTGCAGAAAGTGGAAAGATAGCAGGCCTATACTATAGCCATAGGGAAGATACAGAGAGGCAGGCTGCAGAGAAGTCAGTGATAGTGAAGCGAGACTCTGAGATAACACGTCTAGAGATAGGAGAGAAAATGGTCAAGATAATATATCGTCTAGATATGATATCATGCAGCACATATATCTGGTGTCATATAGATGCACTCATTCCACTCCGCCTGAGTCATCAGCGATGGCCCTGTTCTCACAGAGCAATTAATTGTGGATCTTCCTTTGGTACGCTGTGCCTGCATCCACTGAGCAGAGAAAGGAAGATATAGTATAATTTAATTGTTCATATGTATTGTTGATGTCATCTTCAAAATGTTTAGATATGATCACTCCCAGAATATGTTGTTATTTTCTAAAGTGTTTCCAAATCACTCACTTTTAATGTCAGCTGTAAACAGTAAGTTTAAGTGAACTGTTGAATGTTTCTATTTTTTTTTTGATTTTTTTTTTTCTCTTGGTTTTTGTGTGTTTTTCTTTGATCTAATTATTCTTAGTTTGTCTTCAAATCTGTATTTTGTATATACAACACGATAAAAACTACTTTCGAAAAATGAACTCAAAGACAATTTCAATAGCCCTGTCTATCACCTTTAGAAATGTGCGAACATTACAATGGTGTATTACATAATCCGAACCTGATTTCTATGGGCAGTACAATAGGCCTTTGAAATTGCCCTTGAGTTTATTTTTCGAAAGTAGTTCTTATCGTGTTATACGTAAATTAATTTATTTCTTTGTTTCTAATTTCTACAAGGGATTATATATATTTTTTTCTGTATGTAAATCTTTAAAAATATTGTCATGTACATCGTGAATGCTTGACAGGGCCTTTGTAGAAAGCAGTTCTGAAACTGACAGTGTTACCCTGTATAAATAAAACTGCAAATAAAATAAATTGTTTTCACAATGGTTCTCTAAGTATTTATTCATTAACAGACCATTCTAATGAACTGATATTATTTTATTTTTGAAAATGAAACTGACATTTTTATTCAAAAGGTTATAGGAAGAAAGATTTTATGGATTTTTACAGTAGTATAGAATTCCTTTTGAACTTCCCTTCTGGTTTTGATATATATGATTTTATTGTAACTTTGTAAGGATAAAATTTATATTGATGAAAATGATATTTTACATTTATATAGGGCATTTTATAATACTTTCAATGCGCTTTACATTATATAGATACAATAATAATCCAAATTATTCTTATTGAAATTGTATGTTAAATTTTCCCTCATTTAAATTTGCCCATTTTTTCTGCAATCTGTCGCTGTTGTCCTTTATTACATTCTAAGCCAATAAATAAACAATTGAACATTTTCATACCATGTTGAATATTTTAATTAATATTTTTGATATGTGCCAAATATGAGATATATTTTAGCTTGGCAGTGGACTCAATGACTCTTTATGAAAAAAAATTATATTCCAAAATAGCAAGTATGTGTGAATTCCATAATTTGATAAAATATATGAACCTTGTACAGATTTGTTGCTATTGGCAATATACATAAGGACAATACTTGAGTTGCCAATTTGTGACAATGCAAAATTTGTTTTTGTATTGAGAGTTAACATGGCTAACTCTTCAGTTGCCAGTATCCTTCAACAGTCTTCTGCTTGTATTTTCGTTTTGTTTCATTTATTTTTCATTTCAAGAGAGAGAAAAAAAAGAAGGATTGCAAAAAAAAATGTGTACAAAATTGCAACATATATTCATATTTGACCCTCCACCACAAAACAACCAATAAGTCGCAATGGGTGTTTTAGAGTAAACAGCTGAAAACGGTGGTCTTGGGTGTAAATTATGATTTTAAGTTTTTTTGTATTTTCTAAAAGTTCATTTATCAATCTACCATCTGACAAAATTTCAGGGTAAAATTCGATGTTGAAATATGTTTTTACTCTCATCCAAAATGAAAAATTTTCTTGGATATTCAAACTTTGTATGTCAACTTGCTGGAATTATACTTCACATCGCTTTTCTTGTATAGGCTCAAAACTATGCACTGTACGCTAGGGAGTTTTGACTCAACCTTTTGTGTGACAAACAATAGGACACAGATTAGGCGCTCTTAAATGGTCACTCTTGTTTAGAGCCCATTTTCTCTATTGCTTTGGTAATTAGCCTGTCTGACACATTGACATTCTCATTGTTATTTACCAAGGTTTGCTTAGTCCATACAAGACAAGTTATATATCATTTTAAAGCTTAGAATCTAAGCTTTTAAACTGTGTGATGAAGTTTTAAAAACCCAAATTTCTGACTTATTCATTGGTCATTTTGTGGTGGAGGGTCACATATTATAAAGCCTTTTTATAATTACATGAAAATGAATAAAGAGAACTTTGGAAAAGCCTGTAAGGCTTTGTGGGTTGAAATTCCCTCTTATACATGTACATATCATTGCTTAGGCAAATTATGAGATAAACAATTTTTACAAGCAGTGAATTAGTTCATCTGTTTGGTATTTTGGAAATATATATCCTTGTTCATCAGTTCGTAATGCTCCCTTGCCTACTGTATATCCAGGAATTATCACAAGCAAGAAATTTGTGCAAAATATTTGCAATTGTGCCAGATTTTTGTAAGTTTCATTCCATAACAAAAATTGAAAAATTAATATTTGCTGCGAGATCTAAAGTTTCTTGCTTGACATTATTCTTATCATTTCTAATATTATATAGCCAATAAGATAAATTTTGTACCTCTGGCTTTGTTTAAAAACACCTTTGATTCATGGAAATGAGAAGTTACTGATGATATGATCAGATATGTACATGCATATATATACAAGAAATATATTTTATTTCCCTGTATATTATTGACTCAGTAATCTAGCTTAAATCTACTATAGCATGCTTCATATCCATTACTTGATTCTATTCTAAGGATTTGTTGGTTTAACAAAGGAGTAGTACTTGAATTATCCTTTAGACATTTATGTACAAATGCATGTGTATGTATAGTACATGAATTACTTCTCCCCCTCTCTCTCTTTGACTATCTATCTCTGTTATGTATTTCACTCTGTCTCTCTTTGTTTCTCTGTTTAGCTCTCGACTCTTTGTCTATTTCTATCTCTCTCTCTCTCTCTCTCTTTCCACTTCATTATCAAACACTATCACTTTGCTCAAAAGTGTGAATAAACATTTATTTACTAGTCATAGTGTACATTATTTATTTACTCTTACTCTCATCTATTTCACTCTGTCTTTCTTTATCTATTTCCTAGTTTGGCATTCTTCCCCCCCCCCTTCTCTCTCTCCCATTTCACTTTCAAATGCTTATTCTTTCCACTTGAAAGAATACAGGAGACTATGACCCCTGTTACACCGAAATACCTAACCGAGACCAGTCTCGGGGCGCCCGAGACTGGTTACCAAAAAGCTGACCCAAATTGTTGGATCTCTGTTACACTGAAATCATAAGGACATTGTGGGCTTGGGCGGACTGTGTTTGCGATGACGCAATCATTCCACACGTGCTAGCAGCGCACAAACCAGTCTTGGGTAGGTTAGCATTTACACCGGATCCTGAGGAGACTCAGGGTGCTCCCAAACCAGTCTTGGACCACATCACTAGGTAGTCCGAGACTGGTTTGCTCAGTAGTGGTCTCGGGTAGGTTTCGTGCTTTTACACCAGATTTGAAACCTACCCGAGACCAGTCTCAAGATACCCCGAGACTCCTTAGGATTTCGGTGTGACGGGTCTATGAGAGAGTGAATTTGGAGTGATTTAAAGATAAAGTGGAGTTCTGGTCAGGCAATTACATTGCGCAAGAAAATGTCAAAGCAATTTTGAAAGGTTGTTCATGTCTATGTAATAATTGGTGTATACTGTGAGGTTTTGGAATCATCAAAATGATTAGAAATTGATCCAATCTTGCTGAAAAGTGCATGCACTGCACACGGAAATGGGTATATGGGACAACACACGCACAGGTGGCATGAATGTTCGGCCCGAGCATTTCAGCTATTTCTTGTCATATTTTGAATATGAGGGCATTTGAGGAGCAATCCTTTGCAGGGGACATTTCTACTATGATATTCTTCCAAAATGATATAAAAAGAATGAGAAAGCTCTCAAAATCATTTTTCACCTTCATCAGAACTCAACCTTCTCTTTAATTGATGGTGTTTGGCACAGAGCCTTCTAATTATCCCCCTCTGATTGACAGCCATATGCAATCTCAAGTATTCCGCAAAGATACCTAGAAGCAAATGTGGATTTCCCATCCCCTCTCCTGATCCTTGTCAGGCTTTTAATTTTGATGGAAAGATTTGATTAGGGGTTTGGGAAGTGGAGCAGCTAGGGTTCAGGGTTCATATTTTGTTTTGTTTTTTGTTTATTTTTGTATGGGTGTATATATATATGCAACTATTGTGTATCATGGAGTGTCAAGAATTAAGCCAACATTTACAATCAATCTACAGCAGGTGAAATTGTGATGTTTAATTTATTCTTTATTTATATACTTATATTTACGAAGTAATGAATTGGTACATTTTTGTTTAGATGTTATTCTAGGTACATACATTGTAGTATATGGTGTATTCTCATTGATTATGACATTTCTGTAGTTTTGAGGGGTAAAAATGATTGTAAAGTGATCATTCTTTCTAACTTGCTGAAAATTATGAATTCTTTAAATAAATTTAAATGTTGGTACACTCTAAAAGAAATTTAATGTAAAATGAACATTTGAAAGGAAAGAGGATTTACAGCTTTTTTGAAATGTATCCTGCTATATTGCTCGATCAAGCTTTTATCCGGCAATTTAAAATGTGAAATTCATCTTTTGAAAAATGAAAATATTTTTCTGCCGTTTTGAAATGTGGATTTAGCTCTTGTGTTTGAAGTATATTGTTATATACTATAATATTATTGATTTTTGTCATTATGTATTCTTTTCCAAATGTATATTTAATGCTCAGTGTCAATGTGGTTCAGATATTTTTAAGGTATAGAGATCAGGATTTATTCCTTTCTCATTCCCTTTCCAAAGGTCAAAATCCTATGAAAATACTGTCATTTTGAGATAAGTGTTCTTGTAATTGCTTTTTGAATGGAAATGGCACTGTGAGCCAACATTTTCAACCTTCAATAAATACTCTGGTAAGTTATAAACTTACCTATTTGTACGATGATATCCTAATCATGTTACATAATATTTCACAGAGAATGTAATGAATAAAAGTTGGTTCAAAAATTTGTGCATGTGAGCCTACCATCTTATATGAATAGATCTTTCCGAAAAAGAATTCAGTTTTCAGCGGGGCATAATATTTCTGAAAATTTGTTTTGCTTTTGGCACTCGTTAGCCAGTTCTTGGCCAGTCTGGCAACTCCTCTACACATTTTCCTGTGTAGGATAATTCTAGTCTGACCTTCTATACATGCACACAAGTTAAGCAACAACAGGAAGCGCTCAGTAATTTATGATAGATCTCTCTTTTTTTCTTGGATGCCTTCTTGGTGAATGGAAAGTCCAGACATCATATAGCTGTCAAATTAATTAGGGGCATGCTTTGTCACTTTCCTCTGGATAGGGGATGTCCATTTTTTTCTTTTGCCTGTTATGCATCCTTCCACCTCCAAACTCCTACGCTTATACAGGAAAAGAATGTTTGAAGTCTGAATCCCGATCAATTTACATTGTAGAATCACTTGACCGAAGGGGGCATCCTGGAACATGCAGAGCAATATGAAACATGTAAACAATACTTGAAGGATGTTATGTGTACAGAAAATGAAGGTTAAAGTTTGTCTCTTGAGATTTGCATATTAAAGCACTTTTAGATTTTAAACAAGCCAGAAGGTAAATGTTTTGTAAGTGTTTGTTATTTTGAAAAGAATATTAATGTCATAGTTAATAAAGAATTATCAACTAAAAGACCATACTGTCCATAGTCATAATTATACAGAAATAATTGATAAAAAAGCTTATACTATACAGGCCTACAGGATTAGATGATTCTATAGCATTACAATATGTTACCCCAAATTATTGTCTTGATGTTATTTTAACTTTTTAATATATTTGTCAGAAACATAAAAAGAAAATATACATTCAAACATCATTAAGATTAGAAACAAAGTTGCATTTGGATTTTTTGAGTGAACTTTTTTTTCTTCAAAATAACAACAGACTAACTTTCAGCCATGAATCTGATGACTGGGTTAATAATATTTCTGTAAAGCACTTAAGAGACATTGTAGATGTATAAGCCGCTATATAAATCCAGAATATGAATATTACTGTTAGCATATGTTTTTTTTATTAAGTTTCATAGATCTGTACATGTATAATTATCATCTGTTCTGTATAAATAGAGAGAGCCATCTCTCTCACAATTCCTTGTTTACATCTGGTATAATCAAGGAGTTATTACTCTTTGGTGTAATGCATTCACTTTGCTGTGAGCATACTTCATTAGACATTCATTTTTAAAAGGGTGAGAATTTTGAGGAAACATTTCTAGGATTAAATATATTTTCTCTGAATTTCTCTCTTCTCTCACACCTCCGTAAAAACAACTTGATGGGCCTGTAATTCAGTTAGCTAACAGTGCTAATATGTAACCACCAATCTAGGATAACACATGCCAGAAATCAGGGATTGTGGAAAGGTTTTCACCCAGCTGTTGATTTTCCCACAAGTATCCAAGCCCCCCTATTCTACTCCGCTAAGCTCGATTTGTTTCCTTCCTTTTTGTATGTACCCATCATTATGCACCTGCCTACTTCCTGAACAGAAATCCTTATCAAAACAAGATCTCTGAATTGGCTTTGGAAACAAATCCTGGAAGTTTAAAAACCTCATGTTGTCTTAATCATTCCTTTGTGTGGTCTGAGAGGTGTTAAGTTCCTTCTAGTATAATCAAGGAGTTATCACAGAACACCCTACTTGATACAAGCAGAAGATCCTTTGTAAGCCAAGTGCTAATATTGACTATCTTGGAAAGGCATATACATTTTAAAATCTCCCTGAGAAAATCTCATATATTCAAGAGCATTGATAAAGTTGAGTTCTGGTCATGCAATTACATTGTTGAATAAGCTGTCCCAAAGCATTGGGAAAGGTGTCTTTGTGTCTACATACATGTAAGAACACTGTGAGGTTTCGGAAACATCAAAATGATCAAAAAATTACTAAATTTCACTGAAAAGCACATGTACCTATGCACATAGAAATAGGTATATGCAAGGAGGTACTAAGCAAGCATAGTACCTCCTTGGTATGTGGGACTGCACACTCATGTGGCAAAAATGTTTGGGTCGAACACTTCATCTGTCTGAATATGAGGGCATTTGAAGAGCAATCCCTTACAGTGTACATTTTTACTATGATATTCTTCCAAACTAACAAAAAAAAAAGAAAGAATGAGAAAGCTCACAAATTATTTTCACCTTATCAGAAATCAACCTTCTCTTTAAGCTACAGTATATCATACCTTTGTATTTTATAACCAGTCACTAAAATAACCAACTTTGAAAGAAAAATAAAATAACAGAATTTCCCTGAGAAAATATATAGAAGAGCTGCGAGCATGATGAACCAGGCATAAATTTTGATGATTACTCCTGCTTGGGAAGAATTACACTTAGATACTAGTAGTAGTAGCTACATGTATATTTTACTCAATTTTAATTCATGAAAATTGTAAGGTGATTGCAAAACATGAAGTGTTTGCTGGAGATCAATATTCCTGCCCATAAAATTTCAGATTAAACTGGATCAGTGTTTGTGATGACTATGTTTCTGAGGTTTTGGGTTTGGTCATTATTCTTTGGGGTACTTCTGCATGTAGTTCTAAATACTATCTTGAACAAAGCATTGATTAATGTTAAACCCTGATCAAAATCTTATTATAGCTTTGAAACCACCTAAACTAAAGGGTCTGAATCATGGTCCCAATTGGTACAGTGTGCGTAATTAGCTTTTCCTTTTGAAAATAGTAAGTTGTAAAAAAATGATTTGTTTGAAAGTGAACTTTGCATTTCACCAATGCAACTGCAAGTGGAAGCATGTTTATTATGAAAATTTCACAGTTGAGATTTTCTTGAGTTGAGAACTTGAGATATACAAAGGGATTCATTGTGTCCAAGTTACTGTTTTACATTAATTCCCAGCTGTATCAAAAATGACACACAAAAATGACTAGAAAATCTTGACCCTGTATTTTACTAAAACCTTTGAAAATGACTCAAAATTTCAATTTCATAAATATAGTGGGCCCATAGATTGAAAATGAAATTGAAATTGAAATAGTATTTATTAAAATCGACTTGGCAGCCCAACTGCTGAATTACATGGAATGTACAGAGTGAAAATAGAAATGAGATACTGCACAAAATACAAAATGTTTTTCTTTATAGTTTACAATAATATTGGAAAGAGAGAAGGGAAGGGAGAATGAAATTTAAAAAAAAGGACAGGAGAGAATGAGGAGATATATATATTAAAGGATCAACAGAATTATCAAGTATACAAAAATATATATTTTGAACTGCAATACTAGTAATCTGTTGAGCCAATAGGCCTAGAGCCGAGGAGTAGAAAGAAAGTATATGTATGTCAACAGAGATGTACTAGTATACAGTGGTAGAATCTCCTTTCAGTTGTATGTCTCTAAAATTTAAAAGTTCTGCCATCAAACTGTAATTCCATCATGGCTTAGTTTGTTTCTGATACCAGTTATTGCCTTTTCTCATGGTTGCCATGTGGCAAGCTAGTATGCAAATTCCAGACAGATGACAATGCACTGACATGAAGCAGGTCTTTTTAGAAGAGGTGCTTCTTCTTCTTCTTGGATAAGGTTTGTGGAGGAAGTTAGCCTAATATCCAGGCAAAATAGATTTTATTCCTCTGAATGAAGACTTCCTCTCAAAGTATTTCCAAAAATATGTATTAAGGAAAATGAACAGCACTGCAAGAAATTCAGAAAAGTGATAAGCATTTAAAGGGAAAAAAATTACCCAGGTATGTTCATTTTTCGTAAGAAACTAAGAATGACAAAATATTGTAGTTGTATTTATCAATATCATGGGATAAACAAACAAACCTAAACTTAACCGCGATATTTCAGAAAATGATAAATATTTAGTGTTAAAACTAAGGCAGAAAACAATGTTAATTTGAGCAGGAATGATAAGAAAAATGTAGATGTGTTTCATTTTGTACAGTGGAAACTCAGTATTTGTACCAAGGTCCTCTATGGGACCATCAAAATTACCTTCTTCTAGCAGGAATCTCGTTATATCGGGCTAAAAAACCAATAGAATATAAAGAGTTGGGACCAGGAATATTACCTTGTTATATCAGGAATATTGTTATATTAGACCTCTTTATACTGAGTTTCCATTGTACAAATAAACCTAGAATTATGGATAACATCATTATTATGGAAATAATTTCAAAAGACTTTTGTATCACCGTCATTTGATTACCCATACAATTCTATTTCTGATCATATTTTAGGCTTATTTTCAACATGTATTTTCAAAAGTCAAATGAAGGTTTCAATATTATATGTAGGTAGGCCTACTGTGTGCCTTACAAATGAGACTATATGTGGGACTGTGTGAGTGCAGAGGGATGTGTAAATAATTTGATGCTGATTGAGTAGTAGGCCCAAGTCTAGATGAAGGCTTTACTTTTAACTTTCATGCATATTCAGACCTAGATATGAATAGTTGATATTGCCTTTCTTAGTGCTGTTCTCTCCATTGATACAGGGATCATGTGTCAATAACAATGAAACTTTAAAAGATCTGTTTCTTTGAGGGGAGGGGGGCTTAATGTTAGAAATATTATATATGTCCTCTTTCAAAGGCAAGAGCTCACTTCTTTGTGTGCCAATTAAGCCTCTTTCCTCTTGTCATTGGTTGAAAGTTTAAGTATTAGTGTGTCCGTAGTAGACTTATGTCTACCACATAGACCTATAAAAGTTTACATGTTGTGCCTGTGCACTCTTACAGCCCTCCTGATGTTGTTATCCTTTTCAAAAATGATGATTGCAGTCATTCAGTTTGGAATTGGATATTCTTCATTATTCATAGTTATCGTTTGAACTTAAAAGGGCAATCCAACCTCTGTAAGTTGATTTGTGTAAATATTTTTCTGTGATAGCAGCAAACTAAGAGATTCTATTGAGTAGTATATTTTGACAAATTTACACTTATAATGTGGTCGAGCGAACGCGAAGTTTTGTTCCGTGCGAGCTTTTTCATGTTATCCTTTATTTCCTTCATACTCTTCAACTGTTGACCTATAGAGTGGCAGATCAGGTTTTTTGAGGTTGATTTTTACTCTTTCTAGCTGTACACAATTAATTTTTTTCAGGTGATTGATACTTTTCCCTGATGTTTTCACATTGTGTTACTCCTCTTCGTAACTACATGCCAAAGATTTGATGATACCAATACAGATATGTAATTCCTCAGTAGGGCCAATATATTACAGCATATACTTGATGTAGGTATTATTATATTATCTCCAAATTACAGTACAACGGATTAGCAGGCTATACAGTTAGCCTCTGTTGTTTATCTATCCCCAGAATGTTTGTAGTACATCTTATCTCTTTCTGTACATAAATAGACCAGGCAAGCATGCAGAGATAAGCATTTTTCAGCCAGCATCTGGTATTGTATATACCGTAGTCAGAATTTGATCAGTAGTACCATAGGCCTACACAGCAATATTTCAGCACTGATGAAGGCGGGGGGGGCCCACATGTACCTGTAGGTTTGATGTACAGGTCAAATGACCTTCGTGTGTCTAAAGCCCTAAGATTTGTGTTTTCACATTTGGTTTGCATGAGAATCAATTCTCTCACACATATTTAGAGTGCATGATGGAGAACATGCAAAATTGAGAGAGAATTATGTGTCTCATTCATGTTAGTCTGTGAATGTGACTATGAGTCAAGTATAAATTTTGTTGTAGTATCCACAGATATACATGTAGCAAGGAAACAAGCTGTTGAGCTGTTTCTACTCTCATTGTTGTCTATACTGTTTTTGGAAGCCTAACCTGTTCTTGAACCCAAAGAGAAGCGTCCAAAACAGCAGGCCATCAGGCCATCGGATCCTGCTGAAATTTTGTAAAAGATCAGAAATCTGCTGCATGAAAGTCGTAATGGAATTATGGAAAGAAACGGTCTTTCTGACAATTCATACAAGTTCTAGGAAATTTGAATATGCATGAAGATAATTTTAATGACAACAGCAAATGTTCTAACTAAATCTTCAAAAGAGAACGTTGCATTCAAACGGTTAAGCTATTTTAACCAAAACTGTTATTAATTACATTAATCACATTTGTATTTCCTCTATCTGCATACAAGCCAATCATTTTCTTTCTGTGAAATTGATGATCATTTAGGAAAATATACTTATAAATGATTCATTTTAACACCAGAAAAATTAATATAAAACCGGTAGGGCCTATATAAATATGGGTGACTCATGTTAGGTAAACAGTACGTGTTTCACCAACTTTTTATGGAAGGTTTTTTCCAGTTATGGAAATGATCATAATGATAACACCCTCAGACATGATGTTGATGTTGATGAAATGGCCGACTGTTCAAAACAAGAAATGTTATGATCTCATGACCTTACCCTGAACCTATCTCGCTTAATTGATAATTTCCTTGCTAAGAAAATAACAACTTTGAGGTAGGGACAGTCTATCCAGTTGAATTATAAATATGGAAGTGTTAATGTGGAGACACCATTGTGGCTTGTGAGCTTGTATTGGTCAGCAGATGTGACGCTGCCATACAGAATGGAAGAAAACTCTCATATCTCCTATTTCTCTTTGGTATAATAGACAATAATCCTTACATTGCTCTATTCATTTTATGTATTCTCTTGGAAGTCATTTGGTGTTACAAAAATGATAAAGGCCCATTCGTGTTTATGGTGATACAATTGCACTAGGCATTAGGCTATATATTGGATTAAGAATCTTTTTATGTTCTGTAGTAGTCTGAAATTAGTGTGTAATAGTGAGTAGTGTGAAAAGAACAAAAACGCAAAATGCTCTTTATTTATTTTGAATAAAACACATTAAATTGGAGTGAAATTGACTATGGTTTTCAAGAAAAAGTAGCACATTTTGTTTTTTTTAGGCTAAGTGCATAAATAATTTTGATTAAAAGCTTTTATACTAAAGATTACATTCACATTAGAGCTGTTAATCAATTTTCATAAGTTAGATGATAAAACATTCCATAGAACGCCCAAGAGAACTGTATGTAAACACACAATGGTGAAGTCATGCTTTGTGTACCATCACCCAATGTCCATTCTAAACTTGCTGTGATCCATCAAGGATCCACTGAGGAATAAATGTATTTTGATGTCACTCCCTTGGTACAATTTGAAGAACAACCTCTCTATTGTTTCCATCACTTCTCCCGAGAATGTGATTGAGAGCAGGAGAGAGATAAGGGGGTAAATGATGACTGATGGTGGCCTCAGGTGGAGGCAAAATGACTTTTGTTGAGAATCATGTAAGTGAAAAATAGTAAATAAAATGTCTATCCAATATCCATGGGTGTGAATTACATAAAGCCTATGTGGAGAACTGGAGGTCCATTAAAAATCACATATTATACTCTGAGGTCATCAGGGTTGGAAGATTTATATCAAATTGATTTAAATCACCTTGATTAAGTTTTTTGAAATCAATGATATAAATAAAAAACAAAGAACACACATAAGTTATTTTGTTGTTGATTTTGTTGATGTGCCAAATAAAATCACTCCAAATCATGATTTTTAACATTTTTTGACTAAAGATTTCATCCATGTGAGAGGTTTTGTACTCCATATATAATGGCTGATATTAGATCTACCAAAATAATATGTTTATTTTTTATAGGAGCAATGTATAGCCTCTAGGGCTTATACCCCCCCCCAAAAAAAAAAATCAAATAAATCTGAATTTGATATTTTTTAAAAAACATTTTAAAGACTTGAGAATTATTTTGAGAAGTTTTAAAAAAAGGAATGCACTTGGTTTTATTTTTATATTTTAGACTTCAGATGCTGCTTATACATGTATTTGTAACTTAAATAGACATGCATTCCAAACATTTCTGTTGCATTTCCTTCCCACTTGTGATGTGGAGGATTCCTGTTCATACTTGTACATAGTACTAAGAAGTAAGAACTAGTTCAGATTTCAACCAAACATGTATCTGTCATATTTTGAATCAAGATGCAATACAAGTTTGGCAAAAAGAATCAATGCATCATGCTACTAAATTTGTGAAAATATTCAATGATTGAAATCAGTGTGTTTGATTAATTGAGTCACTGGTTTTAATCCTGATTATAGATTTAGATGAGAAAAATTGTCAACCATGAAAGCGAAAATATATCGTACTAGGTAGGCCCCAATGTGTGTTTTTTTTTACTTACTTTTTTTTTCTGCAAAGGAGAAGGTATGTTATAGTTGTGATCATTCAAATTGGTTTCTACTTTCTAGCTTTCTTATATATTTCAAAATCAAATTGTCCTGGCCTTATTTGTGAAATATACCCCCTTTCCATTAAAGTATCTAATATCTATTTTGATGCTTATAATTACCTGACTTCCACTTATAATTAATGTCACTAATGATGAATTTACTTCTAGTTGGAATCATGTGTCGGTATCATGAAATTTGAAGACAAGTGTATGATGTAATGTGTTGATGTAATGTGCTACTGTACTTAACTTTTGAAAAAGTTGATTTTAACTCTGTGTTGTTATGTGACTGATCATTATCACTGTTACTGATATAGAGATTAGCCTATACAATTTTACCATATTAATAAAAATTTAAATTATGAAATTTACTTAAATTATTAAGTTGATGTACAAAAAAACCCATACGGTACATGAAGTAATTAGCAACATCTTGAGGCCATAAGTTGCTTTAGTAACAAACAGAGATCGTTGGGGCGATAATCATGCATGAACTGATTGCATTCATTGATCATTTAGCCAATTAGCCTATGCTATTTTGATGTTACCACAATCTCTGATATGTTTTAAGTCCGCTGTTGCTATTAGATGTCCTTTTTAATTAGCATGATAATTCAAAGAGCAGAAAATGACATGTGTTTCTTATCAACTTAATTACCCAAGTGCACTCATTGATCAATTATCATAAACATTGACATTGCTTAATGCATCAGGACAAATGTCGCATTTGTATGATCAGCAAGAGGGAGTTGAATAACTTGACTTACTTGTTGATTACCAGTAATACCATAACTGCAAATGCACCAAGTGTACAAGAATATAAAGTAATAATGAAAGATGTACTATGAAATACATGTTGTAATTAAAGTTACACTATGAAATAATTATCAAAGATAAATAACTTATTACAGGAAAGAAATTTTAGAGTGATCGCTTTAGATAATAAAAGTAACTGAGATGCATATAGATACATATTCAGGTCCCGATAGTGATACGTGCCCAGGACACATGGGTGCCCAAAATCTAGGTCTGGACCCCCCAAATTTAATATTTTTAACATCGGGCTCCATGGCACATACAGACCCTGAAAAAAGGTTAGTGTGGAGCCCTTGGGAGCGTTTCATGAAAGGAAGTTGTGGGATATTTTATCCGACAACTGTTATAAGCTACTGAAATCCTTGCATCTGATTGGCTGAGAGCAAATTTGTTGGATAAAATATCTGACAAGTCCTTTCATGCAACGCCCCCAGGGGAGCGTTTCATCAAGCATTTTGTCAGTGATTTTTACCGACAATAACAATTATAATTATAACAATTGTCAGTAAAAATCACTGACAAAACACTTGATGAAACGCTCCCCTGGTTTATTTCACAAAGCTTATGTTCCTCAAATTTTTGAAGTGCATTTGCCACATTCTGTTGACAACAATGTTTGATTTATATAATCAAGCCCAATTCATATTTCTTCTTTTTTATACTTCCTTTTTTCTTTTTTAAGATTAGGGAGAACATTTTTGCTTGTTCTTTATCTTATTGCCCATTATGAATGGCTTAGGGGAGCAATTTAAATAGTTATTAGGTTGTTTAATTGGCATAATAATTCAAAAGTTGAAAGTGCTGTGTATAACTATAACCTGAGCATTATTGAGATAGATGATATGTGATTGAGTTGGTCCCATGCTAAGGCTTTTGTGTGGAGTAACCCTAATGGTGTAAAGGAGGTTCCTCTGTGTATAATATTCTGTTGATGTAGAGAGTGAAAGCAATAAAAAGTATCAAGTTGCCAGCTTTTTATGTCCCAACTAATCTACTCCCTAGCAAGAAATATGAGGACTCTGGGTTCAGTCACTCAAGGATGGTTTAGTTGTCATGGCGACCGGACATTCCTGGGGAGCTGGGTCATGGAGAAATGACATCTGGATGCTATCCTGGAAGGCATCAGTAAAATGAGAATGGTCCTAGTTCTACCAGTAGTTCTACCACACACTTCTAATGAGCATGTATTTCACTTCAAAGCATCAGAAAATCACCCCTTTTCAGTTATACCAGGGAAATGTCATTGGTTATATGTAGCTTCATGGTTATACAGTTTCTTTTAGAGGAACAGGAATATTCAGTATGAATATCAAATTATTCATGTGTCTATTGTCTAATTTGCATATCATTTGTTGAAAATTACTCATGAAATGTATATGCCATTCACAGCTGCATCTACAATGCACAGGAAAGGATATCATACATGAATGAATATAGACTAATAAATAACATTGGACTTGTTGATGACCATTAAATAGGATATATTGCAATTTCAGACATGGAAGGAGATGGTGAAATATAAATAAATAGGGATAATTTTTAGAAATTGATTAAAATCAGTATAGTAATTAGCCTATATTCATTCATGTAAGATGTCCTTTCCTGTAAATTGTAGATGTAACTGTGAACGATATTTAGATACAGATAATTCATAACTCTTCTTTAGATATGATGTTAATATATCAGCCCTGATCATATATGGGGTACTTTCTTGAAGGTTCATAATTGTGAAGGTTTGAACATTTGATGCATTTCTCAGAAGGTTCGTTATTCCGAAGGTCTGTAATTCCAAAAATGAACTGGGGTTCATAATTCTGAAAATGAATTAGGGTTCATAATTCCAAAAATGAAATAGGCAGCATAATTCTGAAAATCAAAAAGGGTTCAGTATTCCGAAGGTTCTTAATTCCCAAAATGCAACAGAGCCCTACATAATTTGGTGGGGATTAATGAACCCTATTTCACTTTCAGAAATACAAACTCTTTTTCATTTTCTGAATTATGAACTTTCGGAATTATGCAACTTCAGAGTAACGAAACCTTCAGAAATATGACATGTAACCGATCATATAACTGTAGATTGTTTTTAAAAAACTTAAATTTATACAAGCTTATAAATTTACAAATGTTAATTTTAGAATAAGTTATGACATTCTAGATATTTCTATTTATTTACCTGAAAAATTGAGTTGTCATTCATACTTCATGTGAGATGTGGTGTATTAATGACTTTCAAAGATATATTATTCATTTATTTATATTTATTTTATATATTTTGTCTTCTTGATGTTATACTGCAGGGTTGGCCTATTCAGTAAACTGATTTCCAAATGTTTTAAACTTTTTTTGGGAGAATCATCAGTTAGGACTTAGGAGATGCTAACTTACTAAGTAATTCATTGCAGGCCTAATTTTCACTACTTCCATATGTGACAGTTATTAAGTTATGAATTATTACATGCTCTGCAATGTAGGCCTGGCAGCAAGAATCGCCTTGCCATGAATTCTCAAATTTTGCATCATTTGGGGAAATTTCCGGTGCTACATCCGAAGAACCTCCCACTTTTTGTTTCTGAGATCATGGGCAAAAAGTTGCACAAGAGCCAAAAACCCTTTTTTCTCATCAAGAGGATAAAGTCCAATTTTATAACAAGGATTCAGCACTTCTGATGGGAAAAAAAGAGAGAGAAAGAGTGCTAATACACAAGTCTGTAAAGTATAATATGTTGTGTCTGGATCTTGCTGAATTCTCTATCACTTTCAAAGTTCATGTTTATAAGTATGTCCCCATTGCCAGAAGTATTGGCAACTGTATTTGTGAATAATGTGATGAGGGTTCTGTGGAGCGTTACCCCTTTAATAGTCATGTATTAAGTTTGCATTGAGCTGGTTGTAATCAATTTAACAATAAGTAGCTGCATTTATAATGTAATGGATGTAAACAAGTTGGTTGTGATGGGTGTGCAAGATGTTGCACATTGTGTAAGGCCATGGGAACGTTCCCTAACCCTGAACTCCTATTCTTGTGGAATATGGAAGCTGTGGCACTGCCAAGTACAGGCATATGGTTCTGCGATATACTTCATTTAACTTCATAGATTCGACAGAGAGTGGCGATTGACCATGCATAGCCTGTTTTGGAACTGCTGACGGAGTCAGATTTGCAGTTGCCTTCGATTGCCAGAATGGGAAAACCTTATGTCTATATTTTTTTCTGGTTGGTCCTTTTTGTTCTTCATATTTTAAAGTTATCTAAAGCTATGTCCTGGTCCACTTGGTACACGTCCAAAATATGAGGGATAGTTAAAATAACATGGCTTCATGTACAGCCAGGTGTTATGGGCATTTCCTATTGGAGGCCCATTTGAATAATATTCAAAGGGACTTCCAATGATACGCACACATCATTTAAACTCCAAATCTTGCTTACTGTATGGATGTAAAATTTGGTACTTTATGCAAGCAACACTAATATATATTACATACCGGTAGCTATTTATATAGATGCAAGAGAACTTTCGAATGTTAGAAGATGGGAAGATAGATATAAGATCTATATTGGTATAAAAGATATTAGCCAGCAGGATACCACATAGTAGGCCTACATCCTGATAATTCTATCCAGGAGGCAGGATGCATATTGAATGAAACCCATGATATGCGTTGCATTGCAAGACAAGCAATTCTGTAATTCAGGAATATATATTTGTTCAAAAAAGGAATTAAGGAGCATTACGATATAGTGTGAAAAACAAGAAAAACACATCAACTGTTTATCTTTTTACTGAGGGAGAGAAAGAAAGGAAAAGTAAGATATTTGGTCATCATCTGGCCTGCGTGGACACCATCATTAGAAGCTCTGTATAACGGAGACTCTATAATGCACAGCATGGCAAAATGTCGGTCAAAGTCCTGCTGCATTCATGGCTGTGTGTGCAGACCAACAGACAGTGAATGCGAAGGACAGAGAATAGGTCGAAGGTCATGAAGATGCATCACTAGAGGGGGTGCCTCAACATCTGGTATCCCTAGGTGATAAACGTGTACGCTGATTGCTGTACAGTCATACCATTATTCTGATTCTTGCTCTTATTCTGATTTGTGCCTCCTTTTTTTAAACAAATATTCTTGAAATCCCTTTTTTTTTGTCATAAGGGAATCTTCATGCTTTCAGAGGTGTGTCCTCCAACTATGTATGTACCACATGAATGTATATTTTGTCATATATTTGTTTAAAATACATGTACATTATTTTGTTCATTTATTACTTGCACACTTATGAAAAGTTGGAAATAAATGTCTTGAAAATTGAAAATTGAACTGAAAGTGATGTAGGTGCATGTACCTAATATGTATTATTTACTTTTGGTGCTACAGAAAGCAAGTATAGTTCTGTAGTAGAGGAACCAACAGAAGAATACAGATCGGCAAACTCACTCTGTAACCGAATGTCTCTCCTTCTCAGACCACTGCCTTGCTACCGACCTAGCTTCTAATTTCGTCAATCCATGAAAAATGATTCATTTATTACTTGTTTTATGGAAATGTTAATGTTCTCTCCATTTTAAATGTTTTAGGTTTGTAGACTATAGATCTTCATTGTGAGTAAAATATTCTCCCCCCCCCCTCTTCTCTCTCTCCCTCTCTCGCTCCCTCTCTCTCTTGTGTTATATTCAAGAAGTGTGCTACTGTTGATTTGTTTAAAACATTTTGCTCATATTTCCCTTATTACAGGCAAGACCGAAGGGCGAAGGTTTAACCCCTTACCAAGGCAAGAAGAGGTGTTTTGGGGAGTACAAATGTCCCAAGTGTAAACGCAAGTGGATGAGTGGGAACAGTTGGGCTAACATGGGTCAGGAGTGCATCAAGTGTCACATCAATGTTTATCCACACAAACAGGTATAATCCAGTATGAAGTAATGTTTGATATTACGTTTTCAATGTTCAAACATTGTTTTGAAGCAATGCTTCAAGCTCATTTTGAAGATCAATGTTGAGTATCAGTTCCTTAAAATACTTATACATATCATATATATAGTTCAGAAATACAAACCTAAAAGATTCATTTTGAAACCACAATATTTTTTCTGAAAAACTTTAACACGTTTTCCAACATTTTTATCAATCTTTCATGGTTTGGTCTGGTGAATATAGGCAAATTGAATTGTTAGATGTTCAACCTGCAATTTGTTTGAAAATTTTTTTCTCAACAGATTTATAGATCATGAATATTAAAGATCAATCACCAATGATCAATTGACAAATTGATGTTTATCGTTATGCATTTAAAACCCTTATTCAATGGTTTAAACAACCCCTAATTCAATGGTTTCACATTAAACTCTAGATCCAACGAAAAATTCTATGGACAGAACAACAGCCTGCTCGCAATCCCAGACATTCACATGAGTCAAAACAGACTTCACCAAAATCAAAAGGGATAAAAGAGTTTCCTTCCTGGCTCTAGAGTGCTCTTTTTCATATTCTGAGTTGTAAAAATGAGCACCAAATTCCTCTTTGTCGTGCACCATTGATTTTTTTTTTAACAAAGTATTTTATATTAATTGTGCACTCCTTGAATTTTTATTGTGTTATCACTCATCACTTTTGCATGGTTGTTTGAAAGTTGTTTTGCATTTACTCAACTCAAAACAAACAAAGCCCACCTTAATTCAAAATGTATGTGCTATTCTTATCTTATATCATAACCATTGCCATATTTTGCATGGATGATTTTGCCACATGTATCCATATCTCTGATTATTTTGGATTCCAAGTTTTAGAACACTTGATAGTTTTTCCATGTCTAATTTTCCTTTCGAAATTGTAGGGACGAATGCCAAATTGGACATGTGACAAGATAGCTTGTTTACAATACTTGTTGAATGTATTTTCTATACAGAATAAGGCCATTTTCTTCATAAATAATCTGAATTTGTTTATGCAGAAGGAAATGTTATTCCCCAAATTCTTTGAACTGTTGTCAGTTCATTTTATGGATACAATGTTTGTAAGGGGGAAAATACTTTCAAGAGGAAAGAGAATTTTGTGTTTTGGCAAAATTTGGATAGTGGTCCTCCAGAATTAGTGCAAAAATGAAAGGCAATAATATACAATTGAATTTAGATATATCATTATGGTGTCCCCCCCCCCCCAAATCGTTCATTTTTCACACTGAAAACAACCTGAAAACAATTTGTATGCATTTTGATGTTTCCACATATCTCATCTTGCATGTGTTTTTTGTGTGTAGCTTTTAGAGCTCCTTGTGCCTATTATATTCTCCCTGTTTTCTGCTCTCCCCCTTCTTTGTTTTCTTAAACCATTGCAGCGCCCCCTAGAGAAACTAGATGGATTGGATGTGTCCGCTTACGACCACCTGAAGACCAAGGTATAGAGGTTATGCACAGATCTTCTTATTTTTGATATTTTTCTTAGTAAATCTGTATATTTTATGGTTATGGGTCCGCATACCATTCCTGAGTGGCAGTAAGTATGGGCACTTCAAGTTTTTATTGAATCATGCAGGAAAAATTATGGGGCAAATTATAGGGTTTGCATTTATGACAAGTCAACCCAGGCTTGAGAGTATTTTTAATTTATCAAGCAAGTTGTGTCATTCCAGTGAAAACATATTTTATCAGTGATTTTGATATCATTGACAATTTTTAGCACACGTCATGTTGGTAGAGGTGATAGAGATGACCGTTATCAATTTCTACGTTGAAAGTTTGATTGAAAAAGGTTTCATTTTTGTCTTAAAGTTTCATTTAGGTGGAGAGAGAATTTGAAGGGTTGTGGTTATGAGACAAAGTGACAAGAAGAAATGGACATGTAAGTAGTACCAAACTTACTCACAACCTAACTTTTTCACATTGGTTTTCTATTCCTTTTTGGCAAATGTACAATTTTCAATGTATAAGCAAAAGAAGGAAAACATTTCTATTTCACATTAAACAAAAATCATCTTGAAAAATAAGCATATTTCGTACTTTTAAGTCCATTTGTAACCTTCCTTTGTTGACTAGCTTTGACTAGCCTTTTACCTATGGTACATCAAGGGATTTAAATGGCTACTCAACAGAATGAATTTAGTACGGTAGCTCCATAATTGTATATATTGTGGATTAAATTAATAAACTTTGTCATAAGTTTATTTGGAATTCATGTTTATTTCAATGTTTATATATATAGAGATATCCAACTCTACAGGCTAATGTATTGAAATTTAAATCGAATCATTTTCTCTAAAGGAAATGTGTTTTTAAATAAGTCACCGTTGCTCTTGATTAAGCAGTCTCAGACTTACCTTCAAATCAGACAACTTTGCTTAAAGTTTAGTTGCGGTATAAAACAGAAAATATTGTAATGTTGTTAAAAAAATCTTCGGCAGCAGTAACTGTAGTGATGAATTGTATGCATAATTGATAGATCATTGATGTAATACTTGTCAAAAATAAAGGTGATGTTTGTCAACATTTCTGGAAAGTCCTAATGTCACTCAGGATTGGTGCTTAAACTGTATTGTAATCATGTTATTGGTAGATAAAAAAAGTAAATTTTATAACATAAGATTCAGTACTGTACACTTTCCTCTATCTTTCTCTACAGTTGGGTATCCTGTCCTCTCAAATTTGCTTGTTTGAAAGTAGAAAGAAATTTTTTACTTCCTTGCAAAATATTGTAGTAAAACAGCAAGAACATGATTTATTGTATATTTTGATTGATTTTTGAAATGTTGAGTTTTTAATGCATTTCAAGCTCATTTTGGAAAAGTGTTTCCGTTTTAAAAGGAGTGTCACGCATCACTGATTTTCTGTGTGATAGCGTCATCATTCCAAGTCCCTCCAGTGCATAACCTCTATGTGGTATCAAATTGTTATTTGTAGTTGATGATAAAAAAGACCAATATATATTTATATCTATGTTTTATATATCAATTAGTGAGATAGTGCTTTAATTCATGTGCTGACTGTCATTACTATTATTTATTGTGCCCCGTGTTTGGATAATAATTTTTCTTGTTTGTTTATTGTTCATTAGCTTGGAAAACATTAATATTTTGCCCATAGCACGTCTGGCTGAGCATTTTTGGAAGCCTGTCTTGTTTAACCCTTTCACTCTTGTAGGCAGTTTGAACTGCTCAAAATTTGATGTTGCTTATGATGTTTTTGGACAAAGATAAGCTTGTCTTTCGAAGTGATTTTCAACTACAAATATTTTGTTGCAACTCATAATTCCCTCTAGATGTTTCCAAATGGAAACCATGCAGTCAAGATGGTCTCACCTTTGATGACAATATATGAAAGAACTGCAGTGAAGATATACTTGCAAAATAGAGTGCTTTGTATCAATTTTATATGGAACATGTTTCTGAATGAAATTTTCTCAATGGAAGTAAGAGTACTTTCAAATAATATTATCAATTTTGACCTTATTGGGTGTGGTTCATAACTGATATGTATCTACAAAGCTGCTATTATTCCTAGTTTGCTTTCCGATCATGCATCAACAGACAATTTCTTCATTATATTAGAATCAGGAAATGAGGATGCACATTATGCTTTTGACTGATTATTTGTTCACTTAAAGCACAAAATAATCTCAGTGAAACCTCTGTATAACTTGTCTTTACGTCACTGATCAATTACAGTCAACCATGACTTTTCCCATGTTTCCACTTTTGTATTTAATGTTTTCATTTTGCAATCTTTGACTCAATATAGCGTCCTCTTGAGAAACCTGATGGGCTTGACGTCTCAGACCAGAGCAAAGAACACCCTCAGCACCTGTGCGAGAAATGTAAGGCATTGGGCTACTACTGCCGGCGGGTCCAGTGAGGTGGCTTGACCTGAGGACTGTCCGTTCAGCTGACCTCTTCATCATGTAGAACTGTTGCCCAAACTGGAGGGAGTTCGGTGTACTTCACGAGAAATATTCAATCCTTTTGGGATACATAAATAAAGATTCAAAATCATGGTGTCCCCCTTTCTTCAGTTTGAGTGTCATATAATTATCTGTAGGGTTACAATGTCCCTAGACCTAGATGCTACGTCACTTTCATTCCCTTCTTTTCTTTTTTGCTTTCCATACTTATTATGATTTTGAGTGATTTTGTGTGAAAAACCTTTATACAATAAGAATATGCATACCAGCTTAAATGTACAAAGTCCTCTTTTTTGTTGTTGTTAGGTAATATTTTATTTTTTAAATTTTCGAGACATTAATAAAATGTTTAGTGCTATATGAATTCCAAATTTAGATTTTGTTAGTCTTTAACTCTGCACAAATAAATGATGCAAAGAAATTTTACCGGTACCTTGTAAACTGTTGTAAAAGGGCATGAGCTTTTTAGAGACCTTTTTCATATCTTTAGTGCTTTATAATTTAAATCCCAAATTTAGGTTTCAGCAGTCTTTATCTATGCAGAAATAAACGATGCATAGAAAGGTACCTCGTCAACTGTTGTAAAAGATAAAAGATCATTAAAAGATCATTAAAAGATAATACTGGTATATAAATCTTACTTCAAATTTCTGAAGGCTTTTTATAAAAGAAAATATTTAGAAAAGAGCATTCTATTTACACAATGAATGATGCAAGTACAAACTTGATGTAAGGGATTGTCTTTTGGGGATATGGAAAATCTAAATTCATGACAAATTGCTAAGATATTTCAGTCTTGTTTGTAGGTTTTAATGTATATTAAACTGATAGGAAATACAAAGGAGATGACATAAACTATTATCTAGTTATAACGTGTGTCCCTTACATTAATTTCATCATCTTTATTTTCTGTTATCCTTTTGGTTGATGCATCAAACATTTGGGTGTTCTATTTTGTTCTGTAAGATAACACAGCACAACATCAATGTGTATGATCACATATGGAACAAAAACAAAGAATTCAATTCCTTAACTAAAAATGACATAGTCTTAGCCTTTCTGTGTATGTGGCTGACTGTTGCAGTCTTGTTGTAGATTTAGATAATTTGTACGTCACCTTTCAAATAATATCTATGATTTTTAAAGGAATATGCTGGAATCCAAGCCACAAATGCATAACATGGAAAACTCTCATGTTTGATTTAGGAGATATTTCACCACAAAAGTATGAGGTGTTAGCATCTAATCCAATACCTATTTTACTATGATGTGATGATTTTTTTTCCCTCTCTCTCTCTTCACAAAACAGTAATCTTCAGTACTTTTGCCATGGCATGTATTCTACCCCTGTTAATTTGCTTTGTGCCAGTACTTAATCATTGAGTTACTACAGGATGTCTTTAAGAGACTTGACTCTTCTTTTTGTTCAAAGGATTACATATGTCATATGTGATATCAGAATGAACTATCTACCTTCTTCATATACTTGGTAATATCTTTTTGGTGGCGTAGTTACAAAGTCCAAACCAGGAGCTGCAGTTTCCAGAATTAGTTTTCACTTAAGTTTTCCATTAATGGTTTTACTTAATGGATTTGAGTAAGTGGTGCTTCATGTGTTATGGACATATTTTCTATCATTTAACCAAAACTTCAAAATACAAAATGGCAATAATGTTATTCTTAGCATTGTGAAAGTCATATGGAAAGACAAATGTATCATGAGAGATTTCTAAAATTCACATATCTCTTCATTATCTTCAAGATAACTCTAATATTAGGATGTTCTAATATGTTACTCTGAGTGTCTCTCATAAGCCTTGTCCTTTTGAAGATTCATATGTTTCTAGACATATGGGCATAAAAATTATTAAATTGTCAAAAATAGAATGTATTTTGAAGTATAAGTACATATTTTCATGCTATTCTACCGACATTGCTTCCAAGGTGATCTGATATTACCATACCTTCTCGCTGTATTCGTACCGTTGTTCTCCTTGCAATTGTGAAAATACTGCTTCTGAATGACACTGTGTCTACTGATGAAAACCAGCACTTATTTAATGAGTATAATTCCAATCTCACAGTATTGGAATTGAAACTATGGTATTTAGAAACACATTTTATGTCTAAAATGCATCAAAGATTACTTTAACAAAGTAACCATTACAAAAGGTATAGAGATGAGTGTAACAACTGCCAAAGAGGATGAAATATGCCTCCTTTTCTTTTCTATTCAAACATTAAAAAAAAAACCTGGCTGAAAAATAAAGGATCTTATGTATATTTAGATTTAAAAGATTGTACATGTTGGGTGTTCACTTTTATGCAAATTTTATCAATGAGTTATGGATTTATATATTTGTCATACCTTAAATGGGTTTTTATTGTTCATGTTTAAAGCTTATGAAAGCCTAGTATGTTTCCCACAAGTTGTAAATATATATAGTTTCTGATAAAGATGTGTACTACTTTCTTTGTCAAGTTTTGTATATTTGTTCGACAGAACTAACTTGTAACTGTATGAGAGACAGAGCACAAAATAGTTGACCTATAACTTGATCGCAAAGACTTTAGAACAATCAATTTAAGGGCAATTTCTATACCGTTTGGTACTCCGAAAAGAAATCATGTTCGGATTACGTACCGTAATACGTCATTGTTATGTTAGCAACTTTCAATACGTGATGGACAAGGCTATGAACATTTTTCAAAAGTCTTTGCGATCATGTTCAATGTAGTTGAGGAGCCCGATTTATCAAAATACTTTGAGATATTGAAGCCAAAATGGCGAGATGTATAAGAAATTTTGCGTTGCCTGGATAGGAGGGATTAGAATCACTCAATTATTGTACAGATTTGGTTGGAAATCATGCTTTGGATCGAGGAGAGGTGATTATAATTCAGTGTATAGTTGTGATGGTTTTCAGTTGAGACCTGTACTGCTCCTATATCATGTTCTAATCATGTTATTAGAAATAATGTTCAGAGATGATATCAAAATTGTAGTACAGGTTAATGGGATCATGACAGAAATTGTTTATCTTATTTCTTATTTCAATTATTTTGTATCTTTACGCTCAATTTTTTATGAGACTTTGCAATGTGTGCTAAATTGACAAGTGCAAGAGACTGTTTATTATATATGCATTTCTAGCAGAAGGCTATTTATCTTAATATCAGTTGAGTGTGCTAAAAATTGGCTTTATATCTTTGGAGAAGAATATTTACGAGCTAAAATGATGGAGCTCTGTACCCATTGTCTGAAACTCCCTTCGTGTAATCAACATATCGTTTGTTATTAATTATGAAGCTAATTTGCTCATGTTGGGACTTGAGCAAATTATGCTCATTCGTTATACCATTGAAATATGATCAAAGGGGTACATGAGCATGATCACACGCATTATGCACCTATCATTCACTGTCCGAGAACAGAATGAAAAGGCGTATATTAAACTATGAGCTCAAAAAGTAAGTTGAAAATGGAGTAATGCAAATTTTGCTTGGGGCTACAGAGATCTAGAAACCTTCATAATAAACCATATCGTCTGTTTGGAATGATGGGACTTAACACCCTTCTGGCCAGTGTAAAAATTAAAATTTCTTTCGCGAGGGCTACTTAGAAGTTCACCTATTGTGTTCAGAGATTTTAATGCACTACAACCCATGGGCAGAAATTTTATTTGACGGTGGTTCTTTTTTCATTTACGGTGGCTTTTTCAAGAGTTTCGGGGGCTAATCGCCCCTAACCCCCGCTTTTCTTCCAAACAGATGATATATCATGAGTGTAAATAAAATGCAATGTATCTTGTCTGGTGCTGTATCTTGTCGCAACACAAACTTTTTGTGATCAGAACAATTTTGTTGTTTTTATCTGGGTACTGCAAGTCATTTCATCTTGCCATTGATCTTAAGCTGTACAGATTTGGTGATTACACAATGGCAGATATAACTTCATCATCTTTGGTGAAAGTGTATGAATATTTGTGAGAGTAGGGGATGGATTCCATATTCAAGCCGAGAGATGTTGAATTTATCTTTGAAAACCTATATTTGCATATATTGGTTAAAAAGGATATAAGCATATTTGCCTGCTCAAAAGTATGAGGATTTTGCTTTTTTTTTGTGTGTGTTTCTGTAAAGTTTGTTGTCTGTCGTATTTGTCTTTATTGCTGCCTTTTTATTATTCCTTTCCAAGATGTGTACATAATGTTGCCTTTGAGAAATGTAGGGAAGGATAAAGGGTTGATGGAAAGAATGGATTTAACAGGTTTCAAGTTTGTTACCTGTTGCATATCCATGGCTTGTGTTTTTATTCACAATAATGCAGTGTACGTTAAGTAATAACTTGAGTTGGCTTTTGAAAATTATATGATGTAAAAAAAGAGGGTTGATGCTTAAATGGGTAGTATATAAATTAAATTTAATTGTTTTTTATATTTTATTCTGTGTTTTTAGTTCTGTCTTTACCAAAGACAGAACTACAGAATATTGAGCAATCCTCGTCATAGTTAATTGGTGGTATTGGGAGGGGTAATTAATGTCACAGTAACCTAGTTCTTGCTAGCATTTCAACAAATCCAGAATAAACCATCTAGTGCCAAATTTGGTGCCAATTGGAACCTTAGAGAATTCTTATCATGGTTCTCTTTTTGTAATTTGCCTCATTCCAATTCAATATGACTTTGATTTCCTCTTTAGGGAGTAGTTACTAAAGTGGTTTGCAGCGTCAGTTGCCCTTTACTCTACCCATATCATTGGTTGGAATATTGACAATTTTGAAGTTTGTAGCAGAAAGGGGGGGGGGGGGTCATGAATCCTTAGATGTCGATTTAGAGTTCACATTTTCAATTCTAAAGCTGGGTGAATGGTGTAAGGTTAAAAAAAGCCATCTTTTTTTTATTTTTAGTTGATGTCATTGCATTGTTGTGAATAAGGAAGTCAATCCCCATCTTTACATATATATAGATGTACATGTATATCTTTATTACATAAAAGGAAAAATCACTGCTTTTTTAGGAAGCAAAATGACTTCTTTTTACTATTTGCCTTCCTTCTACTTGTGATCGGTGTGCTATTTATGGGATGTGTATAATCTTCAGTATTTTACGAGCCGAGAAGAGGGGAAAATATTTTGTCATATTTTCTATTATAGACGTGATATGTGTATTTAGGTCAGTAACTTCATATGGATGGTTTTCTTATCTTTTTCTTATGGCACAGAAGAGAGTGCTGTTATAAGTTTGATATATGTGTATAAATGGGTAGTTTTAGACAGATTAGATGTTACAATTTATGGTTCAAATAATTAGAGATAGTAGTTGTACATCATTGTCCTTATTTTCATGATTTTATATATATCTTTTTTGTGGTACTAACTGTCTTGTGAGTTTATCATAAAGAACAATTGTCAATATTTTTTCAATAGATATATCTAAATGCTCTTTCGTATGGACTTTATATTCAAATTTGTATGGTTTGTATGACTTTACAGCTTTTATTTCTTGGGAATAGTTGATGCAAGAGCTGTTCCCTGTTGTATAATTGTTCTTTATTTCAATGGTTAATACTTTGCTGATTCTTTCATTTTCTTATTGAATGTATTCAAAATGGTGTATTTCTTTTAAGCCCCTTTTGATTGTATGCATATTTGTATAAACGTATTTATGTACATAAAGTTGCATTTACAAGTGTATACATGGAAGTGATTTCAGTGTTCATATTTGCATTTTAGACCTTGCTTTTTCATGCATTTTACCATTACATTTTTCATTAGAGTAGAAAATTTAGTCATTCGTATTAAGATGTTTAACATTTTTGTTTTCTCTGTGTCGGTTATTGAACTATGGCATCCTAATATTTTTTGAAAACTTAACGTTTTAAGATCAGATGTTTGAAAATTTAAAAAAGTTTATTATCAAAATCGAGTACTGGCAAAGTGATGTGGAAAAAAAACACAAAAATATCATTCTAATTTATGTCATAAGTTTGGAGTTATTTGAGACATTCTGTAAATGCTGAAAGGAAATAGAGAACTCACTATATAAAGGGGAAATTCTCAAGGGTTAATAGGTTTCCATCATTGCCCTTAAAATAGATGAATTCTGGTTCCATAAAACTTTTAACTGTATAAAAAAGTCAATATTTTCAGGATGTTGTAGTTTTGCAATTGTAGTTTCATGATAATTTATCACCCCAAAATAACAGTAGATATTACTTTGTTATTTTGAACTGATTGGAAATCTGAGTGCAGAATACAATCAATGCTCTTGCCAAATCTAAGCTATATTAATCTTGCCTAAAACATTGAGCAACTCAAAATTAGTAGCTTAGAAACATTAGGTTAATATTTTAGTCAATAGAAATTCTTCATGCTTCAATTTTTTTTCCAAACAATAAAACTGCCCATGATGTAGGATTTCTTTTTTTAAAGTGTCCATATTGGAAAAGTGAATTTCACTCAATTCTGAAATTTTCTCATCAAGCTGCTTTTCTTGAGAGGGGAGCTTTAAAGTTAAATACATGCATATCATTTGCTTGTTCTAGTCTAAAAGGGGTTTTGATCTTGTATCAAAAATGAAAAAATATTCTTTGGAATTGTCAGAATTTTAGGGCTGAGCTCTTTTTCTATAGGTCAAATGTCAAATGTCGGGTTGTAGCACTAACACCCCGAAGCAAAACTACTCTGGAAAAAGAAGACCATATATGCCATTGTTGGTGGTGTAGATTCTTGTTTAGGGTATAGGGTTATTTCAGACGGTATTACGTAGTCTGTTGCATAGAAAAGGGTTAGTTAAAATACAAGAGCATTAATAAAGTATATGCTCTGCAATTTTCAATCTGCTTTCAAGCTCTTGTCATGTGGTCTTTCATATTAAGTTCACAGAATTGGGATCTGTTCATCTTAATGTTTGTATGACAAGTTATTTCTCACTGTAGCAAAGCTTATAGATTCATTCATAGAAAACCACACAAGGTTCATATAATTTTAATTAGGATTAACACTTCTGAAAGTACATACTGCAGTAGGTATTAGAAAAATCATGAAAAAAACCCTCACACTTTTCGTATATAATTAGGTTAGAAATTCTTACTTGCCAATCCCTACTCTCTGTTCTTGCATTTGCACTTGTTTTTGAAAGCTTTGAGATAAACACGATCGCTAATGGCACTTAATCAATTTGTAACAAGATCAGGATAATGGGCATTGCCCTGCTTAGTTGATAAAGTAGAAAATCAGATTTACAACTCACATTGTGTTTTTGTTTACTTGCCTCGGTATATTTGCGTCTAAACCTTTGCCAAATCCAAAAATGGAAACAAAATATGTCCAACTCAAAAGAAATGAAGTTTCAAATAAATCTTGAGCATTCAAATAATGTTTTATTTCCAGAGACTCCAAAAAGAATCTTTTAAAGGTTTTGACAGATCTATAGTTCTGATTTCCTTTTGATATTGGATCACTTTATCCCCTTGCAGTTTATATGTCTTTGGTGTGAAATAATTATGTGATTTTCGTAGAAATATAAACATTCAAACCATCAAGTTGTTCTACCTTGTGGCCTAGTGCTTCCACATTAGTTGTTCCAATACAAATCACTATTAATTGTTGATAAATATGATGGATATATCATAATTTATAAAAATCAAGATGTTAAAAGTCATTTGTTGAAAAAGAAGGTATAATATAGATTTGTTGAAAATTGTTCTTTTTTACAGGAAGTATGATGCATATATTTACAACATTCTGTTGCAGTGTTGTGATACTTTTCAAGGCTTGAGGTGTTTTATATATATTTGGGTTTTTATTGATACCATAGTTTATTGGATGTTTCATAAAGTAGTATTATTTTATTGAGAGTTGAATGAGCATCAATGTAAACAAAACTTTTGTGACTAAAATGTTGAGATCTTGTTAAGACTTCTGAAAAGTTTGGAGTTCACCGTAGTACTACACAGAATCAGTGAATTCCTGGTCGATGTATGAGAAAGCATTTACAGCACTTTTATATAAATTCTCCTAGAAACAAGAAGAAATGCACTTGGGATGAATACACATGAACCTAGATGCATTAGAAATGCTATTGAATTTCCTTCAAATAATTTCACTGTAAAACTTTCCTGGAGAAATGCAATTAGAAGTTATTCATAATTCTGGATTTCCAGAATAAACCATCCTTTTACATTTTCTCCATCAGCTTAGGAGTAAGAGTCCTTAACATTAGTTTGTTGCTTATGATGTTGGGCTGACTAAAATATATACATTGATGTGATCTTATGCACAGATCCATAGGCTTCTTGCTGTATCAGGAAGTAGATTTGCAGACATAATAAGAAATACTATCTAAGCCTCATGGAAAATAATTGACAAATTATTTTATTGGTATCTTAGTTAATCAAACATCCTTTATGAATTTGATTGTTTTTAAGGAGAGATCTGTTTATTTTGGTTGAATTCCCCTTTTCCCCATCATTTTTGTTGCTGATCTCTCAAACAGGAAAAAAATCTAAATGAAAAACTGGTAAAGTAGTTAACGTAGTTCAAATTGTTCTGTCTTCTCAATAATGATACTTAAGGCTACCTCTTTTTGCAGAAGGCGATAATAACTCCAGTAAATTAAGCAGGGCTTGTATATTATTATATTTTTGTTTCAGATTTCTTTTCCATTACTTCATTTGAAAACTTATCAGTACATCAGTGGCTTCCAAATTTTAATATGTGTATTTGCAAAAGAAGGAAATATATGTCTGTACCTTGACTTACAACAAAAATATAATTGTAAATATTGTGGAAAAGTATGTACATCAGCGTTCTCGGTTGTATTTTATCCTGCCTTTTATTGTGAAACGGAAATTAATAACGGAATTTAGCTTGGAATATGCACTTTATCTCATACTTTGCCCTGCCTGTAGTTAGATGAAGATGTAAAAACTAGTTTGTTGGATGTGTCATAGATTTGTAGAAATATTCAAACATGATTGTGATGTTGGAACTAATATGTAAAGTTATAATTATTACATTATCAGAAGAGCATTCAGATATGCAGTATTTATGTCGATGTGATTCAGATCAGATCGTTTTATGATTCTTAAAACTATACAATCGTGTGGGAAATTATCATGACATATTTTTAAAAGTTGGGTATATTAAATCATGATTAACAATCAGTCGATTTGTCGGCTCATTTGGACGATCACAGCATTTACTCTGAGTAAAGAAGCTTTTCCCATTATTGTATTGGAGAAAAAAATGATATGTTTGTACACTTATAATATAGCTTGTACATGCTACGCATTGAATAATATGTATTTACATTCACTTTTTTTAAAATTGTGAAACTAATTGCAATGGAACCCAAATGACAACTTCTGTTTTTTAAATGACTTGAGTGTTTGGGTGTTAGAATAACTTGTCCTTTTGATAAAATGCCCAATTTTGCCATTAGGATATGGGCTAACATTTTAAATATGCAATTGTTAATGTACATGTTTCAAGTTTTACAAACTCAATTTGACTACATACCGGTATATATTATATTAGAACTAAATTACTAATTGCCACACATCCAAGTAAACATGACTTAAAAATTCAACATTTTGCAAACCTTACCTAGAATTACGTTCCACTCGTAAAAAGTTGTAAATATATTAATGCTGCTCCATTTGTTTCTGAGTAAAATTTTGTTCCTGCTATTATCATTCTTGTGCCAATTACATTTTGATCCCAAGTGTGCATGTTGCACACTGTTGTTTCATGTTATAGGTTTACCATTGTAATTATGCCATTCTTATCTTTTGTTTGCATGCTTTGAAATCCATTAAAGTGCTATTTACTCTGAAAACAATAGATTGATATTTTTTTTTTTGCATTTAATATTGATGGATGAGGAAGAAGGAAGTGACTTAAGCAAAAGGTTTGAATAAACATCCTGACCAGGAAGAAATCGTAAATGATCGATTTTGAATTATCTGCCTTGATACAAAAGGATGTCAACTCTATTTGATGATAAGGAGTTAACACATTTCAGTCTCTGAGCAGGTAAAGTATGGAGATATGAGAAGAAAAAGGAGGAGGAGAAGGAGGAGGAGGAGGAGGAGGAGGAGGAGGAGGAGGAGGAGGAGGAGGAGGAGGAGGAGGAGGAGGAGGAGGAGGAGGAGGAGGAGGAGGAGGAGGAGGAGGAGGAGGAGGAGGAGGAGGAGGAGGAGGAGGAGGAGGAGGAGGAGGAGGAGGAGGAGGAGGAGGAGGAGGAGGAGGAGGAGGAGGGAGGAGAGGGGGGGGGGGGGGGGGGGGGGTAGAAAAGAAAGTAGAGAAGAGAAAGAAAAAAAGGGGGAGAGAGAGGAAATGACAAAAAGAAGAAAAGATGTATGCAGAACATGTAAAGACTGAAAAGTGTGAAGAAAAACAAGTGAAAAACTTGCTAGGAGAAAGCAAGCTTTAGAGAGCAAATAAGAGAAAAAGGACGGCACATGCAAGTGTAAGTGTAGCATTGGGTTTAAAAGGATTTTTACGTTAAAAAAAGACGGACATGGAGAAGAGAGATGAAATGAGAGAAGTAGGATGAGACTAGGAAAGTGAGACAAATCTGGAAAGTAGGAATGACACGAGATAAACAAAATAGAGTTTAGCACTACAGGGGAAACAGATGTGGACGAGTGTTTCTCAAGGAGAAAAGGAGATACACATTCGCTAAGACTCAAGAAATCCATTCTGGGGCTTTTTTATAGTATCTTTTTGTATTGCAAATTACAAATTATATTTGCATGATAAAAGTTATAACAGTTGATGGTAGGAATCCCACATTTAAACAGGCTGTGTGCTAGGCTATCAAAATTACAGCAAGAGTGGATTTCTCGAAAGTTTTTGCTATCATTGTAGATAAGGAATAATCTTTTTATGCAACAGAAAAGTAGAGACAGTGAGGGAAATCAAAGCAGAGGACTGATATTCCAGAGGACTGATATTCCAGAGGACAAGAGGAACAGAGATGAAATTAAAAATCAAAATGAACTAGATTGCTATGGAGAAAGGGATGGAGTTGTTCATTTATTGACAGAGAGGGAGACATACAAATTTAGGAGAAACCGGCTGTATCTGTATCACTGGATGGATTGGTGTATCAAAAATTGTGAGAGATTATCTTATACATACTGGGTAAATCATTTTGCTAACTTTTAATACCTGAATGTTAAATGTGCAAGGGAAATGCCCAGCACTATGAACATGACGAACAAAGAAGCGGACAATTTATGCTGCTCCTCATTGTACCCTTCACAATTGCACTGGTTAACAAAAGAAAATCCATTCATTGCTATCCTGTAAAAATATGTAGAACAGGTGTCACATAGCAGTGAAGCGATGTCCTTTTGTCTACTAGAGCTATTGTGGAGGGTACAATGAGGAGCTGCATAAATCGTCCGCTCTCTTTGTCACCGTGTTCATAGTGCAGGGCAGTCTCGCCTGCATTAAAAATCAAAGGTTGGTGGTACTTAACGGGTGCTGCCCCTGACCCTAAGCCCCCCCCCCCAACCCCTGTGTGGGCCAGGTGGCCCATTTGTATAACTCAAATCCCCTTCAACTAAGAAGTTCATTTGAAATCAAGCTGTGTGTTTTAAGCAGAATGTGTATATGAAATAATTGACATTGCGACACTTTTGGGGTGCTGCCCCTCCATCAGACCCCTTGAAGATAATCATCTACTATACGTGAACAATTTTGAGTCTCCTTCCCCAAGAATGATTCCTACCGGGTTTGGTTACATTCTACAGGTAGCATAGGTTTTACAGGAGGAGAAATGTCAATTTGGTGTCACAGGCTCTTTGGAGGATTTTTGAATGAACTTTTTGCCCAGGGGGAGGTGTTGGGAATCAAAGTATTTCAAGACAACGTGCTTATCATATGTTACAAATTGTTTATGCAGGTATCCTACATGCCCCGCCTTATGAATCAAATAATTTCAAGTGGGTGAAAAACTTCCTCAGGCTCAAAGTCAAGTGAATATCATCATCCCTTCCCCCCCCCAATTCTTTTCAGTTTTCATACCATAATAATCACCATCACGACCACCATCACCATTCATTATCATTGTACATGTAATCACCTACTCATTCAAAACCACTTTATGAGTATCATCACACAAATTGACTTTCATAAACATTTCTTGTGAGGAGATGGTTGCCTTTAGTCCCGATTGACAAGATTCCACCCATCAAAACATATTCATTTGTAATGAAATTTTTTATTCCATTGTGACAGCTGAAAACCCAAACACAAGACCATATTAGGGTCGATTACAGAGATTATCCTGAAAAAATGGAGTGTTTCAATAACACATAAAACTAGTTTCATTTTCATAGTTTTGGTTCCCCCTTTACTACCTGCATACTTGTCCAGAATCTGGCCGATATTACTTGTAATAGAGATTCCTCCAATCACACAACCTCCCCCTTGCATGGATCACTCAAAAGATGGCGGGGTCCCCTAATTTAACTGGGCGTACAATTTTGGAGATTGCACCATCTTCAGCTTGCAGCATCTAAAGGCTCTTAAAACAAAAATTGACCAGATTCTGGACTACCTAATTCTGTCACTACAAAATTACTACATGTATAGTCAAACAAAAATAATCACAGAGACATTGGCTGAATTATTCAGAGACTTTATTCCCACGAACAGTCTGTAAGTCAAGTCGGTCATCTCACTACATCACTTACACCAGGTTTTCATGTAAATAAAGCATTGCATACACACATCATGTTCCAGGGTAAACATCGCACATCTCTCTCTTTAAAGACCTCTAACTGGAGAGGCTGCCTGTCGGACACATAACCACAACAGCATGTTCAGTTAGAGCTCGCATTATGGAAAAAATATATATAGATATGCAGCAGTGCATGGTAACACATATATTCAAGTTTGATTGGGAAACTCTTCCTCCATGAATCATTCCCGAAATTTGCAATACCCCCACTGCCAAGAACGCAGGGATTGTGAATTGCGTACGACAAACTCAGACCAATCTGAATTCCACAAAATAGAACTATATAATACACAAGGAAGTTTAGAAAGATTCAACTACAAAAGAAAGCCTTTACCAATACTACATACACATAGATGTCAACAGGCATAACATGTTAACAATAGATATATACTTTTTAATCAATTTCTAGAACAGGATTATACCACACCAAGGGGTTAGATTTTACAGATAAAGCTTACCAATTATAAAGATGTTAAGAGTAAGGTTTCTTTTCTTTATTGGGGTTTAAAATTCTAATTAAAATGAATTGCACAATAGTGCAAATCATCAAACATTAGAAGTTAAGACATTTTCTTTAGAATTACCTCAAATTACTAGGTATAAACAAATCTTCAGTGCATACAAGCATAATATATATATACGTTTTACTCATTTACCATCTTCATGGAGTGTAAACAAATGCACACATCAAGATTGTGCACATTTTTAGCACATAATTAAGCATGACCTGAATCATCAATGAATTCCATTTGAAGTACTACGTGCGAACGGTAGGTAGGACTGTAGTAAGATAGGAGTGAGATAATTTACGGCCTGGCATTTTCAAAGTGGGGGATTGCCATTAAGGATTGGGCGAACAAAGTTTTTGTCTCCCTTCTTTCTCGAATTTCAAACATACCATTCCCTGCTGGTCTTTTGATATTATATTCCTTGCAGTGGTGGTGACCTCTCACCCTGCCCATGCTAAGGGGAAACATAGATCATTCTTTTCTTACACTCTTTAGATACAACAATCTGTCTTGTTAAATAGTCGACGATGGTGGCGAGGTAGGCCGACATTACGCCTCCAAGTCAAGTCCCAAACCTAGTTTGTGTCCGCCTTGGTTCAGGCTCTTTCCGTCGATGAGTGTTGAGAGGGTGAGCTTCACTCCTGTGATGACCAAAAAAAATAAAGCAGATTAATCAATGATAGTTCATTCGGGCCAGATAAGCTAAAAATCAAAAGATACAACCCCATCCTGCATTCCACCTCCCTTTCCGAATACCTTCTTCCTATTTCCTATTTCATCCTCCAAGACTAGTCGTACCCCCCCCCCCCCCCCCCCCCCCCCCCCCCCATATGACACAATTACTGATCAAGGCTAACTGGCATTCTCAAAAATATAAAATTCTGTACTGCAATGAAAGTGGATATAAAATCATGGAGTGATTTCACCCGCCCCCTAATGAATGCAGTGTGGTTTCAGCACTGTGTATTCTGTATTATGTTTATTCCACATGCAATTGAATAGTATGTGGCACAGAATCTCAAGAGGGATACAACTGTTTGACCTCAATTTCACTAAACTTGTTATGAATAGCAAGTTCCAATAATTGAAATGAGCTTTTGAGATCTTTGCATTTGATTAACTAGGAGCAAATGTGTTGTTGTAGATCTGTAGCAATACCTGAATAACCACAATTTCTTACCTGGCCTGAGGGTCTGTGTGTATCCAAGTCCGACCTGGCTGGTGTTGCTGACCTTGGCGTTCAGGTAGGCGTCAGAGTCCAGAACGTATTTGGCACCCAGGGCAAAGCGGGTGGTGTTGGTGGTGGAAGCCCAGCCGACGTTGATGGCCGTCTGTAGGCTGTCGTTCACCTTCTGGTAGATGGAACCGCTGAAGTCAGATCCCTCGTTCCTATTTGTGCAAAGACAGCAGCAGAACATTAAGGTATTGCATGGTTCTACCAGGGTTTTAAGGGAAAATATCCCTCTAAAATGTGAAATTTTAATATCTGGATATAGCAGGCGACTCATGATTCTTATTTAACTATTATTTAATGAGCATATGTTAGTGTAGAGTCATGATCAAGAGCAGTTTCAGTTCTCCATATTCTTACAAAAAAAGTTTAAAGCTAGCCTACAGATATTAGAGTCTTATTATAATCCGACACACAATATCACAGAACATAGAACATTTTTTTTATTAAAGCAAATTTAACCCTAGAAGGGGGGGGGGGGGGGGGTAGAATGGGGGGAATTGTCAATTCGGGAATATGTAAATAATCAATTAGCAATAATTCAAAACCCATTTGAGATATAGATATGAAACAGGGTTATCTTTTATAAGATACTCTGTGTGCCAAGTTGCAGAAATGTTCGTCACTCCATGCCCGAGATCCGGGGAGGGGGGCGGCTGAGAGATCGCCAAAATAACCCGGCCTTTTTAGATTTAATGATCAAATAGATAGAAAATGTGACCAGAGTCTCATCACTTGTCTTGATCTTAACACAACAGCACAACATGTCTCTTGACCTAATAAAATCAGCACAAATTTTCTCTGCCAATTAAAGAAGACTGTCAATTCATCTCTCAATATCCCCAACACTGCATTAAAAAAAGGAGAAAATTAGCTTACACAGCTGTGTGAAGTTGGAAGTCAGCTGTCTTGTAACCAAGAGCAAAGTTGCTCTTCTTCAATTTTGATTCAGCTGTATCGAAGGAAACCTGGAAACCAGCGAGCCATCCCTCATACCTGTCATAATGAAAAGATAAAATGAATGAAGCATGATGAATCCATAGAATCCAGACTAAATGGAACCTAACAGCATGGGTACAACATAATAATAATAGCTATATTGTGCATTTTATAGCATCTGTCTATACTTATTTTTCCCTTTCTTAGAGCGCATAGAGACACAATGGCAGTGATATGTGCTATAAAAGCATTGTAATATCATTATTAACAGATGTTCTTTTCTTAAATATTCATCAGGATCTTCATTCGTTCATATTTGTCCACTTTTCAGAAAAATAAATTCTACATTTACTAGCAATATTATTTTGTCACACATAAAAGGATATTTCTACTTAAAATGTGATTCCTGAAGGAAAAATCAAATCCTATGCTTTGATTAGTTATCTTCAAATCTTAGTCATGAAATTTCTGCATCATCTTGCTAATTTGATTCTATTATACATGTAAAAACTATTCACCAACATGCACAATACACTGCACAATACACTACACTAAAACAAGGGTCACAAATCAGAAAAAATAAGGAAACAGTGCACCATCTCCTCAATCTTTTAAATAAAACATATTCCAAAAAGCCATAATTTAAAAATACATGTATTAACCCTTTAGAGACAACTGACCACATTTTGTGGTTTGCCTCAGTAACATTTGATTCAGAACCCTAAAAAATATACCAGATGCACGAGTAGAAAGAGCAAAAATTTCTGCACACACATTGTCCTGTTTTGGTGCACGACAATATTGCATTTGATGCCAGGAATTTTAAAATCCTTAAATTGGCAAACAATGAGGCTAAAAATCACTGTTCTTTTATCAAAATTGTTAATTTTTTCAACATTTCAACAAAGTTCATGTCCATGTATGTTGTTTTCAAAGACATTACATTTCATTAAAATATTGTTGCCAATTTGAAGAACAAAATGATCAATTTAGCCCTTAAATGATTGATGTCCTGAAAGGGTTAAAGGAACGTGAACTGCTACTTACCCTACAACACCGGTACTGTGTACTGTTGGTCCTGCAAAATCGAAGTCCACATCTGTTGTCACGTTGATGAAATCCCTCTTATATGCGGTCTTGATCTGACCACTCTTCTTACTGCACAAACAAATTATTAGAGGGTCATTTACTTTTTTCACTATGACATGCGCAGTTATAACAAAGTGTGTATACATGACACATTTCGCAGCCATTTTCCATTTCCAATATGCATTATTGAATGAAAGTTTTTTTTCTTCATTTAAATATTGAATAATTATTACTTACAGTCTGTAAACTTGGGGAAAATATTATAAATATGTGATCCTTCCAAAACATACTCGTTTAAAATAAATAACGACTACTCAATAACAATACAACTTACTTAACATTGGCGACAGTCATTTCACATCTACATCACAGACATGCAACACACAAGTAATGCTGGAATTTAGGCACCAGCACTACAAAACTTTGTCATAAAATGAAAAGAACAATTCTTAACCATATTGAATTCTTCTACAAATAACATTTGCTTTTATTAAACCTGTGCAGCCAGAAAGACAACCTACAATTGCTGCATCTCCCCCTTAGCTGGCTACTAATTTTACAATGAGTGAATGAAATTTTTGAATTTCAGTGAAAATATATGTAGTGAGAAAAGTGAAATGTGCATACATACCCGGTCTGTGGTGAGAAACTTGTGTCAAGTGTGAGTTTCATGCCCTGTGCAATCTGGTCCTCGATTGTTACTTCTGTTGCTAGTGTATTGTCTGTGTTCCACTTCTCCTTGAATGACAGACCTAAGAATCAGAGCACAAAGAGCTATATAACTCAATGCCAGAATAAAACTACTTATGAGGAAGTAATGTTCAGTGTAAACCAACAAATACATGAAGTTGGTTTCAAAAAAAGCACAAAATATGAATAAAACACCTCAGAGGAAGTTTGAGGGAAATCTGATTACAGATTAGAAAGTTATGGAGATATAAATGATATAGGCTACCCAATTCTTTATGTGCAAGCTTCTAGATTGCATACATTCTTACATTCATTTCATTCAAAAATGAGAGATTTCACAAATATCCATATTTCTTGGAAGAAAATGCCCTTTCAAAACCTGGCTCTGAAAAAACATGTAGGTCCCTAAAGCCTGGCGTCCACTAGAGTGCTGACAAGATTAGAAGGGTTGCTGAGGCAAATTATGTCATTTCGGCATTCTAGCTGTCATGGAGATCACATCAGCTGCAATTCATCTTGCTGTATTGCTTCAAATCCAAGCTGAGATAGTCAGCTAGCCCTGTTGCCTCTTCCGTGTCTTGACCACAAATGACAGCAGTGGCTTCTCGCACTCGCTTATATAGACCTGCATCGGTTCTGTGCTTTCCTGAAACATTCTGCGTGACTTCCGCTTGCATTCGCGAAGCTGCCCGGCACCACAGAGGCTTTCAGGAGCGTTTGCGGAGGAGCCAGAAGTGTTAAAGAAAGGCGGGATGTCCTGACAATGTCCGCACGACAATGCAGACAAGTTGCCGAAGGTGTCAGGAAGTTTATTTCCGCGTCCAAATTTTGGTTGAGTCCAAAATTTGGATGAAGAAATTTTGCCCTCTCCCGAAAGTGCGGAAACGTCGGGAAGTGTTTAGGAATGATAAAGACAGTGAACGGAATCTTTCAAGAATATGCGGATAGGTTGTTGTATGAATGCAGATTTACTAATTTTGCATTCCCAGTCTTGTCCGCGCCTTAGTGGACACCAGGTTTTAAATGCAAGAATTTAACCAAAATCTTATTTGTATTCTCAGAACACATAGCGGGTGCCGATTGCGTATGGATCTTCAAAACTTTAACAGCTTACTTTGATTCGATGAGTGTTGGCTTTTAGTGCACATCTATATACATACCGTACATGTATGACACAGTATGAGTCGACTGACTGGCACAGTGTACTTGTACTGGCATTCAATTCATAATACAAACTTTCGCGAATCTGGACGCAGCGAAATTTGCGAAAGTTTCATGCACACAAATATTTCTGGTTTTACAGTGGCTTGCTTTCAGGCGGGCTTCCCATATCATATTAACTTGATATGACATGTTAATTGAACTTCCCTTGAAAAGGACAAATGGGACAAAAAGGGTGACTTTGGCAGGTTAAAAACTTACACAAATCATTTCTTAAATGCAATTATTCAAATGCAATATCCTCAAAAATAAATACAAAATTTTACGAAACTGTGGACTAAGCCTGAGTCATATCGAATATTTCATAAACCGGGATTCGACGGCTTTGATTCGATCGAATACCGGTTAATCGATAAATGATGTGCGGTGAAAACAGAGTTGCACACAGATGCACGCAGTGCATGCACCATGCACCGGTGACCGGTCCGCTGGCATCGCGGGCATATGTTGTATGGGCTCTCGCTGCTCGAAATTAACGATAGCCCGCTAGCCAATGGCTAGTAAAAATCACAGCGGACGAGCCAAAATCTTAAGTTTCTAGTCCGTATGTCTAGCCAAAATGTCACTAGTGTCGCACGAAGCGATGCTCATTGTCGACACACCCGACAATGATTCAAATTCAAAGAATTAATAATCTTACTTTGTCTTTGGAGAGCTGAATGGAACACGTTTGTTCGATGCCAAAAAAAAAAAACAATACGAAATAAACTTTTCGTCGCTCAATATAGACTCGACTTCATTCAGCTTCAGAGATCATTCAGAAGTAATTGCCAATTTGATGAGAGTGTGATATTAGTTATTGCGAATTAAGTAGGAACACTCGTACTCATGCCCGTATTTATCATGTTCAATTATACAATTGTCAAATTGACAATGCAGAGAGAGTGCAAGAAAATTATCGTAAACTTCAGTTCGTAACGACAAAACAATTTTTCCATAGAGAAAGCACAGGTACAGCGCGAAGTCCTGCGCGAGCGAATTAGCGAAAGTTAGCCAACAGTTTGAACTTTGAAGTCGCCTTCACGTTCTCTGCTAGTATATATGCTGTACGTTACGGAGTTTCTTTTTTTATTTGATTTTTTCATGGTGGCTACGGTAGTCAAAAATCTGGCGGACTACAAATCGATGCACCGAATTTGCCAAAACGTATTCGGGATTCGATGTCTTCGATCGAACACCGGCTAACCAATCGATTCGACTCAGGCTTACTGTGGACATACCATACTCTTTCCATGAATACTTGGTTTCAAGGCTGGCATCAACTTTTCCTGTATCGTTATTTGAGGACGATGACACAGTGAAGCCCTACAAAGAAAAAATTAATTGGATGTTAGACATGCACAAATCACATGTCACATTTTGTACTATTCGCTATTTGGAAAAAAATTAATCATTAAAATGAACATGTATTTCACAAAAAGAATGGACTTATAACATAAGAATCCAAAAGATGTCTCTGTGCAGATAGGTAACAAGACATGATATACTAACATGTATAATGATATACTGGAGGTAAATGACTGAATTAAAGGTCACATAAAATTTTCTTGATACACTTAATATTTCAAATGCATTTTAAATATCTGTAATATCTAAAAGATACATCTGAAGATTTTGGAGATATCCTCTGAATGATTCATCAGACATTAATATCACAGGGCACACACCCCGAAACACACCCAAACCTAGATAAGTGTGAACAAGATGAATGTGACTGTGTCTCCTATATGCCTCTGCCTAAATTCAGTGAAGTTCAGGACTCAAACCGTTCTTGAAAATATTGTCTTAACAAGAAGAATACTAGTATCAACTTTGAAGTTAGTGGCTCAAATTGTTCAAGGAGGCTAATAACATGAAAGGGAAATCCAACTTTGATAGCAAGTTGCTTTGAAAGAAAGAGGAAAAATCACAGAAGCAGATTGGTGAAAGTTCGAACGAAATCGGACTAGCAATAAGAAAGTTTTGAATTTTTGAAAGTGGTAATCACTATACATATGGGAATTTCAAATTGGCCGAATAGGTAATGTCAATGTGATGGAGCTGTGGACAACTCCCCCATTCGCTCCAACACACAAAATGACTAAAATGCCACTTTTTTCAAAATGTATTACTCAGTAGGATCCTTTTCTTTCATGAGGACCTATAACAATATGCTATCTCCAATACATTTTGAGCACTGCCCCAAGGGTAAAAGCGCCTCGAAGAAAACCGCAAATTAATATTTTTGTGTACGACAAACGGGAGAGTTGTCCACAAAAATGTCACTATCGACTCACCAAATAACCAATTTGAAATTTGCATAGATGTACATGTAGTGATCATTTTTCAAACATTCATAACTTTCTTAGTCCTTGTCCAATTTCCTTCAAATTTTCACTGTCCTGTTTTTCTTATTTTTCTGCTTTCACACAAATCATCTTATTATGGTGTTAATGAGGCTAAAACCTGAAATTACATTATTGACCTCTGTGACCTTTGAAATTTGATCTATGTACCCCAAAATCTAATCACATCTACTTCCTACGGTGACACATACTAGCACCAAGTTTGAAGTTCATACCCCAAATTGTTCTTGAGAAATATTGCGTTAACGAGACCAACACCTGAAATTTCAGAAAATGATCTGTCACCTTGACCTTTGACCTACGTAACCCCAAAACTAATCAGATTGTCTTCCCATGGTGATACATACTAGCTCACCAAGTTTGAACTTCATACCCCAAATGATTTTTGAGATATCGCGTTAAGTGGGATGGACGGACGGATGTATACAGAAACAGAGACTTACCACATTATTGCTCGTTGTTGTCTTAGCATCCAGCTTTACAAACCCAAAGCCTGCAAAAAACACAGAAAATTAGTGTCAGCTCACTCAGCAAATTATCATACATGTATGCTATTTTTGTGATGCCTGTGACATTCTTTTAGTTGAAATCAAATATAAATTGAGGACTGGTTAGCATGAATGAATTTTTTATTTTATCTGATAGGTCTAAGCTTTAACGACTCTTATCAATACAGTAAAAGAAAAAAAAAATGAAAAATTTCAAATAATTCACTTACAAGCAAAATCATAACTGCAACTTGCAAGCTAGAACCAACTCAAAATGGAACATAAATAACAATTTGTATTTTGTCTACCAGTAACTCCACAATAAAAATTCAAGTCTGTGCAAGCTGCTGATAAGTTTACATTACCTACCGGTATTTAAAACAAGTGGGTGGTTGAGACACTTTGATATGAATCATGAACATAGAGTTTCCAAAATTGGAGATAAAAGTAAATAACTTACCAAATCCCTTTCCGAAGACATCCCTGGCAGCCTTTCCAAGGTCGGAATATGAAGGTGGGACAGCCATGTTTGAATTTGTGTGGTGGTTGCTGGAGCTGTAGAATGAGAGGAAAAAAGTTGTTAACCCATAGAATAAGGGAACCAGGTGGCTCCTGTATCATGCCTATGAGAGTTAAAGAATTCAGAAGTCAACGGGTTAACAACCTGATAGGATTTATTCCTTGAATGCACTGAGCGCTACGGTTGGAGCTAAAGCCAGGGTATTAAAGGGAGTGGCAAGTCGTAATCCATGGGCCTGACCAGTTGGCCCGACTCGGGGGAAATTCGGATACAATCAGGTCCAATCGTGCGCTACCGAAGGAATGTTATTGCCGAATTCCTTGCGTGATCATTAACTTGAATCCCTACATACGTAACCGACCAATGAGATTCAAATACTGGAATAAAGAACGCGCGATCTTGTTTACTCAAATCTGGGTCAATGTGCAAACTTTTATTAGCTGCGCGCGATAAACTGAAGTCGCTTTGAACTTTGATCCAGAGAAAGGAGCAGCCAACTGTAAAACCGCCCATAGATTGCGACTTGTCGCTCCCTTTAATATCCAAAGTCATTTGGAAGCGTATAGAGACGTTATATATCACAATGTGATATGCGCTATACAAGAACGGATTATTATATGAATTTCACTCAACTGTATCACTAAAAATTCCTCTTGGACAGCAGGAGAGATGAATGTGCTTTTGTATACACAACCACAAGTCCAAGACAACCAAACAAGGGGGATGGGGGAGGGGGAGATCCCATAAACCAAAATAACTCTTGTCCGGTTAAAGTAGAAATACAGAAACAAAACATGTACATTCATTTACAAGTGCAAATCAAATTGACAATACATAACAAGTACAGATAAAACACTAGCCCAGATGTCCACCGTGCATTATCATTTTACAAAAATGCACTGGACCTACACAAAATTACAAATTACAGAGTACTAACATACTCTACATGTATACAGTATATGTCATCAATAGGGAGAGGAAGTGCTAAATAAATTTACTGCATAAACAGATAAGATGATTTTCCAGTGATTAATACAGCATCAACACTTAACAGCTGTACTTGCCAGTGTTCAGGTTCATGTGGATCTGCACTGCACCTGTGCGCAATCAAGGAGTTGAAACAATGCTACCAGCCAGCAACCACAATTTCTTTAGAAAATATCTATTTGTATTGTGATTTGGGCACCAATTGGAAATTGCGAGTATTTTTAATCACGTCACAATGAGCAGTAATTCATTTTCTTTACTCTAATATAAAATTTTAACAAGTTAACTTTTTCAAAGATTTACACTGTAAATGTTTGTTATATCTAAATTATTTACAATGTGTAAATGTTGGTTACAGTATATCTATCTAAGGAAAGGAGATTACAAACATAATACATGTATATTCAAATTCTAATTCATGAAACTTAAGCTGACGATTGCGCAATTCAATCGGAATTTGTTCAAACACCATCCGAAAAGCGGAAATCTATTTACTCAATACATTTCCTTATTCCTGGAACTCAATTAAAGGTCAGTCTCTGTTAAATTCACAGGAACCAACCTGGTCTTTAGAATACAACTGAACATTGTAGGAATGAATTATTAAAAAAAAAAAAGAATTAAAAAAACAGACTATGTACAGAGAAATCCTGTTATATGTCAAGTTGAGATTTCAAGTTTTTATTTGATAATTTTTCTGTAACCCTAGAAGTCTACATAAAAATGCTATGTCAATAGCAATGTTCAGTCATTAAATTTGCAAAGCATAAGGAACCGTTTATTTTATTGAACAGAAATTTACACAGGTAGGCACGCCAACACAGCACATGAGGGCACTCTCGGCGTGGGCATACACATTACACAGGTATTTTTGCAGACAAGGCCTACCCAAGCAAATCTCAATGCTCACTGTGTGCAAATGGCAAGGTGATGAAAATCTGATATTTTTAACATGAAATGGAGTAGTCGCATTTTTTTTTGCCTTGTATAGTATGATAGATCCAGCTTCATGTAGTTTATTCAGCTTGTTTGACCCATGTATTTATTGAATTTAGCATAATTGGTCTGCATAATTTTTTCCTTGCATTTTTTCCTTTAAAAATCATATTTCTGTAATTTTCTCTATGATAGCATCAGAGAGCACCCATCTGACTATGTTTTCTGGAAAATGCAGGTCCCAATTAACCTCTAGCAATTCTCAAGTTTGTAAGATGCAGTTGAAACGATCCTTCCTTTTCCAAATTTTGTCCCTTTTTTTTGCCCCAACCTCAAATTTGTGCATATAGATTGTGACATGTATAATGTTCAAAATCTGAATAACAACATGCCCAAATGCCCCATACAGCCTTGATCATGCATGTTGAGCTTGCCAGCTGATCAGGCTTGGCAGAAAAAAGTCAATGTAAACGAGGCCACATTCAGCATACACTTTTGGTCTGTTGTGGAGTATAATGTACATGTACAAGATAAAGTGTACTTTTGGGAGCAATTTGTGAAAGATGATCTTAGACTTAGAAGGCAGAGGTTTGCATGGTGGAAGTTTCAATTTGTATGGTCCAATTTGTGAAAAAATGACATTTTTTTATGGCATGCGTAACACGGTGCCGATACTGACCATGTGTTATCATGGTTATTTGATGGTCATAACTTTCTCAATGATGACTTAAGTTTATGGAGAATGATTGAAAGATAGATGAAAGAAATTCAAACCACTGAAGTGAATTTAATGACCAGATGACTTAATTTTTAGCCGATGACATGGATTAGTGCATAGACTCCCCCCTATAGTCATATAGTTTATATATTTGCCCCTCGTTTTAATTAATGCATTAGCTGAAAACAGTGCGTAGCTTAGTTATTGTTCTCTCAACCACCCCCCCCCCCCCCCATTGTATTATAATTTTTATTCATAGAACTGCAAGGTCTACATTTAAAAAAAAAAAATAACATGAATGCACAACTCACAAGCATAGCTGTACGAGCTCCTTGGCTTATAAATCTGGTAATGGCCTACGGAGCTGTACACGGTTTGCTACTATGGCCTGTATCGGATCTTGTCAACACAGAAATACTACGCGTCATAATCACCCATTCCCACGCACGGTGAACCTTGCAAACCACCCTCGGTGTTTGCTGTGGTGGTTCTGGTCACATTTCAATGTTAAACTTAATAATCTATTCAAAATATGAAAAAATTATCTACAAAAATTCGGCAGCGGGGATAGGATTCAGATTACCTTCCGCATGTTGCTGTAAGAATTGTCATTATCATGACAAAAGATGACCTCTAATTCTCTCGAGCAGCTGAGCCGGGGCGAAGTCGGCACTAGTCTAGTTCTAGACGTTTTTATTTTGTCCGTAAAAACCATGAAGCTATAGGAGCTATACAAACCCCGTGTTTATGTGTGTGCGCACCCAACGTAGAACGGTGCAAAGTCCACCGATTCACTCTCCCCAAATATTCACCTTCCCCAAAATTTCGGGTTTGTATAGCTCATATATCTTTGCAAGGTTTGCAAGGTTCACCGTGCGTGGGAATGGGTGATTATGACATGTATTTCTGTGTTGACAAGATCCGATACAGGCCATAGTAGCAAGCCGTGTACAGCTCCGTAGGCTAGTACCAGATTGATAAGCCAAGGAGCTCGTACAGCTACACAAGCATGACAATTCCTTGTTCTTGTTTTGTTCATGTATTCGTCTAGTCTCGTCCTGTCTTTCTCTTTCTGTGTTCTTCCTAGATTAGATTCCATGTTTCATTGTAAATATTGTCATATATATTGTCATATTATGTTTCTCACATATCTATACCATATATCACAATGTATGAAGTTTGGGTTCTTATTAGTTTTGCTATTTTATGAGGAGCCTGATACAAGCCATGCTTCTACCAGGCTACCTCGTCTTTCTGAATATTCTTGAATTATGATACCTCTGTAATATTAATGAAGTAGGCCTAGGCTATGTTTGTATTAGTACTATTACCAATGTAACGAACGTTGTAAAAGCAGGAATTACTACAGAAAGACAAATAAATACAATACAATAATTCAAGCTTGCACCTTTTTGTTTTCAAATTTAAATCTGTCATGTCTGTACACCACACAGACCTAGGATGCGCGGCCCGGTATTCGGTCATATTCCAGAATTCGGTCACGCAGCTCTTTGAACAGCTGTGAAGAACTCATGAATAATTTTTGAGGCTCGAAACCTGTACATAACAGACACATGAACAAGGTACCTCTAATGTTGAAAGCAATTCAGGTCGGACGCCCTGGAAAAGATCTCCAAATACCCTCGAAACTGGTCAGTGTTACCCAAGTTTCCGCACTTCCGGGTTCCGTTAGCGCGTGAGTTAAACACGCATAGCCATATGTAGAAGCCTATGGTGAAATAACTATGTGTGCAGGTGCAATGAATTTAGTATGTGTGTGAAGAGGAGCTTCCGGGTCTTCCCTCTATCGCAGCGAATTTGCAAATGGCGATCTCAGCGATGAGCAAGAGAATATATACCTCACCCCTGCCAGTGAGATGGCGCTCTTCCAGTATTCGGTCAGGCAACATTGAGTGCCTTGCGCCAACGCGCTTTGTGTGCAACTTGTCGCTTTGCGCTTCGCCGACGCGCTTTGCTCTTTTTAGAAATACATTTTGTGCATTATTTCTGACCCTAGAGCTTCGATTTGTGGATTTTAATGGATAAAAATTCTCATACATTTAAATATGAATATATAGAAGCCACAGAAAATGCCTAAAAACGCAGAAATGTGACAAAAATGGTTATATAACTCTCCCGAGATGCAGCGCACTATCGCGTGACCGAATTGTGGGCGGCGCCGACCAAATACTGGGCGGAAAACTTCTCCTTCTTCTGTCGGCGATATTTTTGGGGGTAAGTTTCCATGTTTTAAATTATTTTGATAATTATTTAAAGGACAATTTTGCAGTTCTTTTGATGGTAGATTGTCAATTTAAAGAGATAGGTATTCATATCAGCGGCGATTTCTTTTTAAGTGACCGAATACCGGGGCGCGCACCCTATTTACTTTTATGGTTGTCAATAAATATTCCAATAAACTGGTGGATTTCACATTTATTCACTTATTCAGACAGGGGCAGGCAGAGAAGAACAACTCACACATGCTCACCATTAGTATTACACTCATTTTGTTCATTTCAATTCCTCATTCATGCAAAAGTCAGGACACACAGAGCCAGACACTGCCAGAGGAACATGTGTGCTCCAGCCCAGGAACATGGATGAATTCACAATCACATTCAGTTATTTTGTCAGACAACTTTCGATAACGTACACGCTACATTGTCAGAAAGAAAACCACTTTGAGCTACCAAAAGTGTCACAAAGGAAAATCAATTAATCAAGATTTACAAAATTCAATCGCTGAGTAATCATATTCATCATATCATGCACAAAATAGTAAAATAAACGTCGAAGAAGACCTTACCAAATGAGCAAGACGCCGGTAGAAGTTTCAAGCTGACGTACGCGTATTAGTCTACACGTGAATTTCCTATGGAGATAGGTCGCGCACGCTTTAAATGGCCTTCACTCAACGAACGCGTATGAGGTCATCGAGTTTTCCATTACAAAGCAATGCTCTCGCACGTAGAAAAGACTGCGGAGTTTACCGGATATGCTTGCACGGTCAAACTTGCTAGGTATTTAGACGGGTTTCTCGGTTTGGCTCAGGGCTCGTATACTACTACATGCCTGCTTGACGGAGACTAATCACTGAAACTTGACACGCGATGAAAACTTTTGACCACGCCCCCTTCTGACGCAATATTATCCCAAGTTAAAAATCCTTTAGTTTTGCCAATGGCTCGAAAATATGGCTAGGCAAACATGAAACATCCACAAGTGATGAAACACTGATGGCAGAAAAAACCCCTATATAGCTGCACATCGATATAGATCAATGTAGGCCTATAGCTGTAGGGGCTGTAGCCTGGATCTATGATTAGAAAGCTGAAAATGACTTTTAATTTATGACCCTGCCTCATGTTGACTATATATTCTTCATTTTGCAGCCTCAAAGTAAAAAGGTTTCTGGAAAGTACCAAAGCAATCTAGGCATGGAAGACAGAACATGAACTTGCAAATCATGAATGCACTTTGTAACCTGTATAGGCCTACCGATATTACATGTATGAGGCTAAAAGACCTAAATTTGGCCCATATAGGCCGACATATTAACAATCATTCTCACAATAGCTTTATCCATCTCACCGTTCATATTTAGTAGTTATTTTTTTGTTCCAGTGCACCACAACAGTACCCCCCACCCCTCCCCCTCTCTGAATATTTTGTTTTGTATTTTCTTTCCACTTCCCTATTGTTTGATTTTCTCTCTGTCTCTCTGTCTCTCTCTCTCTCTCTCTCTCTCTCTCCGTCCATCTGTCTGTCTCTCGCTCTCTTTGAGGATGGTGTGTGAAAGGGGTCGAATGACCATTCAGAGCAGATTAATGGAGCAAAGACATTTGCAAGGCAAGTCCTTAACCCTGCTTGCATCTAAAATTGGAATAGCTCCCTCATGAGTGCATGAACACTATAAACAAATTTTCAGATTTTCATCATTGAAAACAAGGAGTACGTGGGTATAGCTAAGGTGGATCAACTTGAAGCTCGCTTGGGTGGACATGGGTGATAATGCTGTCTAGGGATAAATGGATTCATGTTTATGGTGATCAAAATTCAAAAGGGACCAATCAAGCAAATACTTTGCTTTATGTGTTTGGGGTTCCAAGAAAGTATCATACAGTAAAAATATCACTTAGCTTTAAATATTACAGTGAAATCTTTTTATATCATCAAATCACATCATTTTTAAATACATGTAGATGAATGCCAATGACCTGTATATGGTAGCCTCTAAATCCACAGCATTTTATAAGAATAACACATGATATACATATACAAATGTACAGTAGAGAAAATCACTATTTTATTCCAAAAGTATGTCAAAAATATATACTATATTATTACTTCTACCAGAAAGTAGCACACATAAAATAAGCCATATAGTCAGCCCTCACAGTATATATTCCACTTTGTCACAACATAAAAAACTCTGTATCTCTATAACATTTCACTATATGAGCGACCCATGTCTAAACTTCAATAGTTAACATCATTGGAGGGAAATATAATTGCATTTTAGAAGAGTCATAAACAAATAGGAATTATGTCCCATAGCCAGAAAGTCCAGAATCTACAGGGATAATAATACAAAAATTGTCACTGAAAGTATAATTTCACTTGATATTTAGGCATGTCTATACTGTTGTAAAAGTATCAATATACCAGTTATCTACATACATCCTGTACATAACAAGAGAATAATAGTTAACAACCAAGGACACTTGGAACTTTGGAAGAAAGATCCAGAAATTTGAAAGGTAAAAGCTAAAGCAATTGATCGTATGATTGATTTTAGCAATCAATTGCATTGATCATTATGTGCAATCAATCGCAAAAATCAATTGTACGATCAGTCACAAAGCTTTGTGTTACTGAGCCCAGGGCCCCGTTGCATAAAACTAACCATTAATGGTAACTCTGCTATCAATGGTAACTACCATGGTAACATCACTTAACAGCCAATCAAATTCAAGGTTTCCATGGGAGTTATCATTCATGGCAAAGTTACCGTTAATGGTAAGTTTTTATGCAACGGGGCCCAGGTCTATTAGGTACACCAGTGGCGGATCCAGGGGGGCACTTCCGGCTTGTGCGCCCCCCCCCCCCCTTTGGAAGAAAAGTATGCATTTTGACAATAAAGGATCCGCCCTTTTGTCGATTGTGCCCCCCCCCCCCCCCCCCCACTGAGCGAATTTTGGAGGTCTGGTGATTTTTTTTTCCGAATGCTATGACCTTTGCAGGTGCTTGCCTTCATGACAGAACATATGATACAGTACATTATCATTGGTAATATATCTCAATACACAGCAAAAAAATGATGGATTAATCTAATGGGGTGTTGCAAGAAAGTTGCGATTGATTGCAAGTTGCAACTGATCGGTACTGACCAATCAAAATCATTGTTGCAAGCGCATCTTCTTGAATGGGCAGACCCTGAACCATTCAGAATGGTTGTTCTAATTTGCTTTACAATTTGCAATTGATTGCAACTTTCTTGCAACACCCCATAAGAAATGTGAATTATAAATATTGGAGCGCCTTGAGCACCATACATGGTGGATATGAGCGCTATATAAATATCCAATATTATTATTATTATTAATGGCATCAAATGAAGACACCATGCTTCTCATCATTGAGAAATTACCATGGCACAATTCCAGAATTTAAATAGAAAAAAAAAATAAATTTGTGTACTAGATAACCATTATTATTATCTACACTTACATCATTACATGTAAACAGGCATCATAACTTTACACTATATATCATCTGACGAGAGCCAAAAGGACATTAATGCTGTGTTAAAAGATATGATTTAACACCCTTCACGCTCCTGACAAAAATATGACAAAAAGATATGAATCATGAATAATTTGTATTTCACATTATAGTCTTTTCATTTATACAGTTGTATCAACTTTGCACCTTCAAGCCTTCAACCCAAAATTGAAGTGTAAATCAGTATTTCATTTTGCAATCTACAACTGAATAAAGATCAACCTGAACAATGTAAGTTTTAGCATAAAAGATTAGAATGGTTGAAATGGTTGGAGAGTTTCAAGCAAAATAATTATCATTCAAAATTAAAAGATTTTAATAAGTACATGTACTAGGACAAAAATGGATGAATACCTTAATTTCTTACTTGTTTTGCAGTCTTTAACACTTTGGCTTAAATTTCAATTATTCCCGACAATGTAAAATGTTAGAAACAGAAAAACCTGTAAGACTGCTCAAGGGAAAAAAGAAAAGTGCTTTTATTGACAGGTCATGTTTCATACAGGTTTTCTATATGGCAAAAGCTATTCAAAAGAAACAAAAAATGCACAGATGGTCACTAAAGCAGATATGACTGCACTAAATAAACAACATAATGTATCTCACCACTGAGAACAGAATAACATGGCACGGTTTTAGATTTCAGTTCATAAAAAGAAAGATTGAAACATAGAGTTGTTAAAATACTTTGACACAGTTTAACAGCAGCAAAAGGAGTTCTAAATACTACTAATAACAATATGCTATTACACACCTCTGAACAAAAAAAGTCTATTTGTCTTCAGAAAATATATGAAAATAAGTTTCAATTACACATAATAGTATGGATGAAATGTAAAATATACAATTATTAATTGTTACCAAACACTGTTAACCTGTCCACACTATTCTAATTAAAAACAAAATCAGCTGTTACATACATAAAACGGATAAGTGACTTCTAATCCTTGCTATTCCAAAAACAATGAGCTCCCATCCCCTATTGATTTTGAAATGAATTTAAGATTTGAGTTAAGAATGAGTAATATATACATTGAATTAAGGAAAAAGATTTTCATTCAAATGTTAGGCACGTTGAAATATGATAGAATAAAAATAAGCCAGTTTTATTATTTTATGATTGTTCAAAAAAAAAAGATTTGTCTTTCAATTTTAAAATACATGGGAAGAATGACATCTCATTTTGAAAACGTATATGTCTAATGCAAGCCATTAAACAAAAATGAGTTTTTGGACACATTCTACAGGTACATGTACAACTTGCAGTCTTTCTTCCATAGAATCATTTGACAGTATTCTAATTTATAATAGATGGCACAAGTTATAGAAATTAAAGATTAATTAAATATCTTCAGGACATTGGAAAAAAAAAACTTTTGACTGATTTTTCTTTTTCAAAGAAACTACTCCTTTGTAAAAAATTTACATACATTTATCAATTTAGGAGATTATCAGATTATCAGATTTAATAATAAAGTGAAAAGTGAATTGAAGTGAAATTGGTCTTTGCATCTATTAGTAAAATAATCTCTGGTATTTCCCTAAATAAAAAAAATTTGCAAGTATGTCATACAGCTTTTACGTAATAATTCAATTTCTTTCACCTGTCAGATACTTAAAGACCAAAGCAGAATACTGCTTTGAAGTGAAATTGGTCTTTGCATCTATCATATGTCTAAGGGCTTTAGCTCTTTTCAAATGCTCATCATATAACCCAGCATACAGATGAACCGGTCCATACGATTTAGCGTTGAATGCCTCGGGCCTGGGGCAGTTGTAGTGTTCGGGTTTGGCAATGTGCGAAATTTTAGATTTGCCTTCCTTCTTGGCCTTGAGATTTTGATGTAAACGATTACAGACAAGACACTCAAAGCCATCTATGAAGTTTGGCCGGGTGAAGTCATTCACACCCCACTCTCTGTTTTTCATCGTTGAAATAAGGTGAGGATTTGTGACTCCAACTTTCTTGAAATTCAGAAGTTTCTCATAAGCTTCATCATTGCCATCTAAATATTTCAGGTAATCTGCAAGGTGCTTTGGTGATTTGAAGTCATCCACGATGACAGCAGAGTTATTGTCAGGTAACCAGTCACGAACTGAGGATGAGCCCCTGTACACAGGCACTGACCCCAGTATGAGAGGACGCCATAATTTTTCGGTGACGTAATCCTCGCACAAGGCGTTCTCAAAAGCAAGCGTAAACTTGTACTTTGACACGATTTCAAAAAAGTCACTTGCGAACATGGTGAGTGGGTCTGTAAGATTCTTTGGAAGATCTTTGTTGTGAAGACAGGCGCCGTAGGAATCAACACGGATATTCTTCATGAGCTCTTGGATGTAGCTGTCCCTGTCAGAGGGTGGATCGCAGTCGCTCTGGACATACACGACAGGGGCCAGCCCTGCCTTCTTCTTTTCCTCCAGAGTCTTGAAATACTTCATACTCTCCAGATCCTCCATGCTCTCTAAGTACTGTGTTGTGATGGGGTAGTCAGAGTTCCGCTTGAACGTCGCTGTATGGTTAAAGAGCGTCAGGCATTCCGGTTGTGACAGCATGTAGTTGTTTTTCGGTGACTCCTCGTGGAAGAGCGCCCATTCATGATGTGGCTTCCTGGGCACAGGAACATCGTGCGGCTTGAAGTCTGTGCCATAGAACATGAAGGCGCTGGTGTTTGGGTGGTGATGGAAGTGGCGATCGACAGTGAAGAAGCATTGGTTGTTGCCGCATTTCCTGACCTTACCTCTCTGGCCTGTGAATGGAGTCCACCACAAGATGATGGGGTGTGGGATGTCCAGCTTGGCAGCATCAACATGATGGATGTCGTGCTCGTCTGTACCATCTGAGGAAGAGACAAAAAAGACAATTTATAATTTCAAATATAACTAGAAATGTGCATTGCTGGTGCCGCGCAATGCGAAATGTATCCCCCGGCACTGGCAGCGATTTGAAGGAGGGACAAAGACCCTCCCCCATCCCCTCCCTCAAACAAAAGGATAGTGTAGAAATTGCCGCCAGTGGCCCGGAATATTGTCAACACTAGGAGCAGCATTACCAAAACGATTTGTGCAGATTAGAGTATAATGCATTTTTATAGAAAATTCGGAAGAAATATGACCTCAGAGCTCACATAAGCCATCCACTAAAATATGACCTTTGATCCTATGAAAGACGGAACACTGGTGGCAGCATCACCAAAAACTATAGGTTTTTAGATTACACCAAGAGACACCTTCATGCAAAATTTGAACGAAATCCGTCAAGAAATGCAGAAGAGTGCAAGAAATGGAAAAATGACCTTTGACCCTATAAAGGACGGAACAATGAGGGCAGCATCACCAAAAATTAAATATGGGTAGATTATACCAAGATACATCTCCATACAAAATTTGAATGAAATCCGTCAAGAAATGCAGAAGAGTGCACAAAAGGGACAAATGAGCTTTGACCCTATAAAGGACGGAACAATGAGGGCAGCATCACCAAACAGTAAAGATGTGTAGATTATACCAAGATACATCTCCATACAAAATTTGAAAGAAATCCATCAAGAAATGTGGCCTGCAGAGTGCACTCACGCCATGCCCTGAAGTATGACCTTTGACCCTATAAAAGACGGAACAATGAGGGCAGCATCACCAAAAATTAAATATGGGTAGATTATACCAAGATACATCTCCATACAAAATTTGAATGAAATCCGTCAAGAAATGCAGAAGTAAGAGTGCACAAAAGGGACAAATGAGCTTTGACCCTATAAAGGACGGAACAATGAGGGCAGCATCACCAAACAGTAAAGATGTGTAGATTATACCAAGATACATCTCCATACAAAATTTGAAAGAAATCCATCAAGAAATGTGGCCTGCAGAGTGCACTCACGCCATGCCCTGAAGTATGACCTTTGACCCTATAAAAGACGGAACACTGGTGGCAGCATCACCAAAAACTAGAGGTTTTTAGATTACACCAAGAGACACCTTCATGCAAAATTTGAATGAAATCCGTCAAGAAATGCAGAAGTAAGAGTGCACAAAAGGGACAAATGAGCTTTGACCCTATAAAGGACGGAACAATGAGGGCAGCATCACCAAACAGTAAAGATGTGTAGATTATACCAAGATACATCTCCATACAAAATTTGAAAGAAATCCATCAAGAAATGTGGCCTGCAGAGTGCACTCATGCCATGCCCTGAAGTATGACCTTTGACCCTATAAAAGACGGAACAATGAGGGCAGCATCACCAAAAATTAAATATGGGTAGATTATACCAAGATACATCTCCATACAAAATTTGAATGAAATCCGTCAAGAAATGCAGAAGTAAGAGTGCAAGAAATGGAAAAATGACCTTTGACCCTATAAAGGACGGAACAATGAGGGCAGCATCACCAAAAATTAAACATGTGTAGATTATACCAAGATACATCTCCATACAAAATTTGAACAAAATCCGTTGAGAGAAATGTGGCCTGCAGAGTGCACTCACGCCATGCCCTGAAGTATGACCTTTGACCCTATAAAAGACGGAACACTGGTGGCAGCATCACCAAACACTATAGGTTTTTAAATTACACCAAGAGACACCTTCATGCAAAATTTGAACGAAATCCGTTGAGAAATGTGACCGCCAGAGCGCACACAAGAGTACACACAAGACATCTATCAAAATATGACCTTTGACCCTATAAAAGACGGAACACTGGGGGCAGCATCACCAAAATCTATATGGTTCCAGATTTTACCAAGAGACACCTTCATACAAAATTTGAACAAAATCCGTTGAGAAATGTGACCGCTAGAGCGCACACAAACTATCCCCCAAAATATGGCCTTTTACCCTATAAAAGACGGAACATTGGGGGCAGCATCACCAGAAACTATAGGGGTCCAGATTTTACCAAGATACACGTCCACAGGAAGTCTGAAAGAAATTCGTCGAGAAATGTGACCGCTAGAGCGCACACAAGAATGTGACGTGGCGGCGGCGGCGGCGAAACGCTGCTGAATCCAAAGTATCCTCCGGCATAATGCCGGGGGATACAATAAAGACAAAGCAAGGCAACAGTTTAAGGTTCCTTTAAATATGCTGTGGTAAACTGCGCCATTTTTGTTTTTTAACAACATCAGTGTAATACCTTCACATTTTTCTATCTCATAACACAGATATAAGTGAAAATGTATGGGATCTTTGTTGCCTGCATTTGCCATTCATTTCCACATTAAAATAAAAACTACTGTGGTTTACAGCGGCATATATGAAGTTAGGAACGAGCTATTAAAGGAAACCTCACCACCAGAATAAATGCAGGTATGCTGACAGATGAATATAGTTCCTGCCTACTGATCTACAATATTCCTCATGAAAATGTACAAGGGACATAAACTCCTCAAAAAAAGTATGGAAACTCAAGTTTGATCGATTATATCTCACTTGTCATGGAATAATCATTGCTTTGTTTAGTATCATTAGAAAGTGTGTTTATTCCTCTTTAAAATGATACCATACAGGGGTAAAAGACAAGCAGACATGACCGTTGATGAGATACCATTCAGAACAAGATGAAAGCTGAAGGATAGAAACTACAGTTGAAGGAGAAAGAAGAAACAAACCAGAAAGTTTTTTTTATTACAAGGGGAGACAGACAATCGAGACATATTGGGCAAAGGTTGAAATTTGAGAACAATTCAGCATATCAATGTTGTTATGAAGACTTTCTCATTTCCTTCTGCGTTTTCTGAACAGCATATCATAAACATCATCTGTGGGTAGAACACCACATCTGTTCTAAAATAAAATGAGATACGTCCACATCCTAAAAATCAAGACGAAGGTACAAAATATCCATGCGTATCATAAAACCAATGGCATAGTGAATACATTCTCAATCATTACTAAACGTGCTGATCAATACATCATCATCAACTTAATAATCTTATTTAACCTGTATCAATACCCAATCCCACTTATTACCCATTTATTTACCTTCCTTTCTTTTATTATAATTTACTTACTGTGGTTACGAGGAGCCCAGCCTTTGAAAGGCCAATGGCCTCTGCTGGCTCCTTCAAATTCTTGTATTTTATTTATGTACTTTATATATGCATGACTTTTAATGTAACTGAATATACAAATTGTTAATGTTTTTATGAGAATTTGAAAATAAATGAAATGAATGAATGAAATGAATCATCACCATGTGTAACAAAAGATTAAGTACAAAACTACGTGCAAGTCTATGCCAATGATCATGACATTCTAAATTGCTTCGTCATGTAACTACTGTATAAGCTGAAATTTTCAAGAGGGTCTTATTTTCGTGAATTTTGCGAGTAACCTGCCCATCGCGAATTTAACACCACGCGAATATAATGCCACATCAACATGGACCGGGGAAATCTCCTGCATGGACTGCGTTGTGATTCTGATCCAACTTTTATCGCGAAAAACTAACCTGATCAGGTCTAGCTCCAGCTAATTTGTAATGAAGACGCAAATAGCAGGTTATCTTGTGGGTTTAAGCTTGAGCTTACAAACCCAAACAACTCAGGGTGGTAGCCTCTCATTATCTCATATTAAGAGTAAAGCAGGTAGGTTACATAAAATGCCTTCATTTAGGTCTTCATGCAGTCCATTCCATGGGAGAAATTTTACCAACCCCCTTCTCGCCCCCCCCCCCCCCCCCCCCCCCCCCCCCCCAAAAAAAAAAAAAAACTCCAGTGAACAGAAGAGTAATTTTTACACTGAGGCAATTTTCTTGATGTACAATATAGGTTTGGCCATCATTCAACAAATTTCACAGCTTCGTGTTGGCAGGTGGTCACAGTAAAAATTACAGGAACTGCGACTAATTAGAACTAAATTAGTTCTTAATTGCCTCAGGTGTTTTAATTTCAGAATTTTAGTTACAGTGTATTATGATGTATGGCTTTACAACTCTATCTGCCTTACCAAGACAGGGTAATAAGGATCTTTGAAAGTGAATATGAAAGAGAAGCACAATGTGTTGCTGCTACAAAAATATTTCCTTCCTTATCTACATGTATCTCTCACTAATGCCTGGTTAAGTTACGAAACAATTTTTATTTTGAACATAGCTGAAGTTGTTTATACATGTATCTATATGGTGAAGTCCTAAGCCTTCTATTTAGAGTACCGTACTCTCTTCCTTGCCCCCCCCCCCCTCTCTCTCTCTCTCTTTCTCTATCTTTCTGCCTCCCCAATCGCCCCATCTTATTCTCATTTTGTGCATACATGTACATGTAGTTTCTCAGACTTTCTACAATCTACACAATATACTACAAACTGTCCTCTCAAGATCTTAAAACAATAAGCAGTATGTCAGGAAGGAAATTAGTTGTAGCTTTCCTGTTTTTCCTGCAGATCACCTGAAGTAATATCCATAGGAAATAGTCATTGTGTACATGATATGATAAATAGAATAATTAAAATCCTAAAATGCATTGAGTCATGCTTTGCTATTCAATCAGATATACAACCTTTGCAGACTAACATCTGATACTTTAATATTTAATACACTGTATGATATGATACAGCCCAAAGTCATGATTTTTGAAAGCACATTAAAGATCACATTGCAAGAAAATTCCATCAAAATAAATATTGGCTTAATACTTATTATTGCATAGATGGCATAAATTATACAAGGTTATCCAAATTCAACGCTTGGAAACATTTGAATTAATGATTATTATCAATTATAAAACGGTAAAATACAGCCCCCGATATAGCAGCTGAAGAGCTCCTTGAACGCTGCTGAGATGTGTGACGACACACGAAGGACCAGTCCTGTCTAAGCAGACGATGTCCCATAACATCTTACACATTTTTCAGTGCCTGTTTTGTCATCTCCTCTTCACTATTTCTCTTACTTGACTAGCGTCAGTCTTAATGTTAGTCTGTTGCCTCACTCTTAACTTTGTGTATGGTATTATTTTGATGAAAAATGCAGCGTTAAAAAAATAAAGGAATCAGTCACTTGTAAACAAAATAAGACGCCATTGTATTTTCAGCTGCTTGCACCGGGGCATGGTCGGCGTTTCAAGAGGGAACGAATACAATCTGTGATATTATTCGGAGGGCTTTTCAATTTGAAAATGGGGTTTATTTCATTGATCATTGACCCTTCTCCTGTGTATTTACAATCAAACGGTTTTAGTTATCAGAATCAGTTTCACTTTCCCTTTTAGAATGGTGTGAAATAAGGTCATGTTAAATATACCAAACTCTTTATAATTTGATAAATAATTGCGTTGCAATTACGTTCATTCATTATAGGACGTCGTCTGCTTAAGCAGGATCGATCCCTAGTGTGACGACATCAAAACATCGCTATATTTCTGGCGAATCCTCGGATATTCCAGATGCTTAGAAGAGCTTTTATTTATGTTGTTTTTATAATCATCAGATACGCAGTTGACATAAAACTTATACGATTGCCATCTGTAAGCTTCCCAGTTTCTAGTGATACATTAATTGCCATATTTGTGATTTTCTTGCAATGTGATCTTTAAAGGTCCCCTTTTATGGAATTACAAAGGAACTTCATTTAATAGACTTTTCTACTGTGAATCCAGATCTGTCAATCATATTACCTGAATTCCATTCATTAATCTGTAACCTTGAAAATAAAAAAACAACTGGGAACGCCCCTAAAAATTTTGGAAAATCGGTCCAGCGATCGATGACGTCATGTGACGTCACCCACAGAACGCTCGACTCTACACAAGCTGGATCAGTATCGATGTGTGTGTGTTATGGCTATTGAGCTTCGTGTAGATCCCTTCGACTTCGTGCCATTTCAGCCCTTCATTTTAGCTTTTTAAAGACAAAATCCTACATCAACGATGGCATCATCTTCTTCAGCCAGGACACTTATTCAGGATCAGATATATCTGATTTGGAGCATCAAGTCCCAGAAGAAATTGAAGAGGAATTAGGGGCCCGGCCGTATACTATGTTTGAGCCAGACATGTCGGATTCTGGGCAAGATTCTGATGATGACAGAGACGTCCCTGATTTTACGGAGAGGATATCGACGGGAGACTTGGGAATAACAATTGGTAATTATTTTTTGATAATAAATTACCGATTAAAGTTTAATTCACGCATATCCACGTATTATGAATCTTGTTTACGCTTGCAAATTGCCCGAGAGGCTGAGCTGATACTTCGCTGATCGAGGCAGTGAGCTCGATGTGCGCAGGGCCGGGGTACACGCCGCGCCGTTTGGTTGTTCGCCTGCTGACCCTGCCTGGGCTTGCGCTTGGGCAGTTTTACTGGTGCATGGGGTGGTAGCGTTTGATTCTAGTAAATTCTAACATTGATATCCAGAAAACTCTTAGCTCTCCTGTTATCTTGCTTGTTTTCTTTGTGCTGCTACACTAAGTAAGTGTAGGTACCGTTATAGTTGACAATAGATATGATCTTCTTCTTCTTCTTCTCCACCCAGGGTTTCATCCAGTGTGTCTGCATGGAGCGGTATGTGATGGAAACTGCTTACTATTTGTATCGACAGCAGTATGGCGGACAGGCAAGGCAGGATGCAACTGAAAATCAGTGAGTACACCATATTTTTTGTTTTAATCCTTACTGCAGTATTCCTGTATTATATAGGCCTAAAGCAGTTTGGATGCAAAATGCCAATTTGGCTCCTTATGAAATTAATATTACGATATTCTATAAAAGAAAATAATGTTTTAGCCTTAATGTAAATAGAGGAAGATTATTCTATTTGCAGTGTACATGTATTTTCTTGTCCTATGTGCAGATTAACGTTTTTTTCCTCTTTCCCCATCACAACATTTTACACTGCGGTGTTGACAACTAAATTATTAGCTAATCTTCTATTGTTTATTTGTGAAGTTCAAAGTAAAAGTTACCTCACTATCACCTACATCATAGACTACACTGTGCATTGTTTTGAAGTTGTCTAATCATAGTTTCCTTTGTACTCTTAAAAAAAAAATCTTTTATAGGAAAGCCAGGCAGGGCAGGACGTGTTCCTCTCCCATCTTGTGCCGTGACAAGAATCCGTGCAGCATTTCCATCAGAACCATTGGCGGATCCAGGGGGCACAGCCGGCCCGGTCCCCCCCCCCCTTTTGGAAGAGAAGTATGATTTTTTTTGTTGCTTGTCAGGGAATTATGGAGGGGAAACTGGACCCCAATAACCCCTTACTGAGCGATTTTTGAAGGTTTGGCGAATTTCTTTTTTTGCCCCCCCCCCCCCCCTCACTGAGCGACTTTTCGAGAAGCTGGCGAGACCAGAAAAATATGGGTCTACCTTTTGACAAACTTTCATTTTTGTGCCCCCTCTTTTACTCAATCCTGGATCAGAACAGAACAGGGGCTTTGAAGAGGCGTAGACCTACATACAATTTTGCTGTCTTTCCCCCACCTTGTCAAGATCTATGTTTACAGAAAAATAAATATTATATGTTTTACTTCCACCTTATTACTGAGATTTTTATTACTGTTCTAAGATAGATTTTCAAAGATAATTTTTTTAAATTGGAAATATTCCCTGCATTTTACCTCTTTAGGGTATTTTCTTTTCAAAGTTTACTGTATGTATATATATATTTTTAACCTTTGCAAAAAAATCAAAAGGGAGGGCAGCTCTGTGGAACTTTAATTTAAGCTATGCAACCATTATTCTCATATTTTTTTTTACTGGGGCTTGGATATGACATGCACAAATCTCAACATTATGCAAAGGTGATAGTAGAATTGAACATTTTAAAAATATTTATGTATCAGAACTGTTGTTCCATCAGTGTAAACATTTACACAAAGTCATTATTTGAAAGAAAAAAATATTCAGTACTAATGACTGGCAAACATCTTTTATTTAATCGGGTCATTCATGTGATCATCATTATTGTTGCTTCACATCATATTTCTTTTCAAATTGACATTATCTTTTCTACAGATTTTTTTTTTCTTCTTTCATTTGATTTATTGTTGTATTTATTATTATGTACTTATATATGTTGGTCTAGTTTTTAACTTGATAACGCTTAGATAGCATATACATTTATCATGTATATAACTGTTTATAAGAAATGTTAAAAATGCTAGTACGTCATTGTTCAGTCTGTCTTTTCATATTTAATTCCTATACATGGATATCAGTTTCCCTGAAAGTTGGGTTTATTACATGAGGGTGTGCTACACTGTGACAATGTGGTAAAAATTTTATTGCTGTTTTTGCTTCAAGTATCAGAGGAAAAGAGGAGTCTAGGAGGCTTATTTTGAATATTCATTTTCACTGTCAGAAATAAAATTGGAATTGGGTAACTGAGTTCACATCTAAGTATTTGCCCAGAGCATTTTTTGTAATTGATGTTGTAAAGATGCATGTATCTCAGTCAAGAATGATAACTCTATTGTTAATGGCATATGAGGTCTGTTATTTTTTATGGCATTTGTTGTTTAATTTGTTAATGAAACACACTTTGGAAGCTAATCAGTTTTGTTTGTTTTGTTTTGTTATGTTTTTTTTTTGGGGGGGGGGTGGGCATTCTCCTATTGAATTTTTGATGTTCAATTGTAAGACAACCATTTCCTGGATACAACATCTATATCTACATTTCTCCAGAAGTAATAATATATTTCAAATCAATTGAATATTTTTGTCATCTCTGGAAGAGCTCAAACACATTTACTATGCAAGGCTTGTCGTGAATGAAACTAACAATTGAAAAGAAAGGTGTGAGTGCGTGAATGAGATCAAAACCAACAATTGGCAGAATGGAAAAAGAAAAAAAAAAGAGAGATAAAAAGTTGAGAGGAGATGTGTGTAATTGGAGAATATTGGGCAAAAAGAAGGAGAAAGGGAGACAGAAAGCACAAGAGAAGAAATAGTGAAAAAGAGAGGGAATCACTGGGGGAAAAAGGGAGAGATAAAAAAGTTGAGGGAAGATGTGTGAAAGTGGAGAATTTTGGGCATAAAGAGGGAGAAATGGAGGGAAAGCACAAGGGAAGAAATAGAGAGAGGGAATCATTGGGGGGAAAAGGGAGAGATAAAAAAGTTGAGGGAAGATGTGTGAAAGTGGAGAATTTGGGGCATAAAGAGGGAGAAATGGAGGGAAAGCACAAGGGGAGAAATAGAGAGAGAGGGAATCATTGGGGGAAAAAAGAGATAAAAAGTTGAGGGAAGATGTGTGTAAGTGGAGAATTTTGGGCATAAAGAGGGAGAAAGGGAGGGAAAGCACAAGAGAAGAAATGGTGAAAGAGAGAGAGGGAATCATTGGAAAACAGATTTTCTGTCAAATGAACTACATGTATAAGGTAGAGAAGTAGGAATCAACCTGTAACTGTGATGTATACCCCTTTTTCCTGCCGAAGGAGGGGGGGGGGGGGGGTTTGTAGGTTGAAAATTGCCCGTTACATTTTCACTACATTCAGGGTGGTAACAAAAATCAATATTAAATATACGGTGGAAACTTAGTATAACGAGGTCCTTGGGACTATTAAAATTACCTGGTTAAATCCAGAATCTCGTTATATCAGTTTTAAAAAAAAAGAATATAAAGAGTTGAGACCAAAATATTGCCTTGTTATATCAGGAATATTGTTGTATCAGACCTCTTTATACTGAGTTTCCACTCTACCATGATAAACATTTTTATAACATTCTTTATGGAGAAAGATCTTTTTCTTCATCAAGAACAAAAAAAAATCATTTTTAATAGTAAAGACCAATTGAGAGAGGTGCTTGTGAGGTAAAGCTCAGAGTCGCCAAATTTCATATTATTGATACATGTATGATCAAACTTGTTCAGGGACGGCCTCTTCTTGATGCCATACGCAGCCCCGTGCTATCGACGAAGTCCTCCGCACAAAAGTGCTCGGAGCACACAACACACTGCTCACTCGGCCCCTTCCAATGGGCGCGAGTTAATTTTACTTTTGCGGTCCATTTCCTTCTTATATTTGGGTCTTTAGGGAATTAATGTAGACTGACACCCTGCTTTGTGGTGTTACTGCAACCTGCAACAACGCAGCGTTGCGGCATACTTCGCTTTAGAGGTGGTTTTCGAGGTGGTATACACAACAGCAAGTTAGTTTGCACATGTAATACATAGGCAATATTGTAAACAAGCATCGGCAATGTCGGTTTGTGACGTCACACGTCAATCATGCTCGCGGAACGAGAATTCGGGGTTTAAAAGGGGGCGGAGCTTAGCAGACTGTTTTGGACATGAATACCTGGGGGAAATATTATTTTAAAAATATTTTGATACGTATTTATTGCAAACGGATGTGATTTTTCAATTTAGATGAGATGCATGTACAAAATACCAAGAATTATAATTTCATAAAAGGGGACCTTTAATTAGATACAATATTTTTCATTAGGATGCAATTTAGATAAGATAGGCATATATAGTTAAATGTATGCATAAACATAATATGATATATTACATAACTGCAAACAAAAAGTCATTAATGACTGACTTCAAAAATATAAGAAGGAAATGCACAGCACGGTGTAGAAAGTAATAAACTAGAGTCTGAACCTTATCTTTAACATTCTGCAATGGAGAATTTCCTTTCAAACCATACTGTTTAGGTTGTCCCAGGAAATTAAGTTGATTATCACTACATGTCAGTTAGTCATGCATCAGGTCTTCTCCCAGTAAAACACGTGTCGTGATGTGCCACTCATAGAATACGGAAAGTGTGCATTAATATGATTTTCATTATCAATGATTTGCACTGATCACTAATTCTTCAGTAACTTTGCTAAAATGAGGAATAATAAAGTGTGTTTACATATATATGTGACCTTATTAAAAATTCAATAACACATGAAAATACTTATCCCAGACTCCAAGTCTGGTCCATCCTGTACAAACCTCCTGAAATTCCTAAATTGTTCTTAACCTAATGATAACAACAACAACACAAAGAGTGAGAGAGAGAGAGAGAGAGAGAGAGAATGAAATCTTTTATTTTTGTCTATTTCTTTCAAATAACTTACAAGCAGAAAGTTTTTAGAAGGTAACTCTATACATATTTGTTCACTTTAAATTTTCGAATGTTACTTGGAGAATGCAATCTACCACAACAATTCACCATACGGTATGGTAACCCCCATCCTCCACTAAAGTTATGAGATTCTACAAATTTTCTTTATCTGACACTTCCGGCATTTGGGCCTGATTGCAACAAATCTATCTGGAAGTCTTCCTAAACTCTCTCTGGATTATTGAATACTGTACAGTAATACACTTCCAGGTGATAACACATACACAAAAAGTTAAGTTTAAAGTTCTACAGTAGTTTACAAGATCATTACTGATGAATTTGACAAATTCCTGAACTTTTAAGATGTTAAAACATTTTAAAATAATGACAAAAGCAGATGCCCAGAAAGTTGTCAGAACATAACTGATTACGCTGGACATACAGTACATGTACATGTTCCTGAATACTTGCACGTTTTAGTTTGATGACACAAAAGCAGAAAGTTCTCCACAAATTCATTAGATCACAACTGCTTTATTGAGACATCTTCATGACTTGCAAAAAATTAGGCACGTTTCAGTGTGATGACAAAGAACTTCAACATCAGGCAATGTGAACACACTTTTAGGTGATCATCATAAGACACAGAACTCCAGAAATTCTCCAACTCACAATTGATCAATTTGGACATCTTCCTAAACTTTTGATTATTTGATAGTACAGTCAAACCTGCTTTAGCGACCACCTGTATAGAAAGACCACCTGTCTATAAAGACCACAATTTGTTTCTCATTGAAATGTGTTTTAAACGATCCTGTACATAAAGACCACCTGCTCATAAAGACCGCTTTTCTTGTCTCCCTTGAGTGGTCTTTATAGACAGGTTTCACTGTATAAACACATTCTAATGTATTAACACTGAACTGTCACAGGCAGAATTGCAGAACTTTGCTACTAGTATGTAAATCACTAATGACTATTCAACTTGGGATAATGTAAACACATCTCTGAGTGATGACATCATCATGCTTGAACCTACATGTATGTATCCTGAACAGGCATGCATGCTAATGCTTACTAATTAGTGCAGCTTAATTAGTCATGAGCTGGGCATGTCTTCTACAACATCCCCTGGATACCTCCTACATGTAATTCCTTCTACATGTACATGCAGTCATTTTACAGCCATGACCTTGATCTACTTGTATATTTTTCACAGAAATTCTCAAAAGGATGATAGACTTTGAACAGGGAAATGTAATGTAACTTACATTTCCTTGTTTTGAAGTTGTAGAAATAAAGAAATTTTACAAGCAAGCCTAGAATCCATATACCACATGTAAACAACACATTAGAAGGTACATGTACATTATAATCTTGAGTTCCAAGAATAATGAAAAATTAATTCTCACAGATATATTTACATGTATGTAACGGTATACGAAAGTGCATGTAGTATGTACACTGAATGTTCAAGACTCTTAGAGTATATGGATGACATCTGCTAAATGATTTTGATACAAAATGTGTAATAGTTGAGTAATGGGCAAACATAGACAAGGATACCTACATGTAGCTACTAGTAGTCCTGCCCACATGCTTATTACATGCAGTGAGTTGTGCCTTTTCTTGAGTGTGATTTACAGCAAGGTTTCATTAATGTGTAATTTGCTAAAAATTCAGAACACCCCATTTACAGCATGATGAATTTAATTTAGAATTAATTTTAGTCCAGAAATTTCTCTTGAAAATTTTTAACGAAATTTCATACCTAATTAAACTCAACATCAGCATGAAAATACACCTGTAACACTCCAAACATTAGTTCTGTAGCGTGGTACTGGGCGAGTGTCACGTCAAATAATAACAAACACAGGTTGAGTCCAATGTTATAGCGAAGTACATATAAGTATTTATTCTGCCATCCAGGCACACATGAATATGGGCGACAGTCACAGAGTCACAGAGTTATAACATCTGAAAGCAATGGAATCGCGGCCGAAGAACTTTCTACACTCCTTTTTCTACCGTCCACACGCAGTGGCAGGAGTATATTGCTAGATCCAGAAACTGGAAATATTGCCAAGAGCACAAGGCTCCATCCTCTTTTATATGAGGCATTAGAGAAAGCCAAGAATGGGTATAAAACAAGTATGCTCTTTAAACTATCAACACTGAATGATACAGCGAGGATAACTACCGTATTCTCCTTGAGACAATCATGGAGGTCTTGCAGGAGAGAAAGGGTCAATAAACTATATGGAGGTCTTGGAGTAGAGAAAGGGTCAATAAACATATATTATGAAATGAGTTATATTCCAGGCTAGGGACCAGGGTTACCACAAAATAGGGTGATATGTAATTAATATGGATACACTATATTTTGGATATATACTCCTGCTATTTCCTATCTTACAGTCGACACATCTTTCAAAAAGAAAGTCCTCGTTTCAATATAAAAACAAAAATTATCAAACTAACTACTCACATACAACCCATAAAGTACATTCAATTGCCTAACTAAAAACATACAAAGTGATTTCATTAAGAAATATGAAATGGCTGTAAAACATCAAAATGGTTCAACTACAATTGCCTATATAAGATTAAATAGAACTGCTTATCATGAATTTCAAAATCACAATGCATATATTATATAACCCAAAATGTGTGTATAGACTACGAATCGTACAAAACAGAAATTTTCTCACCTAAAATAGTGATGATTCACTCCAGTGTATGAAATTGGGTGAACACCTCATATACTGATATGAATGCATTCAATTAAATCAATATGACTTCCATGCAGACAGAAAATAAGTGAATTGCAGCAAGATGAAACTGAAATTATTTTTTTTTTTTTTTTTAATTAATGTTTGAACCATGATATCAATCACCTTAGTCCCTTTCCAAAAAAAAAAATAATGGCATAACAATTAATACGTAAAAATAAAATGAACTAAAATTATCAAGTAGGCCTATTTGGCTGAAAACCGAGATAAGACAACAAAAATAGTCATATCAGGTGCATGACGGATATACATGTAACACAAAACTGAAACAAATAATTATAGCTAATACGTCTTTCGCATTTTACAAAAATATTACAAACGAAACTGTGGTGATCACAAGGTAGAGTGGTGCATAATTTATCAGGAGTATACAAATACATTTTAACGATCATACGGAATACTAGGCATGAAGTGGAGCTAACTGTGTCAGACCGGTGCCATTTCAGAACTGACATGATTCGGTAACCTGGCATGATACTCTCGTATCGTTTTACCAAAATCACAATAATGAATACAAAAAAAAAAGAGATGTCCATAGTGTTATTTTTCTCTTGGATTGAAATCTATTTGCGAAAAAAAAAATATTAAGAAAAATTAAAGTCACTAATGGTAATAGTAAAGATATTGGATCATGCCATTAAACATGAAGCAACAACAAGAGTACAAAACAAAAAAAATAATTACTACCTATTAATTACGAAAAAGGAGAAAGTAAATCACAGCATCGCAAAACATACAAGAGCAAACTACCTAAACTTGTAAAAAAATCAGAAAATGAACAAAACATACAAACCATGTAGGCTACCGTATAAAGAAATAAAAGATTAAATATTCAAGTGACAGAATACAAGTGAAATCAGACCATAAGTACTAGGGAAACAATATTGAAAAAGATTTTGGAAATTATTATATCCCAGTCACTGGCTGAAAAATTAAAGTTATGAAAAAATACATGTATAACGAAAACCCAATAAAACATAAAAGAAAACTAAAATAGTATATATAAACAATGTAAAAATGGCAAAGGGGCATGATAGGAGGGGTAGAAGGTAAGGCAACATGTCATAGAAATTCAAAAATTACCAAAATATAAATCATGACATTAAAAACTAAATATGACCAGTTGAGGGAGAGGGGGGTTGTGATTTAGTCCATCCCAGGTTTTAAGGGAGTGACGAAGCAGAGGAAGGTAAAGTAATTTAGATGGTGGCCAGTCATGTAAATTAATTTAACTTCTCGAGGGGATTTATCCACAAAAATGAGGACTATAGATAAGGAGGGGATGTGACAATAATAAAGTATCAAGAAAAAAATGACAAAATCGAAGCGCAAAGACGAATTACGTTCCATTAGAACGACGACTATATATACTTATAAGGTAGAGCAAATGGTCGAGAGTGAATTGGGGTCATTATCGAGGTATATTGAATATTTTAAAGATGCAAGTGTATAATAGGGGGACCCGGACCATGGGGCAATGCAGGAGAATGAATATGGGAGGGATTATCATTCCTACATGAAGGGTAAGTGATAGGTGCAGAGGGAAAGTGACAAAGGGAGAGAAATCGGGGTCCAGTCTTACACCACGAACGCACAGACCGATGGTGGATAGCATGGATTTGATTATGGAGGATGAAGGTGTCTCCACTGAATATAGAATCAGAAAGAGGGCCACAGGAAGGCTGGTCATGATGGTCGAGAGGGATGAGGGTGTCTATCATTATTGTGTCTTGTACAGGGGACTGAAGAGTTGGACTATTAGTGGTGAAGCTCGAAGGATCAACATGAATATTGAGCCCATGAGGCTGGTCACCCGAGGGGAGGGGAGAGGAAAATGGGGTGATATCCAAGGCAGGAGAAGGGTCATCGTCGAGAGACAAAGGTAATGGGGCAACATTTAGGTCAGGAGAAGGGTCATTGTCAAGGACCGTAGGAGATGCAGATACATGTGTGATGTCAAGAGGAGATGGAGTGTCTGTGAGACTTTCTGTATGAGCGAGAGGGGTGGGGGCAACTGCCTCGGCATCACACAAATGAGCATCATTTACGGGCGCACCAAGATGGGCGGTATTATCCAGGTCTTCAGGGAGAGAGTCCTCTGAAGCAGTAGCTTTTGAGGGCAGAAGAAAAGAGAGCACAAACTCAATCCAATTGCAGGTCATGAACTGGATTCTGGAAAAATTAGAAAAGGGGACAAGAGCATGCTGGACATAATCAGTCCAAAATGGTATCCGACGCTGGAGATCGACAAGAAAATCCTGGCCTAAAATAATGAGGGGGTCAATGTGGTCAACGACTTGAAAACTCCATGGTGTGAAACCAACATCCAACCCAGTAGTGATGAAAGCGTCTAATGTAGCAATGGGGTGGACAACCGTATTAGTAGTGGCGGCAGGGGGACATGACGAAAAATTGGGTGGGGTGAGTGGGAGGTTAGAAAGATAGGGCAATATGTCCAAAAGCTTTTTGCTAATTAGGGAGTGAGGTGATGAAACATCCAATGCTGCTGGTACCTGATTCAAACTAGGAAAAAGGATAGCAATATGGGGAGTAGAGGGGTAAGAAGAAGAACGTGTTCCAAATTTGCGATCCATTTAAACAACAGCATAAGAAATGAAATAAAAGCATCGAACCGAATAAAGAAAAAGCGATAAGATACGGTAAGCTAGTCACAAACAATGAAAACTAAATGAATAAAAGGAACTGACTTATTTATTAGGGATACACACTGACTTAAATTAACAAAACAATAGTCATTGTAAGACAAGTCCAAATGTTGAAAAAACAGCAACAGATCACGCATTGAAATCAGAACGCGGGTAGAGCAGCCAAAAGAGTCACACCGCGGCCCCGGCCAATGGAAAGGCGATACGGAAACTGGACCATGCAAAATCAGACGTCGACGTCGTACTCACAAGATGAAAACATCACTGCAATCCATTGTCTCCCAGCAAAGTCATCAGGCGGTGAAGAAGAGACATCCAGTTCATGGTCCAACAGCATGTAAGAGAAGTCACAAAGATGGTGTAACTCAGCAAAATCTGATGTCCAACAGCAACAAAGCATACTGGAGCAGAAACCCAGATGAAGGCGCCGTAAGAACAGGTAGAAAGTTAGGCACTCCTCCCCACAGCATAAGAGCAGCAGGTAGATCGAAGAGCAGAATATAAAACTGACGGGATGACAGTCACCGACAATTCATCAGAGCATAAACAGTCAATTGTCAAATATATACTCCACTGATATAGTAGAAATATCAGTATAAAAGTTTGCAAAAAGAAAACTCCGAGCGAGATGGCGTAAACCGCTTTACGCTGCCACCAATGTAACACTCTAAATATTAGTTCTGTAGCGTGGTACTGGGCGAGTGTCACGTCAAATAATAACAAACACAGGTTGAGTCCAATGTTATAGCGAAGTACATATAAGTATTTATTTTGCCATCCAGGCACACATGAATATGGGCGACAGTCACAGAGTCACAGAGTTATAACATCTGAAAGCAATGGAATCGCGGCCGAAGAACTTTCTACACTCCTTTTTCTACCGTCCACACGCAGTGGCAGGAGTATATTGCTAGATCCAGAAACTGGAAATATTGCCAAGAGCACAAGGCTCCATCCTCTTTTATATGAGGCATTAGAGAAAGCCAAGAATGGGTATAAAACAAGTATGCTCTTTAAACTATCAACACTGAATGATACAGCGAGGATAACTACCGTATTCTCCTTGAGACAATCATGGAGGTCTTGGAGGAGAGAAAGGGTCAATAAACTATATGGAGGTCTTGGAGTAGAGAAAGGGTCAATAAACATATATTATGAAATGAGTTATATTCCAGGCTAGGGACCAGGGTTACCACAAAATAGGGTGATATGTAATTAATATGGATACACTATATTTTGGATATATACTCCTGCTATTTCCTATCTTACACACCTGTATAGTAGTCGATGTTTTCTCATTTCTCATATTAAGAAACCAATTAATATGCAGTTCTGTGATTCTGTTTAGAGCAAACACAATTGATGAAGAAATAAATAATGGCATCATACAAGGCCGTACGCAGCGGGGGGGGGGGGTGCAGGGGGGCAGTTCCCAGAAATTTCAAAATCATACTTTTTTAAAATCGAGTTTTAGACTTTTTAAATGATTCAATATTGGAAAAAAATTCTGCGCACGGCCTTGGCATCATATGAATTACCATTATAGTTATCATCATTATAATCACCACCACCACCACCACCATCACACAATGTTCACCGTCAATATCATAATCATCATCATCATCATCATCATCACCACCACTACCACACCATCATCATCACCACCACTACCATCATCATTACCACCACTATCATCACTATCACCATCATCACCACCACCACCATCATCACCACCACTATCATCATCATCACCACCACCTGTGACCACCATCATTATCATTATTTTCATCATCATCATTATTGTAATCACCACCACCACCACCACCACCACCATCATCATCATTACACAATCTTCATCATCAATATCATTGCCATCATCATCATCATCACCACCACCACCAACATTACCACCACCATCATCATCATCATCATCATCCCTACCTGTGACCACCATCATTATTTTCATCATCATCATTGTAATCACCACCACCACCACCACCACACCATCATCATCACACAAACTTCACCATCAATATCATCATTGTCATCATCATCATCACCACCAACACCATTACCACCACCTATATCATCATCATCACCATAAACATCATCACCACCACCACCTGTGACCATCATCATCACCACCTGTGACCATCATCATCATCATATTAATCACCATCACCACCACCATCACCACCACCATCATCACCACCACCACTCTCATCACCATAATCACCAGCAGCACCACCACCATCATCATACGAACCTCTGTCTACTTGTTTCCCTCCATATTCCACATCCTCTATCCAGAAAGGTCCATCTCCTGTGTATATTAAATCTTCATCCCATCCAACTGCCTACATGTAAATTATGTAAAAAAAAAAAATAGAGGGTTAGAAATCAATAAAAAGGAGCACCTTTAGAACATCCCAATATACAAGTTGACAAGACGTCTATTGGTTGAACAATGCTTCACTAATGAAGCTAAATTTATTAGACTGTGGTTTAGGTACTTATTAGCTAACGGTAACCTCACACAGGGAACCATCAGCACGCGGGGCCGAGTCAATTTTGACGACGGTCAACATGTAGTTGAAGTGGTATTAACACCAGAAAAATCTTCCAAATTCAGGAAAAATAATTCTTTTTTCATGTTTTAATATGATAAAATGTCTTATAATATCAACACAATTCCTTCACTTGGAGCTCCATCACCTTGATCAAGTGAAAATTTTCAGCATGTTTTTGGTGGCAATTTTACTGATGAGTTTGACATATTTGAGAAACACACTCCTCTACTACAGGAAATTTCACTGATACAGACATATATGTGTGAGGTTATTAACCTCGCATAAGTGTGAGTGAGCTAACTCTAACCAAGGACTCAACACTGGTAACATTTTATTTTTTGCTAGACCTCCAAAATTTGCTCAGTGGGGGGGGGGGGGGGGGTGACAAAAATTTATATTTGTCAGACCTCCAAATTCGATCAGGGGGGGTTATGGGGGTCCAGTTTCCCTCCATAATTCTCTGACAAGCAAAAATATGGTTTTCATTCTAAAAGGGGGGGCAGAATGCATATTTTTTCTTCCAAAAGGGGGGGGGGGTCGATAATAACCTTGCATACATGTAAATGTGTGAGTGGTTCCAACCTACACTATAGACATGATAGATGGTAAGCAGGCATGCATGGTGGTCGACAGAAAAATCTGTCTGTTTGGAGGAGTTTTATAACATTTTTTTACTTTCGCGGCTGTCCGCGAAGCCAGACGTAGTCTCAGCGGAGCATATCCCCGAAAAATCAGTCTATTTCGCGGAATCCCTTCGTCAAAAAATGTTATAAAACTCCTCCAGACGGATTTTTCTGTCTAGCACGGTGGGTGCCTGGGTGGACATTTACGGAAGACAACACAAAACACCACTACTACACTCAGTACTAGCAAAAAACCCCGAGGGGGCCACTCAGATATATGGGTTTACACATGCGCGTCCAAGAAAACGTGTAAAAGGGGTCCATTTTTCAGGTGGAACGCGTAACGCGTGTTACGCGTTAAGGGGTCAAAAAACGCTGATTTTCAACAAAAAAGGGTGCTTTTGACTAATCTGGCCGAAGTCAAACCTGTTTAGGGGGGTTGGATGATGAAAAGCCGTGCAAAAATCCTCGTTTAGGGGTCTTTTTTCATCCAAGTATAAAGCCTGTTTAGGGGGTATTTTGAAAACCCATGGACACGCATGTGTACACCCATAATCCATATATCTGAGTGGCCCCCCCGGGCAAAAACCACTCAAGTCATGGGAGCCATCAACAAATTCTAATTGGAACTGCCATTCAATTTCACATTCTCATCAACACCAGTCAATTATGATCATTTATTCACACAGCATTGCACAAAAACTTTGAAAACAATGGCAAGAGTTCCTTATGTCCCAGCCCTGGTTTAAGAAAAAAAGCACCGAAGTCCAAACACTACCTACGGTACGGTACACGGTATCCCTGCCGACCTGCCGGCGAGGGGGTTCTCGGTGGTTCCGCTCTAACTTACCTGCATTTGCAGCGAACAAAACAGCGACAAAAAGAAGAGTATGACGACCGCTAAAATTGTAAATTTCACTGCCTTCCATCTTAGAATGGCCTTCATCATGTCTGAATAACATAGTGAGGACTTTCAATGTATGCACCACCTTTTTATTCTACAAACATGAAGGACGGGCTCAGTCGGTCGACGAAAGTACTGGCACGGCGTTTTCATAATTATGATAACTCTCTAGCTCTCGCGCGCCTTACGTTAGCGCGTTACGTTAGCGCGCGCTATCGCTAGCTAGTAGTAGCTCTCTCGATCAGTACCAGCAGTAGGCTTAGCGTAATTACCGTTACAAGGTGGATAAGTGTACCGGGGCGGCCTAGGTCACTACTGGTTGGCTGAGAAAACTGCCTGATGTACTAGGCACGGTTTGGCTGATGGTACTATAGAGAGCAGGCATTTAGCTGCATCAATAGCTTTACATACTAAAAGCTTTGTTATTCATTGAATAAGTTATTATAATGAACTGATGTTGGGCTTTAAATATTCTCTACTTGGTTTGTTAAAATAGAACACCAAACAGATGATGCAGAAAAAGCCAGAAGTATTACAATGTATACTCCTTTTCAACAATATATGCTCATGTGGAAAATACTCTATAAACATATTTGAATTACGATTGATTCTTAAAGGCATGTTTTGGAAGATATATTATGAAAATTGTACTAGTAGAAATGATTGATAAAGTTTTATGATAATGATTTATTCTGTGACTGACGGACCGACTGACTATTTATATATATAGAGCCCTGGGTGATTCTTCACTAAGTGTCTCCTTTTGTGTCCCGCCACTTTCATAGTCTGTAGACGGAAAATTCACTATTTTTATTTTCTAATTTTCACCCCTTTAATTTGAGAAGGTATAATTCTGATCACCTAAGGTACAAAAATTGTTTTATAAATTCTCTTTTTTTTCCCGCTACAATAATAGGTTGAGACCCCCCTCAAATCTCCATGTCCCGATGGGTATGCATGATATGGTATAATTGCCATATTTTGTCTTGATGACAACGGTTTTTCATGAAAACACTCTTAAATGCTTAGTTTTCAATCATGCATTACTTTGGAATTTAAAAACTTCCACCATTAGCAAGGAAAAATAATATTTTTACTTTTTTGGGTACCAATTTTTCTGTCCCTCCATTTGCGTCAGATACCGTCACGCACTTTTTATAACGCCATCTATTGACAAAGCAAGTCTCTAGGAACACCCGGTTGCGGTACATGAAGGCCCGGTCATACTGACGATCATTTTCTACAAACGTGAATCTTGAAGTTTGCAGTGGAAAATTGCTCCAAAAGCACGAATTTGCGGAATGATAGGTACGTACCTTTATTCATCGTCATATCCGAACGGCTTGGATTTCACTGAATCTGTGTAATTATTCTTTGTTTTTCATGTTTGTAAGATAAAGGCTAATTCAATGTACACTACATAAAAAGGATCATGCCAGGGGTAGCCGCAGGGCGAGACCACCTTGAATAAAAAAATTATGCTATCATATCCGTCACCGTCATTTCCATCACATAATGGAGGACCTCCTACGTGACGGATATGACTACATGCGGCCCAAAGTGTGACGGACATGACTTTCTGTCATATTTTGCTGATGTAATAAGTTTTTAAACAATATTTAGACCTCATATTCCAATAATAAGTTTACATCTAATGTAGATCACAGAGACTAGGACCAGAAAAAAAATCTTAATCAGTAACGTGCAATAAACAATTTATTTCAGCCTGGACTGTTACAACGTTCCCATATATGCCAATTTGTGTCATGTTCTCTGTCAACAAAAAATGTTGGGTGTCAAGAAGATCATTTGACACTGATTTTAAAGGAATGTCTTGTAGATCTAGGTTAATGTTTTTTTTTAAACTGTTAGAGTTAAAATATAAAATATACGGCCTAGGGCTAGGGCCTATTTCTTTTACCTAATAAAAAACTTTCCGTATAAAACTATGCTTTGCTAAATCATATAATAAATTTTCTGCTTTTATGATGTAATAATTACCAAATAATACAAATAAAGTAGGCCTATGCTATGAAATTCCATGAAATCAATTCTTTTTTTTTCTTATCCTTAAATTTTAGGATGGCCCTTACACCCGCAGAACGTGCGAAGCGATACAGTGATCGCCAGAAAAGTGACCCAACATTAAAAGAAAGATATCTAAATAAAGAACAAGAGCGTAAGAAAGCAAGCTATGTTCCTGTCTCCAATAGAAGTCAACGGGCACAGAGGAGAATCAGAAGAAGTTGGTGCAGAAGTAGCAAGGAATACAGGGATTTAATTAAAAGGAAGCATATACAAATTGTTATTTCTTAATTTGACCACATATTACTACATTAATCTTCAAGCTGCATCGATATTAAAAACTCAAGATGTTTAATAGAGGTGGAAGAATCATTGAGATGCAAATTTAGTATTTATGGTTTTGTACTGAACACCATGTACATTGAATTTCCTTTTATACAGGCAGTTGCCTAGTATACTAGTATACGGTACATTCTATCACCAAAACAAAGCCTAACAAAGGGAATGGAAAAGGAATTTTATTCCTTTCGATAAACTTGTCTAACTCACATAACATGAATTTGCTAAATCATACTAAAGACACTTCTGGAGATTGGGTTTACTTTTTAATCACTAACAGAAACCCACCTCTCGAAATACAAGGTGTACGACCATGAATACTTGTATGGAAGCATTTGTCATGTCTTGCCAATGCTTGGGCAACTGGTCATTGCCGAATATTGTTGCTTTTGTATACTTAAAAACATTCTAACACGCTATATGAAATTGAATAAAAATGTTTTCAAGTTTAGAGCATTGAACTACTTGTGTATGGAGATCGATGTTGTGTATCTATTCATTTTGACAAATATATGAAAGTCACATCCATTGCGTGCATGAAATGAGTGATCATCTCCGTCACGGCTTGTCATATCCGTCCGATGTAAATTTATTCTTTGATATTCCTAAACTATTGCAATAATAACCATGAAATTTGAAGAAAAGTGACAAATGAAAACTATTCTACTATCTATAAATGCATGATTAAAACAGCTTTAAGGCAAATTTAAAGTCACATCCATCCTCGTGCATGAAATGAGTGATCATCTCCGTCACGGCTTGTCATATCCGTCACATGTAAATTTATTCTTTGATATTCCTAAACTATTGCAATAATAACCATGAAATTTGAAGAAAGTGACAAATGAAAACTATTCTACTATCTATAAATGCATGATTAAAACAGCTTTAAGGCAAATTTAAAGTCACATCCATCTCGTGCATGAAATGAGTGATCATCTCCGTCACGGCTTGTCATATCCGTCACATGTAAATTTATTCTTTGATATTCCTAAACTATTGCAATAATAACCATGAAATTTGAAGAAAAGAGACAAATGAAAACTATTCTACCATCTATAAATGCATGATTAAAACAGCTTTAAGGCAAATGGGTAAAAAGTATTGTGACAAGTGTCACTTTTGCGAAAATGCGAGATTTTTCTTCGGCGGTGGGTTATAAAGTAAATTAAAATAGCTTTATGTTCACCAAAAATAAAAAATCTTGAAGTATCTTGAAGAATTATATCTATAGATCCGTTTAATGGAGCATAAGAAAGAAAAAAATCTATCAATGACGAATTTCTAATGTTCAGTACTGATTACTCTCAAATGTGACGGATATGACGCAATGCAGTGAACAATGCCGAAAAAATGGGCAGGATAAGTAAAATAAACCTTGTAAAGATCGTGCCAAACCTGTTTTCCCGGTAGTAGAGATGTTTGTGCATATAAATGTCAAAAAGCAAATATTTTTTTTTCTGTTTTCCAGAAACTCGAAAGTAGACACTTAGCGAAGAATCACCCAGCTACTGGCACACAGGACTCTAGTGGTCAAAAGTGCCATTCCTTTTACTTCAACAACAACAACAACAAGGTGGATAAAAGCACCATTTTTGGTGTGTGTGTGTGTGTGTGTGTAATTGGGTTTTTACAGACGTGTATCAATCAGATATGATTATTTACGTCTGGGACCAACCTTTAACGTCACCATCCGAAAGACGTGACTCAGTCTCGAACCTGGGTCCGCTGAATCAGTTTATAACTTCCACTGGTAGCTGGATTACAGGCGCACGCCACAACGCCCAGTTTGGTACAGAGCTTCTAATGGACTATCTTTTGATTTTAGAAGGGGAGCCACCCAAACCGGGTTCGGGATCAGGGTAAGGAGGGCACGGTGGGGGTGACCCCCTTCCATGGTCCAGAAATGTGGATTTTATGCACATTGTATCTGTAAAGTATCAACTTAGTACATTATACGCATAGGCTTAGGAAGATTTTCAGGAATGGGGGGGGGGGGGGGGGGGGGGGGGCTCGATCATTTGTTTTTTGACCCGCCGTTTGAAGATTTTTTTTCCCCCGACTGCCCCCCCCCCCCAGTTGTCACCATTTTAGACAGTCCAAAACGTCATTTTTTGGCTGTTTTGGCGCCTGTTTAGAGTCTCTTTTTGCGTAAATTGTTAAGCCTTCCTTTTTCTTCTCTCTTTGCTCTACCCCCATTTTTAGACCACCACTAGGGAGAGGGGGGGGGGGGGCAGTTACCTGGAAACACAGTATTTTTTGCCTTTTGGGTCTAAATTATATACCCAATAGGCAATAAAATCATGCGAGCGCATAGCGCGAGCTGATTTTTTTTTTTTTTTCTCTCTCGATAAAGTGACCTGAAATCACTGCATTCTAAACCCTTATTTTAAAATCCCCTGAAATAATCATTTTAACATGGGTTAAATAGATTAAACAAATATGGCGTCGGAGGTTCTAGGACGCTGATCACGTTCGGAATTCCATACATGCAGTTAAACCATGCGAGCGCAAAGCGCGAGCCGAAATTTTTTAGATATAATGACTTGATAAAAAAGCATTTGTAGCCTTTCTTTTGAGCAGTTGAAGAAATTAATAAAAGTAGGCCTACTTGAAGAAATCGTTGAATTGTAAGATATTCAGTTTATTTTTATTAAGTTAGACAAAGTACTAGGTGTTAAAAAAAAACACATTTAACACTTTTGGAAAAAATAATACGCCAGGAACGTGAAAAAAAAAACTTTTATTGTCACACATGCCTATAATCGGACATTAAAAACTGAAATGTGGCACCACCCAATATCGGTCGTTGACAAATGAGCCCCCCTCAATCAATCTCCCAAAATTTATAAACTCTCAGTTTTAAAAATAATTTGAAAACTAAGTCGATCTGTAGATTATAGAAACGCATGAAGCTTCAAGCCCAGAACATAAGTGTGCAAATATATTTGGGGAGGGCGGGGTCAATGGTAGCTAGCCTATCCGAGCCCGAACAAAATATTGGGGGGGGGGGGGGGGCTCCATGATGTTATCCGAGCCCCACCAAAAACAATTGGGGGGGGGCTCATGATATCTGAGCCTCACCAAAATATTCGGGGGGGGGGGCTCAAAGATATCTGAGCCCCACCAAAATATGGGGAGGGGGGGGGGTGCTCAATGATATCAGAGTCCCGCCAAAATATTTGGGGGTCTCAATGATATCCGAGATCCACCAAATATATATATATATTTTTTTTTTTTGGGGGGGGGGGGGGGTCAATGATATGCGAGATCCGATGTCTGAGCCCCCCCCCTCCCCAAATAAATATTTATAAAATGTTTATATTTGAATGGTAAGTCTGTAGATGATAGGTATGCATGAGTTTCATGCCTAGAATATAATGATTGGGGAGGAGGGGGGTTAATGATATCCGAGCCCCGCAATAAGTATTGGGGGCGGCTCAATGATATCTGAGCCCCACTTAAAATATTGGGGGTTCAATGGTATCTGAGCCCCTAAGGGCTCAATGATATCTAAGCCCCACCAAAAAAATTTTGTTTGGGGGGGGGGGGGCTCAATGGTATCTATAAGCCCCGCAAAAATATTGGGGGGGGGGGGCTCAATGATATCCGAGATCCAACACAAATAGTGGGGGCTCAATGATATCCGAGCCCCACAAAAATATCGGGGGGCTCCGTGATGTTATCCGAGCCCCACCAAAAACAATTGGGGGTCTGATGATATCTGAGCCCCACAAAAAAAAAATTTGTTTGGGGGGGGGGGGCTCAATGATATCTATAAGCCCCGCAAAAATATTGGGGGGGGGGCTCAATGATATCCGAGATCCAACACAAATAGTGGGGGCTCAATGATATCCGAGCCCCACAAAAATATCAGGGGGCTCCGTGATGTTATCCGAGCCCCACCAAAAACAATTGGGGGTCTGATGATATCTGAGCCCCACCAAAATATTGGGGGGGGGGGGGGGCTCAAAGATATCTGAGCCCCACCAAATTTGGGGAGGGGGGTGCTCAATGATATCAGAGTCCCGCCAAAATATTTTGGGGTCTCAATGATATCCTAGATCCACCAAATATATTTGGGGGGGGGGGGGGGTCAATGATATGCGAGATCCGATGTCTGAGTCCCCCCCCCCCCCTCCCCAAATAAATATATTTATAAAATGTTTATATTTGAATGGTAAGTCTGTAGATGATAGGTATACATGAGTTTCATGCCTAGAATATAATGATTGGGGAGGAGGGGGTTAATGATATCCGAGCCCCGCAATAAGTATTGGGGGCGGCTCAATGATATCTGAGCCCCACTTAAAATATTAGGGCTCAATGGTATCTGAGCCCCTAAGGGCTCAATGATATCTAAGCCCCACAAAAAAAATTGTTTGGGGGAGGGGGCTCAATGATATCTATAAGCCCCGCAAAAATATTGGGGGGGGGGGGGGGCTCAATGATATCCGAGATCCAACACAAATAGTGGGGGCTCAATGATATCCGAGCCCCACAAAAATATCGGGGGGCTCCGTGATGTTATCCGAGCCCCACCAAAAACAATTGGGGGACTCATGATAACCAAGCCCGGCAAAAATATTGGGGGGGGGGGGGGGAGGGGCTCAATGATATCTGAGATCCAACACAAATAGTGGGGGCTCAATGATATCCGAGCCCCACAAAAATATCGGGGGGCTCCGTGATGTTATCCGAGCCCCACCAAAAACAATTGGGGGTCTGATGATATCTGAGCCCCACAAAAAAAAATTTGTTTGGGGGGGGGGGGGGGGCTCAATGATATCTATAAGCCCCGCAAAAATATTGGGGGGGGGGGGCTCAATGATATCCGAGATCCAACACAAATAGTGGGGGCTCAATGATATCCGAGCCCCACAAAAATATCAGGGGCTCCGTGATGTTATCCGAGCCCCACCAAAAACAATTGGGGGTCTGATGATATCTGAGCCCCACCAAAATATTGGGGGGGGGGGGGCTCAAAGATATCTGAGCCCCACCAAAATTTGGGGAGGGGGGTGCTCAATGATATCAGAGTCCCGCCAAAATATTTGGGGGTCTCAATGATATCCTAGATCCACCAAATATATTTGGGGGGGGGGGGGTCAATGATATGCGAGATCCGATGTCTGAGTCCCCCCCCCCCCCCTCCCCAAATAAATATATTTATAAAATGTTTATATTTGAATGGTAAGTCTGTAGATGATAGGTATACATGAGTTTCATGCCTAGAATATAATGATTGGGGAGGAGGGGGTTAATGATATCCGAGCCCCGCAATAAGTATTGGGGGCGGCTCAATGATATCTGAGCCCCACTTAAAATATTAGGGGCTCAATGGTATCTGAGCCCCTAAGGGCTCAATGATATCTAAGCCCCACAAAAAAAATTGTTTGGGGGAGGGGCTCAATGATATCTATAAGCCCCGCAAAAATATTGGGGGGGGGCTCAATGATATCCGAGATCCAACACAAATAGTGGGGGCTCAATGATATCCGAGCCCCACAAAAATATCGGGGGGCTCCGTGATGTTATCCGAGCCCCACCAAAAACAATTGGGGGACTCATGATAACCAAGCCCGGCAAAAATATTGGGGGGGGGGGGAGGGGCTCAATGATATCCGAGATCCAACACAAATAGTGGGGGCTCAATGATATCCGAGCCCCACAAAAATATCGGGGGGCTCCGTGATGTTATCCGAGCCCCACCAAAAACAATTGGGGGACTCATGATAACCAAGCCCGGCCAAAATATTGGGGGGGGGGGGGGCTCAATGATATCCGAGATCCAACACAAATAGTGGGGGCGCAATGATATCCGAGCCCCACAAAAATATCGGGGGGCTCCGTGATGTTATCCGAGCCCCACCAAAAACAATTGGGGGTCTGATGATATCTGAGCCCCACCAAAATATTGGGGAGGGGGGGGGGGGGGGTGCTCAATGATATCAGAGTCCCGCCAAAATATTTGGGGGTCTCAATGATATCCGAGATCCACCAAATATATTTTTTGGGGGTCAATGATATGCGAGATCCGATGTCTGAGCCCCCCCCCCCCCAATAAATATTTATAAAATGTTTATATTTGAATGGTAAGTCTGTAGATGATAGGTATACATGAGTTTCATGCCTAGAATATAATGATTGGGGAGGAGGGGGGTTAATGATATCCGAGCCCCGCAATAAGTATTGGGGGCGGCTCAATGATATCTGAGCCCCACTTAAAATATTGGGGGCTCAATGGTATGTAAGCCCCTAAGGGCTCAATGATATCTAAGCCCCACCAAATTTTTTTTTTTTTTTTTTTTTTTTTTGGGGGGGGGGGGGGGGGGCTCAATGATATCTATAAGCCCCGCCAAAATATTGGGGGGCTCAAGGATATCTGAGCCCCCCGAAGATTTTTTTTGGGGGGGCTGCCCCCCCCCCCCCCCAAGCCCCCCCCCCCCCCCGGTTCCTAAGCCTATGATACGAAGACGAGAACAGAGGAGATGTGCGACTTGTCCAGTTGAGGTCTGAAATACAAGTGTCCATTTATTTAGAGCTGTAACTTTATATACACAAGCTGGCCAAGGAGTTCCTCCTTGGCCTGACAATCGGCTGGTCATTATCACTGACATAATAGTGACATGTGACCTTTGGGTCAAGTCTAATGGATACTCATAATGGGGTGTCATATACAAGACCAGAAAAAGCTGTCATTACAAATATGAACAATATACATCATTTAGTGACTTAGATACAGAATAGTAAACAACTGAGAATGAAGTATGACAGAGAGGAAGATACATGTACCAAGAAATAGAAAGTAAGACAGTGTAGAGCAATAGGTGATATGATACAAATAATGTGTATATGATAATGCACTTTCAATATACTACATTCCTCCCTTTCTAAAGAATGCTTATCCGAATTAGAGACAATAAATCTAACAAAAGATTTTTAAAATAAGATTCAACTACTTGTAATGAATGATTAACAAAAATGAACAACTGTACATATAAACAAAAATGAACAACTGTACATGCATGCTGCTACAGAAAATGTCTGAAGTAAAACACAGAGATGAGACTATTTAATTTCCAAACTTGTAATAAACTTGAGCTCACTGAGTTTAAATGTGGGTAGGGTTCACATTATTTGTTTTCTCATAACAGTCCTTTGTTGTTTCGTATCCAAAAGCAAGTCTAAAATTCTCCTACTTTTTTAGAGTCCAAATACATGGTGTGTAAATCATGCATCTTCGAATACATGAAGGGTGAGTTTATTAAATTTCCTTCGCGAACAATTTTTAATGTTCATAAGTAAGACCATAGCGTTTAGGGGGGTGTCGATCTCGAGTCGGGTAACTTTTCCGCTCTGGAGCTGAAGTCGGTTGCTCGGGGTCGCAAGGTCTTTCCGTAGCACGTATAGGCAGGGGAAGATCCGGGGGACCTTCATCATAAGTAGCAGCTGGGCTACTATCTTCGATGTCATTATCGATGTCCTTGGCACGGCTAATGGAAATTTCGGTCGCACTTTCGCTCTTTCGGATGTGATCAGTGTGTCGTTTGCAGATACGGCCGTCGTCGAGTTCGATTTCGAACGATATCGGTCCCGATTTTCCTACTATTGTTCCACGTAACCATTTGGGATTGTTGTCGTTCGCAAAGTTTTTTACGAACACTCCCTCCCCTACGTGAAATGAATGGTGCTTGGCGTGCATGTCGTGATTTAATTTCTGCTATTCCTGGCGATTGTCGACGCGGGAAGCGATATCGGGTCGCAAATTGTCAAGATGTGTTTTCACCCTCCGTCCAAGAAGTAATTCCGCGGGAGATCGACCAGTTGTAGTGTGCGGAGTGTTCCGGTATCGAAACAGAAACCGTGCAACTTTCGTTTCGATAGATCCACTGTCGGTACGCTTCATAGCTTCTTTGAATGTGCGCACTGCACGTTCAGCCAGTCCATTTGATGACGGATGATACGGCGCGGTTGTCGAATGGCGGATGCCATTGAGTTTCATGAACTTCGCAAATTCACTACTCGTGAAACAAGTTCCGTTGTCTGATACGACCTTGTCCGGAAGGCCATGAGTCGCAAATATTTGTCTCAACTTCTCGATAGTCGAAGTCGAGGTGGAGGATGAAACAGGCATTACCTCCATCCACTTGGAGTGAGCGTCCACGACGATCAGGAACATTTTCCCCATGAAGGGACCTGCATAGTCGATATACAGCCTTGACCATGGCCGATTAGGCCAACTCCACAGGTGGAGAGGTTCTTTCGCGGGTGAGGGTCGAGTTTGTTGACAGTGGTCACAGCGTTTTACTCTCAACTCTATGTCTTTGTCCATTTTGGGCCACCAGGCAAAGGCCCTAGCGAAGCTCTTCATCCTAGCCATTCCAGGGTGACTTTCATGTAGAGACTGCAGAACGCGAGCTCGACCACGGGGTGGGATGATGACCCGATTTCCCCATAAGATACACCCATCTTGTACGGAAAGTTCAACTCGTCGATGTTGATATGGTTTCAGGTCATCATCATGCCCAAGTTCGTTCGGCCAACCGGTCTCCACGAAATCGAGAACGCGGGACAGGACCGGGTCTCTCCTAGTCCATGTTGCAATCTCCGCTGCAGAAATCGGAGATTCATCTATTGATTCCAGTAGCAATATTGTCTCGGCTGGTATTGGCACACAGGCTGGCTTCTCTGACAACGGCAGTCGGCTCAATGCATCGGCATTCGCGTGCGCTTGCGTCGGCTTGAAGCGCAATGTATACTCGTATGTCGCCAGAGTTAGTGCCCATCGTTGTATTCTACCGGATGCTTGTACAGGCACGAGTCGATCCTCATTGAATAGGCCTAGCAAGGGCTTGTGGTCGGTGACAAGCGTGAAATGTCGGCCGTAGATGTAAGCATGAAAACGTGACACTCCAAATACACATGCCAGCCCTTCTTTTTCGATCTGAGAATACTGTAACGAACCTGTGCTAAATATTTTAGCACTGTTCTGTAGTAAGGGATGGGTATAAGTAACAGCACATCCGCTATAACGTGTAGACCAATTCTGTAACCTGTACACTTGTGTTGCTTAAAGGTAATGATTAAACTTGCTTTTCAACGGAAAATTATGGTTCCAGACTAATTCCTTTGCATATTTAATTCAATTGATTAATTAACATTAGGGCTTCGAAAGACAATGAATGCTAATGAATGATCTTCAATTGAGTGACTGATTGTTCGAAGGATGATCAATTGTCTGTTGCTGTGCCGAGGCGAGAAGGGTGATCAATTGAAATCGACGGATGGGTGATTGCTGGTAGACCTGGTGGTGGGCAGTACCTGACGGTTGGTGATGGTTGTATGCCGGTAACTCCAGCCATCAGCAGCGGTCATATATTTTGACCAAACGGACGGGGAGCTCGGCAAGGCACGGGGCATCCTGACAAGATTGCCGTGTCAGCCGGCGTGGCGAACCGTGGCCGTTACACGTGGTGTCAGGAGTGGGATTGCTGACGGTCTGGAGTAAGGCAGAGCTGGTGGGCTACGGGCAGCAGAACTGACGGCGTCACAGCTAAGGCAGAGCTGGTGGGCGACGGGCAGCAGAACTGACGGCGTCACAGCTAAGGCAGGGCTGGTGGGCGACGGGCAGCAGAACTGACGGCGTCACAGCTAAGGCAGAGCTGGTGGGCGACGGGCAGCAGTACTGACGGCGTCACAGCTAGGCAGAGCTGGTGGGCGACGGGCAGCAGAACTGACGGCGTCACAGCTAAGGCAGAGCTGGTGGGCGACGGGCAGCAGAACTGACGGCGTCACAGCTAAGGCAGAGCTGGTGGGCGACGGGCAGCAGAACTGACGGCGTCACAGCTAGGCAGAGCTAGTGGGCGACGGGCAGCAGAACTGACGGCGTCACAGCTAAGGTAGAGCTGGTGGGCGACGGGCAGTAGAACTGACGGGCGTCACAGCTAGGCAGAGCTGGTGGGCGACGGGCAGCAGAACTGACGAAATCATTGAATACTCGACGGCAGTTGATAATGGGATCTTTACAGACCAAATCTGGTTGTCATCTGTCACCAGCAGAATCAATACAGCAAGTGGAAGGTAACATAACAGCAGTGGATGGGATGCTTGCCGAGTTACAGCGATCGTCAGAAGCACCAACATCACAACCTCGTCCAGAGCAGAGCACTCCACTTTTTCCACATTCTGCTGACACAGGGTTTGTCAGCATGCCGTCATCAGGCATCAAACCGCCAGTAATCAGCGATGGGGATAGAGTAACATTGTCAGAACCGTCACTTGGACATGGGAGTGCCAATGCGGCAGTACGGGCGAGGATGATGCAATCTGCTGATGGCGGTTTAACCACTACTGGTGGTTGTACTCAGACGACGGGTATGTCCCAAGAGAAAAGGCATGCTGACAGAAGGGTTCCAGTTATAGGAAGCTTTGACGGTGTCTATACTGAGATGTCCCAGACAGGAGCAGGCAACTGGCAGAGTCCACGGGTCAGTCCACCCTTTCCCAGATCAACTTATTCTGAGCTTCCTAGCTTTAATATGCACCAGCAGTTACCACATGAGTTCCCCATGACAAACGAGGCAGCCCAGGTCCAATATCAGCCACAGCCGTGGCCAGGCAGTCTTCAGGGACAGATGTTTCGGCAACCTCTCACTGGACCATTGGATGACAGCCATACAAAACCCTACATGCTGCCGGATCGGTTCGATGGGAAAACTCCAATACTGGATTACTTGGAGCATTTCGAGGCATGCGCAGTTATCAATAACTGGACGGATAGAAAGGCGACACACTATTTAGCAGCCAGTCTACGTGGGCCAGCGCTGAAACTACTGGGGAAGAATGGTGAGACAGAACTGACGTACCGTGACTTGGTCAGTCGGCTCAAACATCGCTTCGGACCTTCAGGAAAAGCTGATGTGTTTTTGGCTGAACTACGTTCCCGACGAAGAAAGCCACATGAGACTCTTCAAGAACTGGGTCAAAGCATCAGAGATCTGGCGGGGATGGCTTACCAGGAATTCGATCCTGATGGACAGGATAAGCTGGCTCGGGGTCATTTTCTGGATGCAATAATGAATCCGGCGATCCGAGAGGGTTTGTTTCGAGCCCAACCACATACCTTGGACGAAGCCATCGAAGCAGCTCTAAACACCGAGGCATTCCTTAAGATGGAAACAGAGAGGGGCGAGTTGAAATACTCTCACCGTCACAGCCACAGCCGAGCTTTGACAGACAGTGGTTGGCCTCAGCCTCCTGATAGCGATACATCAGAACTTGTGAGAAAGATGGAGAAAGCGCTAGGTGATCTTACAGCTAGATTGGAATCACTGACAAGCCAAGTGGGAGGTACGTCACAGGGTGGTAACAAAGGACCACACTCCCAGAGGAGACGCCAAGTCGGGGCTTGTTACAATTGTGGTCAACTAGGACATTTCTCCCGAAATTGTCCTCACCCTAAGATGCAGTACACACCTGATGGTTCGGAAATCATGAAAGTTGAGAGCAAACGCTGTCACCAATGTCATGAGTCTGGACACTTCAAGAGGAATTGCCCTCATAACCAAGCTGGAAGGGGAGACTGGGCAGCTAAACACCCTGGTAGGGATACAGGTGATTTGATGTCAAGCCGTGATCGAACGGCTGAGAACAACAGACAACCAGAAGATGGACAAGTGAGAGTAGGCACGACAGAAAGAGTGAAACGCCAAGGACTGTTCATCAAATCCAAGATAAATGGGCAGCCTGTGACATTCCTCATCGATACTGGGTCAACGCAGTCGTTCATTACCGACGCCGTTTTCAACAAAATTGAGGAAGCCAGAAAACCAGTCTTGCAGAGGGTGCCCAATACAATTCATCAGGCTGATGGATCGCCTTTGGACACCATGGGGAGAGCCTCCATGGAGTTGCAGGTTGGAGGTTTACTCTTCATCGTTGAGATGACAGTTGCCGCTCTTAAGAACGAAGGAATCCTTGGCCTAGATCTCTTGATGCAGATGCATGCCGAATTAGACTGCCACAAAATGGAACTACGGACGCCATGGCAGTCCATCGCCTGTCAGGACCAAGAAGGCCGAGATTTCTGTTCTCGAGTCGTGGCGAGTGAGACAAGCATTGTTTCTACTGGTCATGAGGTAGTACTGAGGGGAGAAGTAACCGGCCGTAACCCTAGTGTCGTTAACCAAGTTGGTTTGTTAGACCCTCCTCCTAACCCGACGGAGCTAAGCAGAAAGGGCCTACGGGTAGCAAGAGCCGTGGTTACTGCAGATTCCGGAATTCTGCCAGTGAGAATGTTCAACCCAACCGGGAGAGAGACCACTGTCAAGAAGGGCACAATGGTGGCCAGTCTCAGCTCAGTCCAGGACCCATCAGATGACACCTTAACAGGTGATGAGGTAGCTGGGGATCCGCCGGACAACAGTCTAGCAGGTGACGAGGCAGCCGAAGACTTGCCACATGGCAGCCTAGCAGATGACGAGGTAGCTGGGGATCTGCCGGACAACAGCCTAGCAGGTGACGAGGCAGCTGAAGACTTGCCACAAGACAGCCTAGCAGGTGACGAGGTAGCTGGAGATCCGCCAGACAACAGCCTAGCGGATGACGAGGCAGCTGAAGACTTGCCACATGACAGCCTAGCAGATGACGAGGAAGCTGGAGATCCGCCAGACAACAGCCTGGTGGGTGACGAGGCAGCTGAAGACTTGCCACATGACAGCATAGCAGATGACAAGGTAGCTGGAGATCCGCCAGACAACAGCCTAGCGGGTGACGAGGCAGCTGAAGACTTGCCACATGACAGCCTAGCAGATGACGAGGAAGCTGGAGATCCGCCAGACAACAGCCTGGTGGGTGACGAGGCAGCTGAAGACTTGCCACATGACAGCCTAGCAGATGACGAGGTAGCTGGAGATCCGCCAGACGACAGCTTTCCAGTAACTGGTGACAACCCAAGGGGAGATGATCGAGACACTACACGAAAACCTTGCTAGGGCCACGTGAGCCGAACAGTTGAACACTTAACGCAAGGAGAATTTGAACTGTCAAAAAAAAACACGACTTGGTTGTGAACTGTAGTTTTTAGCATGTTGTAGTCAAGCGCCATGATTTTCATATGTTGTATATAAGCTTGAGTTGTGCTGTTGACCAGCCGTCATAAGAAAGTGTGACGACGATACAGATTTCTCGAGGTTTTCATAAAAGGTGTAAAGTTGATAGTTCTGTATGTTTATAAGCCTAGTGATATTTGGAGATGGGTAATGGCAGAGAGCGGGAGATAGAATTGTACGCCGAGAAGTATTGATCATAATGTTTTACGTTAGAAAGTGCATGCTGATTTTTGTTTTAAGCTGTCAATAATTTGTTAGCTTGGGGACCAAGCTTGGGAGAGAAGGGGGTCGTGTAACGAACCTGTGCTAAATATTTTAGCACTATTCTGTAGTAAGGGATGGGTATAAGTAACAGCACATCCGCTTTAACGTGTAGACCAATGGGGATTGCAACGTATCGGTATAGGTACTGCTTAATGAAGGAAAATTAGCATAATTCGCATATTCAAATCATATGGGGGGTTTGTCATGACTCATTTTGATAGATTACTTGTTGGACAAGTTATCTGGACGGGAATCAGTGGTTACATTTGATAATTCAGTCGCGGTTATATTGTGTTAAGCGAAAGTGTTGTTTTTACTAACTGTTTTCACAATGATTTGCCATATGGCTATATATTGGAATACAAATTGTGTGTGGGAGGATTATGTGCTTAGGACTAGCCATCACATTGTATCCGCCCCCTGAGTAGCCCGATCAATCTCACCGAGATTTACTCTTGGCTTCCATTCTGTAACCTGTACACTTGTGTTGCTTAAAGGTAATGATTAAACTTGCTTTTCAACGGAAAATTATGGTTCCAGACTAATTCCTTTGCATATTTAATTCAATTGATTAATTAACATTAGGGCTTCGAAAGACAATGAATGCTAATGAATGATCTTCAATTGAGTGACTGATTGTTCGAAGGATGATCAATTGTCTGTTGCTGTGCCGAGGCGAGAAGGGTGATCAATTGAAATCGACGGATGGGTGATTGCTGGTAGACCTGGTGGTGGGCAGTACCTGACGGTTGGTGATGGTTGTATGCCGGTAACTCCAGCCATCAGCAGCGGTCATATATTTTGACCAAACGGACGGGGAGCTCGGCAAGGCACGGGGCATCCTGACAAGATTGCCGTGTCAGCCGGCGTGGCGAACCGTGGCCGTTACAATACTTTTTCTCAGCGTCTGCGAGAGTTCGCGAGGCGAAGGCGATTGGTCGCTCCGAACCATCTTCGAAGCGGTGCGCGATGATGGCGCCAATCCCGTATTGCGAAGCATCACATGACACTATGATCTCCCGCTGTGGATCATAATGCACAAGCACTTGCGATGAGACTAGTAGTTCCTTTGACTTGTCGAATGCTGCCTGCTGGGCCGACTCCCACTTCCACTTTGTATCCTTGCGAAGTAGAGAGTGAAGGGGCGCGAGCGTGGTTGAAACATTCGAAAGAAACTTTCCATAGTATGCCAGCAATCCTAAGTAAGCCCTCAACTCGGTGATATTTTTGGGCTCTGGTGCATTTTTGATTGCTTTCACTTTTTTCACAGTGGGATGCAATCCCTCTCGATCAATTTTGTGCCCAAGATATTCCACTGACGGGGCCATGAACACACATTTACTACGTTTCAAACGTAGCCCGGCATCATTCAGGCGACCGAGCACCGATGACAACGTCGCCAAATGCTCACGATCATCCTTGCCTGTAATTAGGATGTCATCCAAATACACAGTAACACAGGGGCGGATCCAGGATTTAGTAAAAGAGGGGGCACAAAAATGAAAGTTTGTGAAAGGTATACCCGTATTTTTTTGGTCTCGCCAGCTTCTCGAAAAGTTGCTCAGTGGGGGGGGGGGGGGGGGGGGGGGGGGGGGGGGGGGGGGGGGGGGGGTAGGGACGAAAAAAATTTTTTCGCCAAATCTTCAAAATTAGCTTAGTAAGTGGTTATGAGGGTCCAGTATCCTCCATAATCCCTGACAAGCAAAAAAAAAAAAAAAAAAAAAAAAAAAAAAAAAAAAAAAGGTCTTCACTTTCAAAAGGGGGGGCACAATCGCGAAAATGGCGGATCGTCTATGGTAAAAATTCATACTTCTCTTCCAAAAGGGGGGGCACGTGCCGGCTGTGCCCCCCCTGGATCCGCCAATGCAGTAACATGTGGTATTCCTTGGAGCAAACCTTCCATGACGCGTTGAAAAATTGCTGGGGCTGATGACACTCCAAACGGCAATCGCGTATATTGGAAAAGACCCTTCTGTGTATTGATCACCACATATTTGCGCGATTCCTCATCCAACACTAGTTGCTGATACGCTTGGGACATATCTAACTTCGTGAATTTCTCACCCTTCGAGAGTGAGGCAAAGAGATCTTCTATTTTAGGTATTGGATTTTATCCAACTTAGCAGCCTTGTTGACCGTGATTTTGTATAATCCCCACAGATCCTTACCGAAGATTTGTCTGCTTTCATCACTGGCACAATGGGTGCGGCCCACTCTGAGAATTGAATTGGCTCAATGATGCCTTCCTGTTGCAATCGATCGAGCTCATCTTCCACCAATTTTCTCATAGCATATGGCACCACGCGAGCTTTATAAAATCTGGGCGTGGCATCTTTATCAACGTGGAGCTTTGCTTGGGTGCCCTTCAGTGTGCCCAGCTCATCTTTGAATACTGCCTGCTGATCGTTGATCACGCTGGCTAAATCACTGTGATTCACGAAGTTAACTTGCATGATCTGATTCCAATCTAATTTTACAGCATACAACCAATCTCTACCCATGAGGCTAGGGCCATCCGGCTTCACCACCAGCAGTGGTAGAGTGTGGACTTTATTCATGTTATTCCCATTTGTTGTAACTTTCACCTCAAAAGTTCCTAGTACGTCAATTTCTTGCTGGGTGTAAGTGCGAAGTTTGATTTTTCTCACCTTCAGCTGCCTCCCTGGCCACACTTTGTTGAATGTCGCCTCAGATATCAGCGAAATGGAAGCTCCAGTGTCGATCTCCATTTCGATTTCATGACCATCCAGGAGTAGTGAAGTCATAATTGGTGGCATGTGACCTTTGGGTCAAGTCTAATGGATACTCATAATGGGGTGTCATATACAAGACCAGAAAAAGCTGTCATTACAAATATGAACAATATACATCATTTAGTGACTTAGATACAGAATAGTAAACAACTGAGAATGAAGTATGACAGAGAGGAAGATACATGTACCAAGAAATAGAAAGTAAGACAGTGTAGCAATAGGTGATATGATACAAATAATGTGTATATGATAATGCACTTTCAATATACTACAGTATCATATATAGGGGGCCTATGTGAGCTGTATGATGGAAATTCTGCACAAATATATTAATTTATGTAATATATTTTAAAACAGGACAGGAAGACACCGGGGTGTAACCCTACCCCCAGTTCCCCTTCCTCCTCCCCCCCAGACACCCCCCCCCAACGCACACACACACCTTGGCCATGTAGATAGGTGTCTTGCCAAAATAAATATCAATTTTTAAGGTAACAATCAAACATCTGATAATACACAGAGCATTTGCCAATAACAGGATGGAGAGGAAATGAATAGGGTTCATGGAGGGAAGGGGCGGGCCGCACTATCATAGGGGGGGGGGGGGGGCTATAAAACCTAATTTCCCGAGACAGATGAAAAAAAAATAATTTAATCAATTGAAAACTAAACTATCGGAAATCGAGGATTAGATTAGCAAGGATGTAGGGGTGGGTTACAGGGATAGAGGTAGCATGCAGAGGCAGCACTGCTAGCAGGAGGGGGAGGGGGCAGTGCCCATTTTACATAAGAAAGTGTTCCTTTTACATAAAAGTGCTCTTTTAGATATATGAAAGTGCCCCTTTGCAAAGGTAAAATGCATCTTTTTACAAAGGGAAGTGACCCTTTCAAATAGGAAAAGTGCACTTTTTACATGGCCTCATTTATATATAAAAAGTGCCCCTCTGTATAGTGAAGTGTCCCTATTAGGAAAATACACTTTTTACATAAAAAGTGCCCCTCATTCATCTTTCTCTTGTAGGTAGTGCCACTTTTCTTTTCTAATAAGTGCCCTATTACCATGTCTCAAATGTCCATTTGAGACATTGCAATAGGGCATGCACTCATTAGAAAGGCACAGTGGCACTACCTACAAGAGAAAAGGGTGTACTTCCATTAGTAGGAAAGGCACTTTTTATGTAAAAGGGGTATTTTCCTAATAGGTATACACTTCACTTTACAGAGGGGAAATTTTTAAAATAAATTATGGGGCACTCTCCTATGTAAAAAGTGCTCTTTTTCTATTTGAAAGGGTCACTTCGCTTTGTAAAAAAAAATGCATTTTACATTTGCATAAAGGGGCACCTCCGTATCTAAAAGGGCACTTTTATGTAAAAGGGACATTTTATGTAAAATGGGCACCCCGAGTGCTGCCTCTGCTACCCCTATCCCTGTAACGCCCCCCCCCCCCCCATCGTTGCTAATCTAATCTTCGATTTCCGATAGCTTAGTTTTCAATTAATAAAATGATTTTTTTTTCATCTGTCTCGGGAAATTAGGTTTCATAGCCCCCCCCCCCGCCAAAAAAAAAATGGTAGTGCGACCCCCCCCCCTCCCTTCATGAACCATATTCATGTCCTCTTTATCCTGTGTATTATCAGATGTTTTATTGATTTTCTATTTGAAGGGGTCACTTCCCTTTAAAAAAATGCATTTTAACTTTGCATAAAGGGGCACTTCCATATTTAAAAGGGCACTTTTATGTAAAAGGGACACTTTCTCATGTAAAATGGGCACCCCACCATCCTGCTATAGCAGTGCCTCTGCTACCCCTATCCCTGTAACCCCCGCCCCATCCTTGCTAATCAAATCTTCGATTTCCGATAGTTAGTTTTCAATTATAAAATGTTTCGGGAAATTGGGTTTTATAGCCCCCCCCCCCCCCCTCCAATGTTAGTGCGACCCGCCCCCTCCCTTCATGAACGGTATATGAATAGAAAAAAGAAAGAAAAGGAAATGGTACTGTATACCCTTACTAAATACATGTATAACCAAACATAATAGTATCTTGGCAATGCAATTTGTAGACCCAGAATCTTCGCGCCTCTGATAATAGTTTTCCACCTTAGTACTTCAAAGGCCCTGACTAACAAAAGACTCGCAAATTATTAGATCCTGTCTGTTTATGTGGCTCTATGATATGTATATATATCTTGGGATGACGAGTTTGTAACCAGTAAGCATTGGCATAGCCACAGTGTGGACACAGCTGATAAAAAAGCGAAATGAGGAGAGAGAGAAAGAGAGAGAGAGAGAGAGAGGGGGGATATCCTGCATCATAAATGTATATTATTATGTATTGAATCAAATAATTATGTACAGACAAGTAACGTTTCTTATAGGAGGACTACACACTATACGATCGACTGTGATCCGATTTTGGAAATAAATTGCAATAGCATTAAATATAGGCATTTTAACAAATCAAAGCTACTTGATTCAGGTTCTGAACAATAATATGAATACTCAACATAGGAATTTGGTTCAATGTCAGCCTTATCCGGAATAAGGGACAAATCAGTTTCATATTGAAGACAATCGCACGACAGCTATGACGTCTCTGAGCCGATTTGGCCTTTCCTAGTCTTTCGATTTTAATATCTATATGACTATTCAGTACCTCAATCACGAATATTTTATGCGTTAAATTATTTATATCAATGCTGTTGCATTTTTTTTCCGAAATCGGATCGCAGACCAATCGTTTAGTTTTAATATATACATGGCAATCCTAACTTCTCGATGATAAGCGATGAGGTTAAGTCAAATTGTACAAGATGTGTCTTTCATTAACCTAGTTTTAACAAGCTATGCTTTTCCTTAGGTTCTCCCATGATGCTGCTTTTGTCTCTATTGACTAATGTAAATTTTCGTATTTGATTACATTGGAACTGTTATTCATTATGATATCTGTATTCGAAATTTTGAATGATGTATACTTTTCAATTGTAATGTTCATGGCAGATTTCTGCAGTATTATAACTTAAATTCATTCGTTCATTCATTCACATGGACCAATGTTCCCAGTTTAAAGAGGGCATGTCCTATATGATCTTGAATAAAAACTAGTTGTCTATACCAATTTAGAAATGCAATCAAATTAGGTTTCAAAAATTATTTTACATATCAATTTTGGGCCCTTTTTCAGAATGGGCACCTGTGTATAAACCATGCATGCCTGTATTTGTCAATTTTAAAGAAGGCCGTCTTTGCTTATTAACAACCAGAACCATTTTCACATAGTCTACGATTAATGACCTTATCTTACAATGAAGTTCAAATGGGCCCTTATTTAAAAAAGGGTCCAAAGAGCACCTTTAAAGAATTTGGAGACCTGGAAATTTCAAATATGAATCCAGAACATTTCATTATATATGAAATTTGCTCCAATATGTTGATATCTGACAAATAATACACAGTATACCCTGTGGCGGCCATAGTCTGAAAACTGGGCACAACGGGCCTAAGGACCGACTTTGACATGGCTTAATATTCACTTTCTCTAATAGCACATTTATCTACATGACGTGTGATAAGTTTTGTGCTTGTATCATAAAATGCACTATTAAGATAAAGGTAATAGCATTTCTGAAGATTCTATGTTATTTGGGGGCCCATTTTCACAAGGGGCACCAGTGCCTCTTATGTTTGTTTTTTTCGATTCTAAATAGGGTAATGCTCTGGTGATCACAATCAATAAGGATCGTTTCAAACATACCGTATTCTAAAATTCAAGTATTTTATCAAAAATTATATATATATATAAGGAATGTAAGGAAAAAAACATATACAACAGCTTTGGCAACTCTCGTGGAAATAAATACAATGTGAAAGGAAATGAGAGAATAATGGTTGCGTATCTTAAATCAAAGTTCCCCAGAGCTGTCCTCCATTTTTGAAATTTTTGCAAAGGTTGAAAAAATGTCTCCGCCGGGAATCGAACCCGGGTCGTTGGCTTAGAACGCCAATGCGTATATATATATATATATACAGTGCTTCCCCAAAAAGCAAATAGTTGCGAAAAGTCTCCCCAAATAAATATTTCAGAATATATAATATATTTTAATTCTTGTAGATAGCTGAGGGTCGCTCCTATACAATAACACCAAAAAAATCTGACTATTTATTACGCCTGAGTGATCTCAAACCACATTTGTGAAAGGGCGCAAAATTTAAACTTGACAAGAATTGGCATTTAGTCTGGATGGTATCAATTAGTATCAACAAATTTGAGATCCGTTTGAAATTGACAGTTGGAAAATTAAATATTTCAAAATATTTTCAGGAAAATGTCATACATGTGGTTAGCTTATATGATCTCTTCTGAAATTACACTAAAATATCTCACAATATTTTATGCTTGAGTGAGCAAGAGTCATTTTGTGAAACGTTGCAAAATCCATTCTTGACAAATGCTTCTTGTTGTTCTGGCTGATCATTGAAAGACTATTATGAAAGAACATATTTTGTTTAATGTATTTCCTGATATATCCCATCAAAACTTTATGGTTGAGTAAGCAAGTCAGATGAAATTAAAGACTCACCAAAAGTAACATATTGAAACACCCAGCAAAGTAGTTAATTATTAACTCAAGCATAAATTGATGGGATGTGTAAGGATATACAGAGAACATATAGCCTGTTCTTTCATAAAGTGTCTTTAATAGACCGCTTCGGTAATGTCCCGGGGGTTATGTCTCATTGAGGCCTGTACGGCATCCGCATCCATGACTTTCTGAAAAGCACCCTTTCGGTCGAGAGGTTTCTGATACCCTATTCAGGGAAAGCTGCCAAAAATGTCTGAATTATTTTTATATCCTTAGGCCTAACAGTATATTTTTTAAAGATTTTGCATAGTATTGTACACCCTATTCGAGGATTGGTTCTTCTTGGCCCTGTTTTGGCGAAAAAGGAAGAGTTTTTGACAAATATTTACTTTGGAACACATTATAGAATTACGTTTTCATTGAAAGAATAGGAAAGGACCTTTTTGCATTTTCAAGAAAAGCTATCCACTGGAAGATTTTCAGATGAGCTGCTCCTGACCATGCTGACCGGTTCCTGACTGCTACTGTCAAATTTCCTACCCTTTTCGAGGATCTTTTATCACCACTTCTAGTGAATTTGATAACTCGTTTTTCAGAATTTTCCTGTTTTTGATACCCTAAACGAGATCCCCGGGTTACCCGTCTGGTGGTGAAAAACAACCCTTTTTTACTCGTTTTCATGGACGCGGATGCCGTACAGGCCTCAATGAGACATACCCCCCCCCCCCCGGAGGTAATGTATGCAAATTTTATGCATACCTTTCAAACAAAGGTTGTTCTTGACAACCTGAAAGCTTGCCCGGCATAGCGACAAAAATGTATGCAAACTGCATAGGCGGATTCAGCATCCCCGAGGACAAAAGTATCTAAGGGCCGGCCTTTGTCCACGCACAATGCCGGCCCGTTGATTCTTTTGTATGGGAAACGGCTGAATCCGCGCATGAACTGGATTCCTAGCATTGAGGCTCATTTATAAAAAGCATGTTCATGGAATAGGTGCTCAGAGAATATATGTGCATAAATTTGTATACATTATTACAGAAGAAAAAAAAATCAGCGGCTTTAGAGATACCATAGCTAGCTGTGAGGTGTCATCAATCCAAATTTGTTGAGAAATACACATCTGTGTCGACAAAATGTTTGAAGTTACCGATACTCAGAGTAAGTTTTTGTAAAGAATATGTGAATCACTGTATCTTTGGTGATTTCTATTAAAATTGATGGTCAGTAAAGAGTTTCTAAATGGTTTTGTCCGTTAGCACTAGTAATGGCAGGAAATTATGTGGTCCCATATGCCCATTGTTGTGTAGTCTACGAATAACTTCGGATAAGCAAAAATGGGCAAACCCGGACTCGGACACATCAGCAAGCAATGGTCATATTGACCATTAGAATCATATACATGTGTGTATACTGGGTATTGGGGATACAGATGTAATTTTGTTTGAAATGGAGGTTTTTCTGGGCAAACTGATACTTAAGTATCATTCTTTAGATTTTAAGTTATCACTTATCAGTTCGTTAAGATACAAAATGTAGAAAGTTATATTAACTTACATGATTTACAGCCCTCTTTTTGGTACTTGTTACCCACATCTCCATACGGATCACGACTGCTCTCAATAATGTTGCGCACTAGTGAGGCCGCTCTACATGGTTACGCACCGTAGATACGTACGCAGAATGTTACGCACACAAGCTATTCTACGAAGACCTGAAAGGGCCAAACTGACGACGTAAAAAAATAAAAAATATTACGTACGTACGTAGTAATTATTACGTACGTACGTAATATTTTTTATTTTTTTACGTCGTCAGTTTGGCCCTTTCAGGTCTTCGTAGGAGATCGACGAACCCATCGCGCCGGTACTACTACGAGCGCTGAGGGCTCCCTTCATCATAATCGTGAAAAATACAAACTGGATGCTGACGGGACAGTCTCGATAGCAGTTATCAACAAAAAGGACCCAAAATTTCAGGAAACCCTCTTCAAAGGTCACAAAACAACCTGGTAAGTTTTAATCATCTATTATTCAATATAATTCTTTGGATGTAAGCACTCATAGGTACATTCCTATACTTCGTGTGTATAATGTAGGCAGTCATACACCTCATCTTTTTAAAACACCACTGCACAAAAGTCACCAATATTCACTCAAAATCGGCATTTAATTTTCAAAAACCGACCCCAAAATATCCAAGAAATACAATAAATTCAACTCACCAATGTTGGAAAAGATATTTACAAAAATGAAATCCGCAATTTACTGTTGATTCTCGCGAAACGAGCTATCGGAGTCATTGTGTACATTTCCTGGTCGCCGCGGGCGCTGACATCTCCCCAAAAGAGTTTTGTCCTCAAAAATTCGGTCCCTATGGTGTACACGGAAAAGTTCTGATTTTCTGTGTGCGCGATCGTAAAGATCGATGTGCCCTTGCGATCCCGAGTTTCTTGGTGGACAAAAATTATATTGGCCGATTTTAGTCTAAGACATCGGCAGTTTGTAAACAACACGCGATCGCGAAACAAATCGGCGGGGATTTCTCCGGTTTTGGACAAGATTTTGACTTTGGATTTTGCTGTAAATACCAAAAGTTCTTCCTAACGGCCATTTGAGGTAGGAGTGAGATTTTTAAGGGCTGAATTTGAAAGCAAGTATTTAAAATATTTATCTTATTTTCCCCCCCCCATACCTTTAGTACATGCGACAGAAAATACCAACTATTTTACAGAAATGTACCCGGGAGTGGATGTAAGTAAACTGCAATATATGACATTCAATTAAATATAGCGAAAAATGCACAGTGATGCAGTTTAGGTATGGGATGTGTGTTGGCTGCGTTACTACACAGTCGGCAATGGCGTGTACCTATGAGTGGACTCGGAGAATAGGGGCCGTTTGGCGGGACGCAATTTACGACCATTATTTTGTATCAAAATTGATCATAGTAATATATGCAGACATTCACATATGTTGATTCTCTTTCATTTGACGTCAATTTGGGGTTGGGTGGAGTGGGCGGTTGCCCCACTCACGGGTACATTACTGTAAAATAGTTGGTATTTTCTGTCGCATGTACTAAAGGTATGGGGGGAAAATAAGATAAATATTTTAAATACTTGCTTTCAAATTCAGCCCTTAAAAATCTCACTCCTACCTCAAATGGCCGTTAGGAAGAACTTTTGATATTTACAGCAAAATCCAAAGTCAAAATCTTGTCCAAAACCGGAGAAATCCCCGCCGATTTGTTTCGCGATCGCGTGTTGTTTACAAACTGCCGATGTCTTAGACTAAAATCGGCCAATATAATTTTTGTCCACGAAGAAACTCGGGATCGCAAGGGCACATCGATCTTTACGATCGCGCACACAGAAAATCGGAACTTTTCCGTGTACGCCATAGGGACCGAATTTTTGAGGACAAAACTCTTTTGGGGAGATGTCAGCGCCCGCGGCGACCAGGAAATGTACACAATGACTCCGATAGCTCGTTTCGCGAGAATCAACAGTAAATTGCGGATTTCATTTTTGTAAATATCTTTTCCAACATTGGTGAGTTGAATTTATTGTATTTCTTGGATATATTGGGGTCGGTTTTTGAAAATTAAATGCCGATTTTGAGTGAATATTGGTGACTTTTGTGCAGTGGTGTTTTAAAAAGATGAGGTGTATGACTGCCTACATTATACACACGAAGTATAGGAATGTAGCTATGAGTGGGTTGCCCCCCCCCCCTAGCCAGGATTGGCTTCGTGAATGTAAAAAAAAAAAAAAAAATTGGCTATACGCCTTCTACATTACGAAGCCAGGCGTTCTTACCCAGCAATCTAATTGCGCACGGGTTAGCAGGACTGGAAAATGCCCTGAAATAACACTTTTCTGATAACTCCCGCGACCGACAGGTCCTTCACCACAGCGTTTCCTCCTAGGAAAACGTTTAGAATTAGAATGTCTTTTTGATAGTACGTATTTTTACCAAAAAATCCAAAAAAGATCATAAGAAATTTCCGAGAAATCACCAGTGTTTGTGTGTATCCATGCCTCCTCTTGTCATGCAGATATGGCATGACAATGGATACACAAAAACACTGGTGAGTTCTCGGAAATTTCTTTTTTGGATTTTTTGGTAAAAATATGTACGATCAAAGGATTTAAGAAAAGCGGGAAAAACATGCCTAGTTACGGGTTAATTCAAGGACGAAAATCCGACCATGAGGATCAGAAGATTTCCCGACAGGTTGATCTGGGAAAAATAAAATTTACCACTACCTCCCCCCCCCCCAAACAAAAAAAATGAGCGACATTCCGAGACCGGGGGGATCAGAAAAAAAAAAATGTGTTTTCGCCCCCGGGCCCGTTCACATGCCATCCTGCATCCGCGGCTGCAAGCGCGGCTGTCAGATGCTCGCCTGCGAGGTTAGAAACTATCTCAGATGCTCCCACAGTCGAATTGAAACGGCCTGGTATTCGATTCCACATTCCAAAATTCCCGACCGACCGACCCCCTTTTTTTAAAAAAGCCCCTCATTGGACAACCAAACAATTTTTTGGGGGGCCTAATTGCGATTCATCCAGGCATAATGCCCACTAACCTTCCAACAAATTGATTTCAGATATATATTATTGAGTGATACTGGTGTCTGCGTGGTGTCTGAATTCATGACACAGTCCTGAATAGCTTGTTGGATATCCGCATTTGCCAAAAAGCTGTTCACATTTTTTTAGAAGTAGAAAAAAGGTCAACAATTTTCTTTTACAGAGTTTTGTAAGCTTAAATTTGTGGACAGTTTAATTAGCTGACAAAACCTTTAATTGGATGTCTAAGGATCACCTTTATCAAGCATAATGGTGTCATGGTATATGCTGATGATAACACTATAGCAGACAATCTTGCTCCTTTTAAGCTCTCAATTAAGTTTTAAAGTAGAACTCTGATGATTTTAAATATTGGCTTAATACTTATTATTGCATAGATGGCATAAATTAAACAAGGTTATCCAAATTCAACGCTTGGAAACATTTGAAGTAATGATTATTATCAATTATAAAACAGAAAAATACAGCCCCCGATATAGCAGCTGAAGAGCTCCTCGAATGCTGCTGAGATATGTGACGACACACCATGGACCAGTCCTGTCTAAGCAGACGATGTCCCATAACATCTTACACATTTTTCAGAGCCTATTTTGTCATCTCCTCTTCACTTATTTCTCTTCCTTCACTAGCGTCAGTCATAATGTTAGTCTGTTGCCTCACTCTTAACTTCGTGTATGGTATTATTTTGAGGAAAAATGCAGCGTTAAAAAAAAAAGGAATCAGTCACTTGTAAACAAAATAAGACGCCATTGTATTTTCAGCTGCTTGCACCGGGGCATGTTCGGCGTTTCAAGAGGGAACGAATACCATCCTGCTATTATTCGGAGGGCTTTTCAATTTGAAAGTGGGGTTTATTTCATTGATCATTGACCCTTCTCCTGTGTATTTACAATCAAATGGTTTTAGCTATCAGAATCCGTTTCACTTTCCCTTTATAATGGTGTGAAATAAGGTCATGTTTAAATACATCAAACTCTTTATAATTTGATAAATAATTGCATTGCAATTACGTTCATTCATTATAGGACGTCGTCTGCTAAGCAGGATAGATCCCGAGTGTGACGACATCAAAACATCGCTATATTTCTGGCGAATCCTCGGATATTCCAGATGCTGAGAAGAGCTTTTATTTGTGTTGTTTTTATAATCATCAGATACGCAGTTGACATAAAACTTATACGATTGCCATCTGTAAGCTTCCCAGTTTCTAGTGATACATTATTTGCCATATTTGTGATTTTCTTTGAATATCTACTTTAAACACTTTTTCACAATTTTGTTGGAAGTCAGTCTTGTTTACTAGGTCACATCAGAGACTCAGAGGTAACCTAGTCAACATGTAAGTGTGTCTTGTTGAGGTTCCATTAGATGTTTGAAAGAATAAATTTGTTTTTAATTCACCGAAAATGTCATTCTCTCTCTTCTTTCAGAAATTGGTATTGGCCTTTCTGGCTTTGGAATGTTCTTCTTATTCCTAGGAGTTGTATTCTTATTTGACAAAGGATTACTAGCTCTTGGAAATGTAAGTATTACTGTTTTCTTATCGTCTAAACATGTCAACTTGTCATTTAAGTATAAGCCAGTTAGTACTTAGTTCATGATTCATGACCCTGAAAGGACCCCAATTTGCATATGTGTTGGTGGACACGCTTCTTGTTTAACAAGTAAAATCAGGAGTGTGCATACAAAATGACAGCGTATGAAGGTCAATTGTATTCTGTACAAATGACCTTTAACTGCACATGCGCAAAGTGTAATTATGAACTGGCTTATTGAAAAAGAATTCACAGACTATGTATTAAATACAATATACCTATATATGCAATATACCTACATGTATATATATGCAATATTTATATTATATTATTTACAATATATTTTTTAGAGCCGGAAGAACTTTTTGTAAAGAAATAAAAGTAGTACTAATACCCTTATGATCTTGAAAGATGATTTGCTTTGCCTCTAAACAATAACTTTAGTTGTCATTTTCTACATGTCAATGTTTTGATAGATGTTTAGTGTGTAAATATTGAACATTTATGAAGTGTATGATGCTTTATATTTATTTGGACTTTCATTTTGCAATATCATATTCTCTTTAAAGATGATGTATGAGAGTAAATGTATTTGAATATATTCATGTGTGTAAAATGTATAAAAATATGGATACTTGTTTCTACATTGGTATTTTTTGTTGTTTTTTTGTTGTTGTTGATATCATTACTGATTATATTCTTGTATCAAGGTGTTTATTTCTAGATTAATGATAATGTAGTGTAATATTTTTTTATTCATATATCTAAACAGATCCTCTTCTTGTGTGGCCTAGCCTTCGTAATTGGTCTTGGAAGGACATTTGCATTCTTCTTCCAACCGCACAAACTAAAAGGAACAGGCTTCTTTCTTGGTGGGATTTTCATCGTTTTAATTGGCTGGCCTCTAATCGGCATGATAATTGAGACTTACGGCTTCTTTGTATTATTTGGGTAAGGACATACAATGCATGTACATTCTACATTTTTCATTAAAATTTTATTTTGTACTCACATCATAACTTCACATGATGAATCATTTTGATTAAATAAGTGCTTGGTACTGCAAAATCGGAAAATAGCGTTAAACACGGACATAATATACAAAAAATACTAAAGCTTTTCGACATGCACTCATCAGAGTAAATTCGCATGAATGAACAGAACGCCAGAAAACGAAACAATATAATAGAGCCGAAAGAACAGTGGACGCTAAATGGCGCGATATGATTGGCTGTCACGATAAACAAGGTTAGGCATAGTAACAGCCGTTCGTGTGGATAGTGGCAAGTCGGCCATTGCTTACCATTTAATGAATAACCAAGAATGCGCTGAACAATACTGTTCATCTTGGTTCAGGGTTCTCAGCCGAGCGAGAAGTTTCAATCACCTGTGCATGCTCGAGGCATCATATATTCGGCTTACTGACCCCATTCTGTGCCGTCAGAAGGAGTTCGTAAGAACACTTGCGTTATTTTAGCATTTGTTCGACCGAACGGCTGTTACTAGCTTTAGTTTTTTGGTATATTATGTCCGTGTTTAACGCTATTTTCCGATCATTTTGATTATTTCGCAATTTGCATTGCTAGATGATCATGCTATTGTCTCACTGTCAGTATATTCCACTTCAAAAAGTTGTCAACTTGAAACACTTTTTTCAGGTAATGGTAAGTTACAAATCGTTAAGCCCCTTTTTTGTCCCTATTTTTAATAAAAATTAGTATTGTAAATTTGATTATTTGCAGTTTTGCAATAAGTTAAACCACCTTATCAGGGGCTTCCTGAAAAGAAGAAGAAAAAAAATGAAAAAAAGAAAGATAAAGAAAAGAAAAGGGAAAGAAGAAGGAAAATTGGTACTTGCATTGTCCAGTGCATGATGTGAAACATATGGCAGGAAGTGGAAAAAGACAGTCAAATTGATGTCTGAGGTTAAATTAGGGTCAATCATTTGCAGGTTCTTCACGTCAGATTACCATCACCAAATGTTCAGTATTCCTGCTTAATGGTAGTTCTCTGAAAAATCAAGAACTGGGCAGTTTTTAGTTTAAAAATAGATTATATAGCCACTTCATTTCATTGTTACTAGATTTAGAAAAAATTATATATTTTATATCATCCCAGCAAATAGATCAGCAGCCTTTGTAGTTGGGAATCATTTTTTGCAGTTTTTTAATGAGATTATTTGCTGTTGTGAAAGAAAAGCCATATTGTCTGTTTTACATATCTAATGAACCATAGTGTTGTAATCCATGTTGGACAATGCACTGTAAGCTGAAAAGAGTGCAATTTAGACATTATTTAATTTGCATTGTAACAACAGAAGAAGAATATAAATATTAAAAGTGCTGTCTGTTTTCACAATTTGATTTTAAATCAAGTCTTTGTAGCAGAAAATATCATTAGGTTGATTATTTTATATAAATATTTTTATTATTTTCAGAGGATTTTTCCCTGTGGCAATAAACTTCTTGAGGAGAGTACCAGTTATTGGAACAATAATGAATTTACCTGGATTAAGCGCTGTAAGTACTACATGTATCATGATTGTTTTTCTTTTCCTTTTCATGTTCTTAGATGAGACAATTTTTCAATTCAGGTGGACTTTTCCCTGTAATCTGTCATGATCAAGTATAGCAACATATGTATTGAGATTGATTCTAGGATAACTAACCCGTAAACTACTTCCTCCCAGACAGACTACTCCACCTCCCCGACAACTATCCATTTAGGATCTCTACACCCTCCTCAATAACTGATTTACCCCCAATTACATGTGTGTAATCATTTTTGAGTTTTCTTAAGGGGGTACTTTGTTGAGGACATAGTTGCAGGGGAAGGGTGTGTTATGGTAGGTAGTCCAGGGGTTATTTTTAGTTTTCTGTGAACTTTTGAGATCACACAAAATCTGTAAAAGAAACTTTTGAAAATTAATCACTAGTCTTGGGAAGAAGTATCCAAATGCTTTATTTTGTCAGTGTATGGAGGCTAATGCACTTTTTTGCAATCCCTTCAGGGGATCTTTTAACATAACATTCATCATAGAAAAATGTTCAACTTTGTTACCAGTGCCATTGCTTTATTTGCTTTGAATCAAAATCAGCTTGTCTTTATATTTTGTATTTCCAATGCAGTTCTTCAGTAGATTTGAGCAGCACAACACCAATGTATAACTTCACTAGATGCTCCCATTTTGGTATCAAATTTTAGATGTTTAGTATCAGACTTGTTTCAGATGTTTATGGCTGGTTTGTATACTTGCCTGCAGGACCATCACTTGAACTGTCTTTTTTTTTTTTTACTTGCCTTTCCTACAAAATATAGTTTGTTGTAATGTATGTTATAATAATAATAGTTGCATTAAAATGTAAAGTACAGTGACGGATCTGTAATTCTTTGTCAGGGGATGTGGGGGGAGGCATACACATGTAAGTAAAGACAGATTTTGCACATGTGAGCCCCCCCCCCCCCATCCCCTGCCCATCCCTGGACCCATCACTGAATTGTAAACTGCATGTATGACAAGAATTTTAATGTTACTTTTCATTTGTATATCTGTGCAACTGTTACTTTTTTTTCATTGTGTCTATTTGCCTAAAGTTGATACCTGTTTTTTTCCTTCTCTTGTCACAATATACATAATGCTGTTGAGATTATTTTGAACAATTGACCTTTAGTGATTGCTTTAAAAAATCTCTTGCAAAGTAAAAGACAAGTCTTCATCTTTCAGTTGTAAGTTAGTAGCTGATTTGAGTTCCCAGAGACAGTTTTTGCTTTATTATACCTTTGAGTGAAAAAGCTTCTCTGTTGGACTTTGACCTTATATGTGTAGCACTGAATTTGCACTAATTTGTAAGTCCACTGATATCTAATTTAAATGAAACTGTTCAATTTTATTGATTACCGGTATAGGTTCTATGTGCCGTGGAATAGGTGTGTTTTCCACGAACTGGGAAACCTTGAGTATATTTGCTTGTTTTTAATGTAGATAGTAGTTTTCAGATTTTCCTATTTATTACAGTTGGCTGTATATTCCCCAAAACACTTGTTCTGCCATATACATTGTGTACAGAGGCTTTGAAACGTCGGGCTCGGACAATGCATTGGGGTGGGGCATCTTTCGTTCGCCAGACAAAAGATACCCCGCCCCTCCAATCCATGGTCCGAGCCCGACGTTCGACGTCTCTGATTGTGTATATTTTGTAACATTTGAAGTAGAAATGAAACACAGCATTTTCTGTGTCTTTGGACGTTATCAATAAGATCACATTTGAAATGGAATGCTACATTGTATTTTCTCTAGATGTTTTATATTCCAGGCTTGTAATCCATACAAATGTTTACATACCGATTTAAAAAAATGTCTTTAATATAGGATTTGAAGGTTTGCATGGTGAAGTTGTAATTCAGAAAAAAGGTTTGCGGTACAACCATGTGAGTTGGAACGTGGAGTTATTCCAACTCACATGGTTGTACCGCAAACCTTTTTTCTGAAATGTCTAAGTTAATAAAAGTCACATGCAGGAATATATTAGCCTTGTATTCAATGATGTACTTACACATGTAGTAGTGGCAGGATTCGATGATAACTTTTAAGATTTGAGATGGTAGATTTTCCTGTTTATTTACTTTCACTTTTTGGCATTTACTGTAAGTTTCTGCACATTTAATTTGAATGCCCTTTCTCAAGTTTTATTGCTCTATCCCCCTACCCCCTACCCCCCTCCCCCTCCATCCCAATTTTTTTTCTTCACACATTCCTTCTTCTATTATACACTTAATTTAAAAGAAATGTTACTACCTGTATTTGACATTTAATTTAGTTGCTTTAAATCTTATGTTTCATGATAATAGCAATTTTTTTTTATAATCAGAAACTTATATAAGAGTAAATAGTTGTGGGATTCAAGCTGAATAGACCGCTTCGGTAATGTATGCAAATTTTATATATACCTTTCAAAGAAAGGTTGTTCTTGACAACCTGAAAGCTTGCCGGACATAGCAACAAATAATGTATGCAAACTGGATCCCAAGCATTGAGGCTCATTTTTAAAAAGCAGGTTAATGGAAGAGCTCGTCACTAGGTGCTCAACGAATATATGTGCATAAATTTGTATACATTTCAGAAGCGGTCTATTGTTAAGCTTATTTATCAGAAAGAAGATTTTCTTTGTTCTATTTTTTTTTTTTTTTTTTTTTTACATTTCATATGTGTTGAAGTGTACTGCTATTTCTATATATTTATTGCCTAAGTTTGATCTCTTAGTCTCTTCATTCATCTCCATTAAAACAAATCAAGAATGCATTGCAAAGACAAGATTTCACAGCCAAGATGTAGATACCTTGGAATATTAAATTTAAAAAATTGACAGTAATGAAGGAAAAAAAATCCTCATTTTTGTTACATAGATCTGCAATAAAGGTAATAAATACCAAGAATGCAAACAAATTTTATTTTACATTTCTTATAAGATCTTCAACACCTAGCTCTAGTTATTGTTTTAATGATGTAATATCAAGAATTTTGTAAGGCAGGTGCTGCAAATTGACTTGTCTGCTTGCTACAGGCAACCAAACTGCAGTAATAGTTAGTAAATTGCCTTTTGGTCCAATGCTGTTTCACCCCACCCCTAATTTGTGGAATGATATAGTATTGCGTCTTCACTCAGTATGTCTAAATTGTCTACCCTAAATTTGGTATAATGATCATTGCATCACATTTTCACTTTGTCCACATTTTCACTTTGTCCACTTGTCAGTTTGTGTAACATTTGTTTGGTCTACTTTGGCTGATGAGGGCTGCGGCAGGGCACTTTGCCATAGGACCTGAATATTAGACAAAATGTGCAGTACATGAAAATATAGTGGGTGTTCATGTATCCAACTTGGCTATTAGACCACTTGTTTAGTCTATATTGATATTGGGAACAAAATTAAATTGGGTAAAAGACAAATTAGTTTAGGCTAAATGATATTAGGCCATTTTGTTGGTAGACAAGGGCATTTGAGAAGCTGGATATGATACAAAGTGCCATTGGAACAGATGGCAGTACACCATGAGAGATTCAATTATCAAAGTAGTGTCTCACTTGGCAAGCAAATGATTGTAAGAGATAATGATGTTCTGTTAGGTGCTTCATGATGCAGTTTACTAATTGAACAAGCGTAAATTATTGTTGTTGCATTGTGAAGAGTCATGTTCGGTTACTTTGTAAATAAATTTATCTCATTGTATGCTTGATGGGGAAACATGACAAGAGGATGGATAAACAGTTCATCTTTTACCAAGTTATCAAATCGAAGTGTCTCTTGAAATTGAATACATGTATGAAGCTAAATTTCCTTAATAGACCGCTTCGGTAATGTATGCAAATTTTATACATACCTTTCAGACAAAGGTTGTTCTTGACAACCTGAAAGCTTGCCGGACATAGCAACAAGTAATGTATGCAAACTGGATTCCAAGCATTGAGGTTCATCATTTATAAAAAGGAGGTAAATGTAATTAGCTCGTCACTAGCTGCTCAGCTAATATATGTGTATAAATTTGTATACATTACAGAAGCGGTCTATTTCCCCAAATTTTAAAAATTAGCTTTAGAATGACCAAGCTGGAGAAGTGGAATTGTCAGTAAGTGAACATTAAATTAAAGAGGAAGTCCAGTCCAGTAATTTGTTGGTTTAAATTGAAGCAGAAAATCAGACCTACAGATCAAAAAAAGTTTGAGGAAAATCGGACAACTAATAAAAAAGTTATGACATTTTTAGTGGCATTAAAAACTAAGAAAAACAATGAAAATCAATAAACAAATTGGCAACTCAGTCATGAGTTTGTTATGTCATTGGGTCACAACTCACCAATTATTTTGTTTATTGATAATACAAATTATCAATTTTTGTCCAAGAATATGACTTTCACATAACTTGAACTTGGCAAAAGAAGAAAGGATAAAACCATCCTCAATTCTATGCACAAAAGAATGTAACAAGCTACATACAAGTATTTGGTAGATACATTATTAGATTCCTAGGCCCACATTTTTTAAGTTGTAGACCTTCAACATTGGTTTAAAGTAATTTTTGTTGTCTTAAATACATTCTTCTGTGTAATATATTTTTCGGAGTCTTGTTTGTATTATACATTTAAACATAAAAGTATTTTGATTAATTGCTGAACGAACATGTGTAATGCTTCAACTTCAAGGGTCATTTGTCATGGATGAATATTTTATTGTCCATTTATCAATCTATGAAGCTCGTTTTGTATGAAATAAAAAGCATTCTGATGTGTCTGCATTACATGCAATAAGATGTTGACTGTAACAGTTTCGACTTCAGGACCCTGCTTCATAAAACTGGTTATCAATAACAACTGCCACAAATCTATAAAATTGGGCCCCTGGTTTGTTGTTCACTCAAGAAGGTAGGGGAGGCAAATGATGGTTTATCCTGGCAAAGTATTAAGCAAAATCTATGTGTATTTATTTGTACACTAAAGGAAAAAAGAAACTTATAAAAGTTCAAGAGATCACCAAATTAAATTCTCTGCATGGAAATGTACCAAATTTGGATATAATGTTGATTCAATGCATGGCTTTAAATGACAGTCAATAACAAAAAGTTTTCTTCAATGCCACAAAAGAAATGTGCACTGAAGCAAAGGACTCTCTAATCCCCAAGTCACAAAGACAAACTGCAGCCTTGTACACCATATGCATGTCAATGAATGAAACAAAAGAATTTCAAAAGGGATTTGCACCCCTCGAGCAAGAGGATATTGATGTTCTGCCATGGTGCGCCCGTTCACCAGACCTTTCCCCAATTGAACATCTCTGGGAAGAGCTTGGTCGACGTGTGTCAAGGCGTGACAATCAACCCATCAATAGGGAGACGCTCATTGCAGCACTGCAAGAGGAATGGAACAATGTTCCCCAGGCTACCATCGCGAATCTGATCGGAAGCATGCGAAGACGGTGTACAGCTTGCCAGCAAGCTAGAGGTGGACATACTGGCTATTAATCTGTTTGGATATGAACTTGCAAATCCCTTTTGAAATTCTTTTGTTTCATTCATTGACATGCATATGGTGTACAAGGCTGCAGTTTGTCTTTGTGACTTGGGGATTAGAGAGTCCTTTGCTTCAGTGCACATTTCTTTTGTGGCATTGAAGAAAACTTTTTGTTATTGACTGTCATTTAAAGCCATGCATTGAATCAACATTATATCCAAATTTGGTACATTTCCATGCAGAGAATTTAATTTGGTGATCTCTTGAACTTTTATAAGTTTCTTTTTTCCTTTAGTGTATATTTAGAGAGAGAGAGAGACTAATGGGGTGTTGCAAGAAAGTTGCGATTGATTGCAAGTTGCAACTGATCGGTACTGACCAATCAAAATCATTGTTGCAAGTGCACCTTCTTGAATGGGCAGACCCTGAACCATTCAGAATGGTTGTTCTAATTTGCTTTACAATTTGCAATTGATTGCAACTTTCTTGCAACACCCCATAAAAGGGATAAATAAGAGAGATGCAAGGGTGAGTAAAACACAAAATGGAGATCTTGAGAAAGCAGAAGTGAAATAGAAATGAGGTCAAGATAGCAAGTATGTTATGTAAAAGTTAAATTTTAGGTCATCTTTAGTTCTAATGACAGAAAATTAAATTTCATAGAAACAAAACTTAGTTGTACACAAAACAATCATTTTCATGATTCAGTTTTAATATAAAAAAATGCAGTACTGCCGTGCATGCATCTTACATTTTCAATTGGCACAACTGCTTTTCAGAAGCTATATATTGGTACAGTTTTACCCCCTATTTGTCTACACAATGCCCTTTGGTTACAAATATATTTGCCATGGGGCTTGACAAACATATAACATATGTCTAAAATATCCATTATGTATAAAACTCATACAATATCCTAGCATCCCATATAACATAATTTTCCCTGCAAACACTTAATGATAATTATCACAAGTTCATGTAGGTATATACATGTACATGTATGCAGGAGTTGAGATGTCACAATTAAAATGACTGGCTTTATTTATAACATTGATCATTCACACAGCCATATTCAGAGCACCAAACACACACATAGCAATAATTTTATAGGTCCCTCTGCATGCTTGATCTTTATCAACCACAAAATTAAAAAAAAATTCCAACAGTCCTTTTTTTAATACTGTCAAGACATTACATACATTTACACATAATATTGAAAACACAATGGTCTAAAAAGATCATATTACAAGTTCAACAAAATGAATACTCAATATCACAGTCTCTGCCATCATTACATTCAGTGATGCAAACTCACGACTTGAAAAATATTTCAAAACATGTATTCATTTGGACTTGTGTTACAAGTTACATTATTTGAACATATATTTGGCATAGAAATTTGATGTATAAAATTCAAATCTAATTTCTTTTTAAAATGCGTTGTCCCAGTAGGTGGTTTTCAGTAAACGGGAATGAACAAACTTACTGTCGCACTAGGACAGGTAAGAGATGGAGCAAGTATGTTATGGAGGAGTGGTATAACTAAATGATGGGGCCTAATTCCATCTTTTACAAAGTGGAAACTCACTATAACGAAGACCTAGCTTGGGACCATGAAAATTACCTTGTTATATCAGCAATCTCCTTCTATCCGGGTAAAAATAAAGACGAAGACCTGGGACCAGCAAAATCACCTTGTATCAGGAATCTCTTTAAAGTGCGTTTCCACTGTAAGTACATATTCTGAGCATATAGGAATCATATTTTAGAGGACTATACAGTGTAAACTCGATATAAAGAGCTCCGATATAACAAGATTCCTGATATAACAAGGTGATTTTCATGGTCCCAAGGTCCTTGTTATAGTGAGCTGTCACTGTATTTTGAAAAAAAGTTAGTCTGCACCTTGATTCTGTCACTATCAAGTGTTGGAGACCTCGTCATTGTTTTATATGCCCATGATTTGTGCGTCATGAAAGCCTGCTCAGAAGTGCAACACAATTTCCCACAACTCTGAAATACCAGCTCAAAACCACCAATAAATCGCCAGTATTCTTTTTTCCGATCATTTTCTTAAAATAGAGATTCCAAGCGTTTCAATGGCATTTAACACTTGTACATGTAGTTTACTCCAGTAGAATCGGGGCAAACATCATGTTCTCCTAAGAGCAATCAATAACGTCTCTTCAAAGAAAGCTCCCCTTTTCACCAATTACTCTTTGGGCCGTCAGATCACATATGTCCTAATTCCTTTCAAATCACTTCGTGAATCACTCAGTAAGTGTGCGATTTAATGACTTTACTAGAAAATTACAGGTCTATACAACTGCAAAGACGGAAAATGTCCATTTGATTGACAGATACCATCCAGTTGCCATGCAGTGCCAAGGTGTGCATCTTACGAGTTGGAAAGATAAAGAAGTTAGGATTACGTGGAGATGCCTTCTTCTTCCATTTTCCTCTTCCATTCCTCCATCTCTTCTCGGTATGACTCTATCAGCAAGGAAGCTTCTTCGTTGTATTGCTGTTAATATGGGGATTGAGAGAAGGAAAGAATGAGAAAGGATGAATAATGAAAGAATTTGAATGGGGAGGGGTCATTTAAAAGGAGATACAGCATTAGAAGAAAAATACATAAACGCGACATTGAAAAGGAAATAGACCATGGAGAGGGGTAAATATAACAGTGAGCAATCAAAATGGAGAGAGGGAGGGAAGGGTGAGAGAATCGGAGGGGGAGAGGGCACAGTATGAAGTTTTAATTTTGCCACCAAAGGGGCCTGCTGAAATAGCTGTTACAGCGTTATGTTTTATTTTGTCATTTGTTACCCACGCCGATGAAATCGGCAGGGTTATGTAAAGGGCTCCGTATGTTTTTTTTTTTTTTTGTTTGTTTGTTTGATTGTGTACAAGATAACAAGAGAACGGGTGAACGGATTTGCACCAAATTTTCAGGGAATGTTCAGAAAGTGACAGGAAAGAATCGATTAGATTTTGGTGATGATTGGTTGACCCCTGCACATTCTGTGTGACCTTGAAGTTTTGACCCTGTAGTAAAGTATAGGAACTTCAGTTCAGATAGTGACAGGAAAGAAACTAGAAAGATTGATGACCCCAAACTTCGCCTGCAGATGCAGAAATATTTTGGCCAATCAAAACACTCATTACTTCGTCTCACCAAAAGTCTATTTCAGGTTTATGAATTTTAGAAGACTTTTAGACCCATTATTTGCCATTTCACTTCAAATCCGTACGAGCCTGCAATGAATATTCAAAGCCAACGTATCCCAGCAACAAGGGATTTTTCGCGGGCTTGAACTACTACTGCGAAAGCGGCTATGTACGGTATACTAATAGGCGGCTAGGCTCTATAGCTATCGCGCGCGATACCTTTTTTATCCACAAATTCATTTAGATTCAGGCTACCCTAGCCCTACGGCTTCTCCTCTATTTCTTATCTTCTGTGCATTTCTGTTTATTTTCCCCGGTTCTTTCCACTTTGTTGTGGAAGTTTTTGTGATTTATTTTATCCTGGTGGACGTGTAGTACGTGATTTTAATTGTTTTCGGTGAAAATCTGGTGAGTTTGTTCGACGTGAGTGAGTTTATCGCACTCGCGAGCGTTCGCGTGTGTTGATCTGAGTGAGTGCTAGTGGGCTGTGTAGCTAGCTGTACGTATATAACTATACACAGCGCTGTCGCGAAGTGACGGGGATCTGGTCGGGCTAGGGAGTACATAACCCCAGGGAGTCAGCCTGTGCCTGGCTCACTGTAGTAGGATTGAACTTTTTTCTTTGGCTTATAACGGTCCTGTCATATAACTAGTTTATACCTCATTTATGTCTGTTTGAGTGGATTTCGTAGTTGTAAAATATATACAAAAACTGTATTTTTTTTATAATTTGTGTGGATTTGCAAAATTTGGTGGCTGATCGAGGTTCGCCGAATACGGGCATGCACGCCAGTATCCACTTTGACTTTGTTGATGGGTGATGGGTGGTGACTGAGCTGAGTGAGTAAGCTCTGTGCCTCGCATGCATGTCATTTTGAAGTCTAGATCCAACTTTATTTGTCGTCATATATATTTTATCCAAGCCCGATGAAAAAAAAACAACAACCCCAATTGCAATGTAATTTAAAGATAGAACATGAATACATTTACTAACACTTACATGACTGAACACTGAATACAAATTGCTAACATTTTTTTTTCTCACCACGCCACGCTCTCTGACATGTCTAATCAATTACTTTTAGGGGAGGGATGTTTCAATAATAAAATATCTTTTTCAGAAGAATTTTTTCAAGGGTGGGGATACACAAAGCTATGACCTGGATATGGCAATATTTATGGGGGGGGAGATGTGCCTCTTGTTATCCCCTTTGAATGGCTACTGCTTACAAAAATAATCGCAACAAAACAAAACCTATATTGGGTTAAGGCGTGGGTCTGCCGCCTTTGACGGCCTTTCTAGTAGAGTATATTTGTTCAGTATCTAAGCTATATTATAATTCAGCTTATCACTACTATTCAGTTTTACTATAGAGGCTATTGTTACCCTGTATATATATATATATATATATATAAAACTGCAAGTAAATACATAAATGAATATTGAAGATTTGTGGTTGAATTACTTGAGTTTTCGTCCAGTATTCTAATTCACAACTCACCTGTTTCTCATAAGCTGGTAATGAACGCCACACTGATGCTGCTTCTTTGAATTGAGCCTGCAGAAAAAAATAAAAGTATTTTGATAACAGTTTGATGACAGGGGACCATTCATCCCCCTAAATAATTTATAGAATTAGAAGAACTAAATACAGTGGTAACTTGGTATAAAGAGCTCTAATATAACAAGATTTCTGATATAACAAGGTAATTCTGCTGGTCCCAAGTCTTTATGTTCTTTTGTTTTGTTACCCTGATATAAGGAGATTCCTGATATAACAAGGTAATATTCATGGTCCCAAGGTCCCCATTATAGTGAGTTTCCAATGTAATTGGAAGACATACATCACCCCCAAACTACATGAGACATTGAATTGGTTAAGGACAAAAGAGCATATTAAAGGGAAATTACAATGTCATTCAAAGGCCTGCACGAAAATAAATTTAAGTTTGCGCAAGCATGCGCATAGGGGTGCGTAAAGTAGTCTACTCACTTTACTTGGAGTGTATTATATTTGCAAAATCTCTTTAAAAAATTATTTAGAAGCAAACGTTTGAATATAGTGTACCAGCATGGAACCCTAACCAAACAGAGCAAAATACTTTTTGGTGTTTGGTCCCGTCAATTCCTCGTAATGTAAACAATAAATAAATCTGCAATTTAATGTCTACAGTTTACCTGTAACATAATAGGAAATTTAAGTGACTTTCAACAAAAAACTCGAAATTTCTTAAATTCCATTTACTGGCAGGGCAACCAAATATTTCAAACCTGCTTTCGCAACAACCTGTTTGAAAAGACAATGTGGCTTTTGCAAAATATTTTTTTAAAATTTCCTTGAGCTGTGTCTTTCATTAAAATGGGTGTTACAGGAACCTGTACATAAGGACCATCTGCCTTTGAAGACCACACTTCTTGTCTCGCTTGATTAGCCCTTTTTTTTAGGCTTGACCTCCTGTATTGCAGACAGCATCGAGCTCTGCCTGTCACAGAGGCTTACCTTGATTTCTTCTCTTGTTTTCCCTTCTGCTGTCTGCTGGTTAAAATGAGCTCTGATAAAGAGAGAGTATCCTGTCGGTGGCCTTTTGGGTTTGTTCAGTTTCTTCATCTCCTAAGACAAAGAAACGATAAGTGTATCAAGCACAATATTAAAACACAAACTCCACTGTGGGCTAGCATGGAAAAAGGTTGGGCAAGTGAATATGCAAGGGGGGCAAGTGAATATGCAAGGGGGACAAGTGAATCAGGGAGTCTGGCAGGTAATTTTGGTACATGTATTGGGAAAATTCTAAAAGTATGGTGGAGAAAGCAGCTAGGGGGGGGGGAGGAAGGGCTAGCAAACTGATAGTGGAATACATCTAGAAAATCTGAACGAGGAAGAAGAGATGGCAGGCCAAGTAAATTTCATAGATCTCTCAAGTATTTAGATGACATTTTCATAATCTGCTCATTAAATTTGGAAACCATGGTCACTGACTGATTGATCTATTCAAAGGAGATAGTAACCAAACCGGACAAAAGAAAGAGGTCTGGTTAAAAATCAGTTTGTGTCTCAAGTGATTCCATCCTCATTCCCCATTCAGTGTCTGCTGCAGTGAGGTTTACCATATGTCCACAAATTCATCTTCAATTCAAGAAAGAACATATCGTCTGTTGAAAGCCAGAAGGGCACTAACTCTGTGTTAAAGTATAGGAGTTAACGCCCTTCTGGCTCCAAACAGACGATATTACTACTTTCATTAAATCTTCTCTTCTGTTGGGAAATCATAGGGATGTTCTTACTGATTTGTGTTTGCGTTTCGCCCTCATTTCTCGTTTCTTTCTGCCCAGCTCTGTCATGGTATCTAGCTGCTCATCTGTTAATCTTGATTTGTATTCCTCCATCTCCTCCATATATTTCTCCCTTCTGGACTCAAAGTCTAACCTATAAACCTGACAGATAAGAAGAAAAAAAATGAGCCAAATTCTCAGATGGATTTTCAAAGAGGAAAATATTGACTGCAAATGAATGGCATAAAGATTATAAAATGAAGTCATTTGTATCATATTTCTTCTTTATCGGAGGAACATAGGCAAAATATTGTGTAATACAAGGATGAAGTGTATAATATACCACTTTGATAATTAGGAGATTTCGGCTAATAGATTACCATAATTGCATGAATTATAATCAACTGCCCCTGTATAACTGCATACATCCCACAGTGACAAAGTTCATGAGAAAACTCCTGCACCAATTCTCTGAACTCTTTTTGTTGACATTGTCATCCATCTATACATCCCAAAACTGACATTTCTATGTAATCCATTATCATTACCTCTTTCTCATCTTCGGACAAGTCCTTCCACATGACTCCTAATCTCTTGGTCACGTCAGTTACACTGAGATCTGAAATAAAAAAAATAAAGCAGTTAACAATCTCCAGTTTCAACCATATGTTTCAGGCTACAAATGCTCAAAATCATCTACAGTTTCAATGCATCATTCTTGGGTTAGTACATTCCCATACATAATACTTCAAAAGTTAGAAGTACCTTCATCTGGAGCATCAGCTGATTTTATTTGGGGATTTTATTAAACTCATCCTTGAAAGTGAGAGACCTTAACCAATGAGTGTAGACTTACTTCAATAACCAATAAGTATAAAGAACAGATAGATTAATTATTTAAGTACATATAAAATATAACATGCATCAACTGGTACTATCATATGATTTAATTTTAAAAAAAGGTTTAATAATGATAGGTATTGACAATATTAATTCAATCAAACCTGTTTCATCAAGCCGAGAATTAAAAGATGTGTACTTCTCTCAAACTATGTGAACCTATAATACTGTGACATGGAAGGCAATGCACGGATCTGCCTCTGTGTACATTTCAGCCTTGCTGACCCCTTATAATCCTCGAACTAATTTGCGATGTGCAGGTAAATATCTGCTTGAGAGTCCTCAAACACGATCTCTTCTAGGTGATCAGTCATTTACTGCTTGTGCATCAAGGTTGTGGAATGGTCTTATTCAAATTCTTCGCTCCTGTGACCAGCTATCCACTTTCAGAACTCAACTCAAGACATACCTATTTCAGATTGCTTACAACTAGTCATATAATCTCATCTTTCCAAGTTAGAATCATGAACAGACATTTGGTAGTTTTTTGATTAGGCAACTAGATATTGGTTCTTTATAAATACCCTGATTGGATTGGATTGGATTGGACTGACCACTAAAACATTTAACACCAGAAAAAAATTGATGAATGTACTACATGTAGGTATTAAATGGCAATAATTAATTTACGGCTCCACCATTACACAATGAAAATGACAAACAACCAATTAAGACCCGTTTCTTTTACAAAAATGCTTCATACTTGGCTCCATTGCTGTCAGTTTTGGTCTTTGCTCTGAGGTAAATAGGAAGAAGCTGGTGAGGGGTCTCTTGGGTTTGGCTGGAATGTCATCAGAAAACTCCCTGCTCTCTGGCATCCATGGCAGCTTCTGTTGACTAACAGTGAGTAGACCATGTCTAGTGACACTGTAGGTTTAATTATCAGAACAAAAAAAACCCCTCAAAAATCTTAGTCACTGACACAGATGCATCGTACATGTAGGTCTAGTCAAAGAATTAAAATACTTTAAAATAAAAAAAAATAATGAAAGTTCACCAAATTTTTACAAGTTTGATGCCACATAATTATAAATGAATGACATATGGAGAGAGTCTAGATCTAGTATTGAATATACACAATTCACCAAAGTTACAATCTTTCATGCTGTTGCATATGTTAAAATTCTGCGTTTATTTACAGTAGATTAAATGCAGGGCATAATAGAAAAAAAACTGTCTGGTATGGGGAATTGAGGTTGAAAAAATTTATGTTAGTTTTATTAATATTATTAAAGAATTCCCCATATCAGATGGTTATTTCTGTGTCACTAGTATATTTCAGTCAAGGAAATAACAAGAAAGTGACAGCACTCGACCCAAAAAGTGGTGGGTATTTGCTGCCGGCAAGACAAAACAAGGGGGCTTTGGAATGAGCGTATCATGAAAAAGGATGGTCTTCGGAACTATTAACATTTTTGAAAACGGGGCTCTTTGGAACTGGATTACAATATAAATATGAGGCTACGGAACTGGGCACTGTTTCACCAAACCGTCACAAGCATAAGTTCGCCGACATCCCATTGAAACGCATGTTAATTTTAATACACACGTTTCAATGGGATGTCGGCGAACCCGCACACATGACCATGATTGTTGAATGATCAGATGGACAGATAAATAAGAGTTCAGTTTAGACGCTGTTCATGTATAAGTAGCCATATTGAAAGTGCTTTATTTTGGTATCCTTCCGCCAATCGCGGTCTCGGTACGTACATCAATACATCATGGGCGCTGTTAATATAGTACCACAACATCCCCCTTCTTCCAATGATAAGTTGGTGGCGCTAACATCAATTATCTTTCCTATCAAGCTCTTTACATGGTGAAAATGTGACCACTATAACATTAACTCAGTTTTTCAATGTCCAACATGACATAAGAAATATTTCGAGTAACTTGTTCGAAAAGTACAATAAAACTGTTCAAAAGCAGTAAAACAGAGAAACTCATGAACTATTCAAATGAACCTTTTCGCAAGGTATATCAAGTAACTTCTGCAGTATCGACTATGGTTAAGTTGCTTGGTACATATATGCTTACAACGTAATTATAAATTTGGATCATTCCCATAACTGATCCTGGAGTACCGTAACATACTGTACATTACTGTCTGCCTCCTAACAATTTCGAAGCATTACGTAAAAGTAATGCTTAAAAAAAAAATCATTCCATGTTCATTCCATGTAAAGCTCTTTCTTTTCACCGGAATCATTGTCCATCCTTTGTACATTCAATGATTCAATAACAAGAATTTTCCTAAAAAACTAAGTATACCATTATACCCTGTCATGGTGTTTCGTTTTGTTTTGTTTTGTTTGTTTGTTTGTTTGTTTGTTTGTTTTTTTTTTTTTTTGGTTGTTTGCTCTTGACATGTCATATCATTCACAAATATATATATATATACATGAAACAACTGCTCTCAACATTATAGTACAGTACGTATTAGGTCGTTTCTCTTTGGAATCATACAAGAAGAGATTATCTTGACCGAATATCAATCTGTGGCTAAAGCTCGACATAAAAATACCGAGTTGTATATATTTCGAAATCACCTTATATATAAAACCAAAAGAAAGAGAGTTGTTTGATCCTTAATCAGTAGGACACACTGAATAAACACAAAGTCATTTACGAGTTGAAAAAAAATTGTACTTTACATGAAAAATAATAAAATTTATGTGTGTTCATTCCTGATAACGGGATGGTCGATGAATCTTGCGCCCATAGCGTGTGACGTAGGCGTATGACCCCGACTGAGGGCTTGAATCATCTAAACCATGTTGTCCTGCATGGTTGTCAATCTGACCGTCTTCTCGTGAAAAGGGCATCTTATCTGGTTTGGGTGCTGTTGCAGCTCCAGTTTCGCTGTGTGCGCTATCTCTGTGGATCTCTCTCAGGTGTGACCTGTTTCTTCTCAACACACTGCCGTTTGGTGTGGTCACTTCGTAGGATCTTGGCTCTTCACAAATTCGTGACACTTCAGCCGGTAACCATGAGTTGTCATCTGGATTCAAAGTCCGGACCTTCTGGCCGACTTCTAGCTGTGACAGTTCTTGACCAGCACGTCTATCATGATCGTGTTTCATTGTTTCCCGTCTTCGTTGGAGCTGGTCATGCACATTGATCATTCGGTGTCTATCATGGCGACCGGGAAGAGTCGTCTTCACTTGCCTGCCGAACATCATTTCTGCTGGAGATGGTAGGTCAGACTGGGGCGTTGCTCGAAGATGAAGAAGTGCCTTTTGAACGTCTTGACCCGTCTGTCTACATTTCCTAATCATGGACTTCACAGTGCGTACCATTCGCTCCGCTAGTCCATTAGAGCGTGGATATCTTGGCGATGAGGTGATGTGCTTGATATTCCATGACTCACACATGTCTTTGAAGGGTTTGCCAATGAACTGGGGTCCATTATCGGATATAACTTCCGAAGGCACTCCAAGGAGGCTGAAAGTTTCCCTCATGACTGTGGCAACTGAGGCGCTCGAGGTGCTATGCATCCTCCGGATTACAGGAAACTTGGAGTGATAGTCTGTAATGAGAAGATAATCCGTTCCATTGAGACAAAACAGGTCTGTGGCTAGTTTTGTCCATGGCGTCAGTGGAACTTCATGTGGCTCTAGAGGTTCCTTGTGTTGCTGATCCTGGTTCTCTTGGCATGCTGGACAAGTCTTGACAAGGTTTTCAATGTCCTTACTGATGCCTGGCCAGTATACTGTGTCCCTGGCTAGTCTGCGGGTTCTCTCTATGCCCATATGACTTGTGTGTAGCTGTTCAAGGATATCTGATTGGAGTGTTTGAGGTATCAATACCTGTCTACCTTTGAAGATAATCCCGTTTGAGACACCGAGTTCATCTCTAAATGACCAGTACACTCTAACGCTGCTTGGAACTTGCTTAATCACATCTGGCCATCCGTCATGAATGATTCGACTCAACAGCCTCAAATCTTCGTCACTTGCTGTCTCCCTCTGCAACTGTGTCTGTTTCGTAGGTGTGAAACTTGCCAAATGATTTTCATGATTCTCTGCTACCTCCATGACTTCATCGACGCGAAGTTCAATGATGACATCTTTTCTCTTTCTGGGGTTCGGCAGTCTGCTGAGGGTGTCTGGGAGTGTCATCTGACTTCCAGGCTTGTAGAGAATCTCACAGTCATAGCCCTGTATTTTGACAAGAAGTCTCTGTAGTCGAGGGGGCGCACTCCACAGAGGCTTCCTACATATCGTTTTGAGTGGCTTATGGTCGGTGTAGACAGTGAACTGGTTACCAAACAGATATGGATGGAAGCGTGTGATCCCAAAGACAAGTGCCAATGTCTCACGCTCAATGTTTGAATAGTTGGACTGGGCACTTGACAAACTCTTTGAGGCGAATGCGACCGGTTTTCCATTCTGAAGAAGGCAGGCCCCAAGCCCTTTGAGTGATGCATCTACCTCTAGTACTGTTGGGGTGCTTGGGTCATAGTACTGTAGACATGCTCCTGATGAAATCTCTGATTTCAAACGTTGGAAGCATTCTTCATGGTCTTCCTGCCAGGTGAAAGGAATATCTTTCTTCAGAAGATCTCGAAGGATTGCTGACTTCTCGGCATAGTTTGAGATGTATGGTGAAAGATAGGTCATCATCCCTAACACCCGTTGAAGGTCATCCCTGTTCTGTGGTGTAGGCATCTCTTTGACATCTTCTAGTTTGCCAGGATCTGGTTGTATGCCCTTGTCCGTGTACAGTGAGCCAAAGAAGTTGATGCTTCTCGTCTTAATCACACACTTGGTACTGTTGAACACCAAGCCTTCTTTCTGTGCAACTTGCATCAGCTTCCAGAGGTTGGCATCATGTTCTTGTTCAGTTCTGCCGAATACTGCAACGTCGTCCGCTATCCCGACACAACCAGGGACCTGTGCGAGGATTGTGTCCATCCTCTGTTGGAAAATGTCCTGACTCACGGAAAGTCCAAAAGGCAATCTGAGGAAGCAGTATCTCCCAAAGGGTGATCTGAATGTGGTAAGCTCCTGTGAATCCTTGTCTAAGTGGACTGACCAATACCCTGCTTTCGCATCTAATTTTGAGAAGTACTTAGACTCTGAAAATGCAGGATTGAGCTCCTCCAGTGTTGGAATCTTGTGTGGGCATCTCTTCAGGCTCTGGTTGAGCCTTCTTGGGTCGAGGCAGACTCGCAATGACCCATCCTTCTTCAAGGCTGTAGTGAGGGAACTGCACCAATCTGTGTGATGCATGACCTTTCTAATAATGCCACTCCTTTCCATATAATCTAGTTCCTCCTTAAGCTTGTCCCTCAGGTGAATGCTGCATTTGCGAGGCGGGTCAATTGATGGAGTTGCGTTGTCCTTCAAGTGCAACGTTGCTCTACCACTGAGATTCCCTATCCTGTCAAATTGGTCTGGGAAGACTTCCTGAAGGTCTTTGACTGACCTTATTGGCAGATGATCCACCGGACTGCCCTGTTCCAACTGTTGGTCCACCGCATGGATGCTGACAATGCCCAGATTGGTCGATGTAGGGAGGCCAACAATGACTGGCCCTCTGACGTCTGCGACGTACCAGGTTTGGCCCTTGACCCAAGATGATCCCTTGTATTTGCATGACATCTGCAAGGTGCCAAAACAGTGCAGAGGCGTCTCACCATATGCAGACAATCGTGTGGTAGTGGGGTGTATGACATCCCTCCAGCGAGCCTTGTACATGTCCTTCAGCGTCCTCAGTGGCAGAACATTACCACTGGCTCCTGTGTCAATCTTCGCTCGGAGATGATGATGTCCCGTTAGGTCTGGACAGATGATATCAAGACTTGCATACGCTTCGGTTTGCATCGAGTCTATTGAGTTCAGTGATATATGTATCATGTGGAATTCACGCTCCCCACTGTCAGTCTGATTTGTAGCTTCTGCCTCGATTTCATTAACCTGACGTTGGTTCCTGCCATATGAGGATGCAGAACCATATTGCCTGTTTCTAGGCTGTCTCTGCTGGCGGTCCTGTGATGAGCCATGTCTGTCCTGCGATGGTGGACGTCTATGTGGGCCCTTTGATTTTGACAGTCCTTTCGTCTTTCGGCACATCTTTGCCCAGTGCCCCTGGGTACCACATGCATTGCACAGATCTCTGAAGGCTGGACATTTCTTTGGAGGGTGCATCAGGCCACAGTTCCTACACTTCTGTCTACTGTTGTGACTAACAGCATCAATGTTGCCGCTAGCGTCCGGGGTGTGGAGGGTCCGCAGGCACTGTTTACCAGCTAGGATCGCCTCATATTTGCGACCTTCCTCAAGAAGTTCATCCACTGAGAACCCTTTTTCTTTGTCGAGTAGATCCTTCTGGAAAGGCTCCATCTGTGTAGATGAGATGACTAACTCGATAAGTCTCTCACTCAATTCTTCTTCTGAGAACTTGCACTCTTTGGCCTTACTCCGACATCTGTTGACAAATTCATCAATTGTCTCTTCTGCTTTCTGCTTGTACCGCGTCAATTCAAGCCTATGAATCCTGAAATTCACCTTGACATTCAACTGGCTCTCGATTAGGGCCCATAACTTGCTTGGGACATTCTGGTCATCTAGAGTAAGACTAGAAGCATTTATTCTGCGTAAGCCTTCGTTTCCCAAGGCTATCTTTATCTTCGTTGCTTGTTTTGCAGCATCTGCTACCTCGTTATCGAGAAGGCAAAGGTCCATGCGTTGTCGGAACAACTTGAATTCTTCGGCGAGACCACACTCCGAATCCCATTTCATTTCTGGATAACGAGCCATTGTGCTAGTCTCTAAAGTAGGGTTCTGTACTATTAAAGCATTTGCATTGACTGAGATATATCAACAAAGAGTAGGCCTATATGTGTACAATTACACAATGTAGGCAAAAAGTGAAAACACTTCAAAATGTCTAGGCCTATATAGACAACTAGACCCTACATGCACATTGTATAACTTGATCAATTGGACTAGTACAAGCAGACACATGTAACTGGTCCTGGACCCGGTTTGAGAGAATAATTCTGACCTTGACTTGAAGTTGAGTAGATTAAAGGCGTTAGTACTCGAGGGTACCTAAGAAAAACACAGATCCTGGACCTCTACCTCATATCATAGTTTAGAGAAACTATTTAAATTTTGCATACAGTCTTTACAGATCCAGGTCTGACTGCCCATCCAATTTAGCAATTCCCAGGCATAGATTTCATAGTCAGTCTTCATAAAATTAGACCGGCAAAGTATTGACTTGACTTTTCAAACACAGAGTGTCACTGTATAGGCCTAGAAGTCTACATGTACATGTAATTCTTCTTAACAAAATGAATGATTACTCTTGACTTAGGCCTACTTGTCTTAGACAGTGCAAAGTTACTTATCAGACTATGCTAGGCCTAACTGTTAATAGAGTACTAATAGGGCCTAGTAGATTCTAGCCTACATTAATAACTGTGTCTGTGAACTTTAACTTTGTTACATCTCCAACTTAGTCTTTAGAGATTCAGTCTTAAGTTACGTTAGACTTAGAGTTCATCATAACAATAAGTAGGCTAGGCCTACCGAGAATAACAGACTTTAAATTCTGACCTCAGTCTAAAAATATTAAAATATGATGGCTCACAAAGTTCACTGTCCCAGACTGGGTCAATTCATCGTGTGTGTCAGTATCGTTCTCACTGTCAATCTGATCTAATTTCAATCCTCCAGGCTCCAATTACTATTGATTAGGCCCTAGGCTAGGTCCATAAATAACCAAACTAAGTTTCAGCTGGCAAATGTTGACTGCCGTCGCGTCGCCGTCAGGTCGGGCTCGCTGTTTGGCTGGAACAAGTCGTCCCGGTTCTGTTCTGGCCCTGGTCCGGGATCCCGGTCAAGCCTCTAGGCTTAGGTACTGGGCGAGCCTCTAGGCTCCGGTCCTGGTCGAGCCTCTAGGCTCTGGTTCTGCCTCCACATCAGTTCTGGTCCGTGTACAGTCCGCATGTAGACCAACGTCACTGCCTTGGCTACTAGTATCAGCGACGATGTAACCGATGTAACTAACTTATACTATAGTTAGACGTAGTCTTCTTAGAAATGGTCGTCGATTATCAGTTCTCCTCAATTCTGGTATGACCTGGCCGATCCGCAGTTCAGTAGTGATAACATGGCAATTCTTTTAACCGCTGCCACCATGTTGAATGATCAGATGGACAGATAAATAAGAGTTCAGTTTAGACGCTGTTCATGTATAAGTAGCCATATTGAAAGTGCTTTATTTTGGTATCCTTCCGCCAATCGCGGTCTCGGTACGTACATCAATACATCATGGGCGCTGTTAATATAGTACCACAACAATGATGACCGTTTGATGAAACGCTACCCTGGTTCCCACACACAAGCTCCTATTCGCTAAATAAGCGATGTGTCATGGCAAGTCTATGGTGTCTTCGAAACACGCGGGTGGGGCAGGCCAGAACAGCCGGAACGACGGAATGAAAAAAAAGGCGGTGCTTTTTTTGGAACGGTTTTCTCTCTTCTTGCTTCTTTTTCTCAAAAAAGGAAAAAGTGGTAGGCCTAAGCCCTAACAAAAAGTTAGGCCCTAGCACATCAGCAAGCAATGGTCATATTGACAATTAGGATCATATACATGTGTGTATACTGGGTATTGGGGATACAGATGTAATTTTGTTTGAAATGGAGGTTTTTGTGGGCAAACTGATACTTAAGTATCATTCTTTAGATTTTAAGTTATCAGTTCGTTAAGATACAAAATGTAGAAAGTTATAAAAACTTACATTTACAGCCCTCTTTTTGGTACTTGTTACCCACACCTCCATACGGATGACGACTGCTCTCAATATGTTGCGCACTAGTGAGGCCGCTCTACATGGTTACGCACCGTAGATACGTACGCAGAATGTTACGCACACAAGCTATTCTACGAAGACCTGAAAGGGCCAAACTGACGACGTAAAAAAATAAAAAATATTACGTACGTACGTAGTAATTATCACGTACGTACGTAATATTTTTTATTTTTTTACGTCGTCAGTTTGGCCCTTCCAGGTCTTCGTAGGAGATCGACGAACCGATCGCGCCGGTACTACTACGAGCGCTGAGGGCTCCCTTCATCATAAGCGTGAAAAATACAAACTGGATGCTGACGGGACAGTCTCGATAGCAGTTATCGACAAAAAGGACCCAAAATTTCAGGAAACCCTCTTCAAAGGTCACAAAACAACCTGGTAAGTTTTAATCATCTATTATTCAACACAAGTATTTGGATTTAAGTAAACTGCAATATATGAGTTTCAATTAAATATAGCCAAAAATGCACAGTGATGCAGTTTAGGTATGGGATGTGTGTTGGCTGCGTTACTACACAGTCGGCAATGGCGTGTACCTATGAGTGGGCCCTAGGGCCACTCATAGGTACATTCCTATACTTCGTGTGTATAATGTAGGCAGTCATACACCTCATCTTTTTAAAACACCACTGCACAAAAGTCACCAATATTCACTCAAAATCGGCATTTAATTTTCAAAAACCGACCCCAAAATATCCAAGAAATACAATAAATTCAACTCACCAATGTTGGAAAAGATATTTACAAAAATGAAATCCGTAATTTACTGTTGATTCTCGCGAAACGAGCTATCGGAGTCATTGTGTACATTTCCTGGTCGCCGCGGGCGCTGACATCTCCCCAAAAGAGTTTTGTCCTCAAAAATTCGGTCCCTATGGCGTACACGGAAAAGTTCCGATTTTCTGTGTGCGCGATCGTAAAGATCGATGTGCCCTTGCGATCCCGAGTTTCTTCGTGGACAAAAATTATATTGGCCGATTTTAGTCTAAGACATCGGCAGTTTGTAAACAACACGCGATCGCGAAACAAATCGGCGGGGATTTCTCCGGTTTTGGACAAGATTTTGACTTTGGATTTTGCTGTAAATATCAAAAGTTCTTCCTAACGGCCATTTGAGGTAGGAGTGAGATTTTTAAGGGCTGAATTTGAAAGCAAGTATTTAAAATATTTATCTTATTTTCCCCCCCATACCCACTCATAGGTACACGCCATTGCCGACTGTGTAGTAACGCAGCCAACACACATCCCATACCTAAACTGCATCACTGTGCATTTTTGGCTATATTTAATTGAAACTAATATATTGCAGTTTACTTAAATCCAAATACTTATGTTGAATAATAGATGATTAAAACTTACCAGGTTGTTTTGTGACCTTTGAAGAGGGTTTCCTGAAATTTTGGGTCCTTTTTGTCGATAACTGCTATCGAGACTGTCCCGTCAGCATCCAGTTTGTATTTTTCACGATTATGATGAAGGGAGCCCTCAGCGCTCGTAGTAGTACCGGTGCGATCGGTTCGTCGATCTCCTACGAAGACCTGGAAGGGCCAAACTGACGACGTAAAAAATTAAAAATATTACGTACGTACGTAATAATTACTACGTACGTACGTAATATTTTTAACTTTTTTACGTCGTCAGTTTGGCCCTTCCAGATCTTCGTAGAATAGCTTGTGTGCGTAACATTCTGCGTACGTATCTACGGTGCGTAACCATGTAGAGCGGCCTCACTAGTGCGCAACATATTGAGAGCAGTCGTCATCCGTATGGAGGTGTGGGTAACAAGTACCAAAAAGAGGGCTGTAAATGTAAGTTTTTATAACTTTCTACATTTTGTATCTTAACGAACTGATAACTTAAAATCTAAAGTCTAAAGAATGATACTTAAGTATCAGTTTACCCACAAAAACCTCCATTTCAAACAAAATTACATCGGTATCCCCAATACCCAGTATACACACATGTATATGATCCTAATGGTCAATATGACCATTGCTTGCTGATGTGCCCATACCTTTAGTACATGCGACAGAAAATACCAACTATTTTACAGAAATGTACCCGGAGTGCCTAGGGCCTATGCTTAGTTTGGAACTGAAATTTGAGTGTAAAAATGGGGGTCTTCTGGGTGGCACATACCCACTTCACACTCTATACTGAGTGCCCCCCCCCCCCCCCGGACTAGGCCATGAACACTAACTTACTAAGTTACATGTTTTTGAAAAACAAAATTGATACAAATGAAACATACAAATTCTTTCAATATGTGGGACCGTGTTAAGATTGACGGTCTCCAATTTTTCTTTATTCTAGCACTTATTGCTCATTTATGAGTTAAACATTTCATTAAAAGAATTATTAACCTCACCTGATGCTCCAAATCCTACATTTTTGTGAGAAAAGACGGGATAACGCTCCTAAACTTGCAGCCATTTTCCAATTTTGAATCAGTTCGCGCCAGTGAAAATAAGAAGATAATTTTATTCTATTATGGTGTTGTAGGCGAGAAAATCATAAATGAAAAGATTGTGAATACTACTAGTGTAACTAAATTTATAAGCTGGTGATGTACCTAATTTGGAAGTGAGATAACCATTAACTATTTGTTCATAATATCTAACTCGTCATTTTAAAATATGAAATTTGTATAGACAGAACATAATTCTGCATTTTTAAAGATGAACTAGATAACATCAGGTGTTTCCATCGATTTTGGACATGGAATTAATTTATTCCTTCTCATTCAGCTATTACAAATTGACCAAGATCCATTCGGTAGGAAACAGAAAAATATATGCCAGCTAACGAAGGTAGAGATTAAGATCAAGACTAGAAATATTTTTTCCACCAAGGAAATGGAATTATATAATTAAGACATGAATTAACTTACAGCTTTCTGCGATAATATGCATAGATGTCTGCTTCCTGTGTGATTATGTATTTTTAAAGTAAACTTTCATAAACAGAAAGAGAACATAAAAACATCATGAGATCAGCCACTTTTCCAAAAGTGCATCTCCCAAAATATGATTTGAAGGTAGGCAGTCTTTCTAAAATTCTTTGTTTAGAATAACAAATTCTATATGAAATGCTTCTAATTTCCGACATAAACAGCCAGTTCCTAATATAATTCCTTTGCTTACCCCTATCAACCAAATATGTGACCCGACGCCTCAAAACCTACAATAAGTCACCAAAATTATTTTTTTGGTTTTATACTTTTTCTGAAAGTAGAGATTCTCAGCTTTCCAATGGTATATCACTTACCTAGTTTACTCAATGATAACACCTTTAAATATCACATTTAGAATCAGTATGTAACCAGCAATCAATAACTCCTATTCAGAGAAAATGGCCATTTAAGTTCGGAACAAAAGAGTGCTAAACTTTCGCTCTCTGTGTGCGCCCAAGTAAAACTGGGTATTCAAATGGCCATAGCAATCGGTATGAAGGGATTATCAGATTAGGCTGAATTTTGATTTCTAAGTCGATTTACGACTCACAAACTTGAGACATGATAGAATGATAATGAAACTACCCATTTCTATCAAAAACAGAAAATCGACTGATCCAAGCAAATTTACTATTTTGGGCTGTTTGCTACGTTGTGGGTTTTGAGGCGGCGGGTCACATATATAATTTTCTAAACATCCAAGAATTATTGATACTATCAATTCCTCAATTCAAATGACTGTCACAGCAAGGAGGATCCATGGTCATAGTAACTGGCATTTCAATTTAAAAAAAAGAAAACTCGATATTTACATATACCACACACCACAACTAGAACACATAAAAATGATAAAATCATGAAAATGTTTGTAAATGATATGTATTCAAATCTTTAATACTTTAATTGCATAAATAATTCTCATTTAAACAAAAATCATTAACATTTGTTCATAATATTCTATGGTTAATACTGTAATGAAATACTTCTGCAATCAAAATATTAAAAAAATTATGCAATATTAAAAAAATATATTCTTTTCTAATAATCAAGTGTTAATAGTTATCATTTATTACTATCAATGATCACGTTTAAAATAATAAGTACCCTACTACTTTAGAGTAGTCTTTAATTCATTAACAACATTGATTCAGTGTACTGTATAACTTTACAAAAACCTTGTGTAACTGAAAATAGAGCCTATCGTTGAGTAGGTGCTCTCATTATGTTTCATCAAATATTCATATACAAAACATACTGTATTTTAAGAATATTATAAATATTATCACTGACTTATTCCCTTCTACATTATCTCACATATAACACAATATTATAACAACCTGTATGAATCAAGGCTTAAAATATAATCACAATATCAATATTAATTAAATTAGTACAAAATTCTCATATACAAGATAGTTTGAAATATACAATGTATCAAAATATTTCGAAAACAAACTTTGGTAGAGGCTGATAATAATATAGATAAACTGGACTTGCAGAAATTATTTCAAAAGATGAACACAAGATGATGAATACAAATTAATTAGCATTAATTTGGTATGAAAGTTTATTTTGAATACAAAATATATCATATTACTAGGCTATAAGAAAATGGATAATTATACAATATATAAAATTATACCTCAATTGTATCATAATTTTTTAAAATATCGTACAGCTAATCTTGAACTCTGTTAATGGAATTACATTTAAAGAGAAACTGGATGAACTTAAAATGCAGGAGATGGGTGGTTTAGACCAACTAACAACTAACAAAAATTTGCTGGAAATCATATTCAACCGAAAAACATGACTCACATTTGCACAGTATATTACATGTCATGCATGTGTCAGGATAACTAACTTGATTTGTTTATTTTTCGGTGCTCATTAATCAGCTATCATTTAATTTCTAGCTAAATTGTTTGGTAAATACATTTTACCTTTAGAATTGAATATTCAGTGAAATTTCTAATTTGATTCTGTGAGAAATATTTCTCTGTCATTCCGAGACCTCAAAATGACTTTTGAATAAATCAACCACAAGCACTGTGGCATGCCGTAGGCTCATCGACAGTGCACATATCAAAGAGTCTTACCAATTGTTTGACATGTCCCTGTAATGTCCACAGAAGTCTCAAATACCCATTAGCTTGAGTCAATAGACCTGTTTACTAAGTGATTCAAATTAATGGATGTTTCTTTCCTGGGGACCTAGTAACGAGGTATTCCATTAACCTGTTATTAATGAATGAACTACAATACTTGGAATCCAGTTTGCATACATTACTTGTTGCTATGTCTGACAAGCCTCTGGCAAGCTTTCAGGTTGTCAAGAACAAACTTTGTTTGAAAAGTATGCATACAATTTGAATCACTTAGTAAACAGGTCTATTATGCCTGATATCCCCACATACAAAAATCAATAATAATAATAATAGCATCATTTATAATGCGCACATATCCATCCCAAGGGATGGTCAAGGGGCCTAACAAATTAACATACATAATAATTATACAAGAAAGATAGAAAATTACGTTGGACAGAGAAAGTAATATTGAATAGGTAACACTGTGAAATTAGAAAAAATCAACCAAAGTACTCTGACATGAGATATGTTTTCAAGTGTTTTTGAAACAATTTATCACAATCATATTGCACTTATCATGTGAAACACTGGATTTATTAATTTCATACTTGTGCAGTTCATACAAAGCAATACATTAAATGCACGAACATTTAATGACACTTTGTATAGGTACATCATTATTCATTCCTCCGTTCTGAATACAATTACCAATAAAACAGTAATCTATAAATTTTGTATATATCTGCATGTAGAAAATTGATAGCACTGTAGGCAAAAATACTGAAGTAAATACCATGTACAATAGTACTAAAAGTTTCTCCCTTCCTTTCAACTGAACTCTCCAACCCTTCCTGCATTGTATAATGATAACATCATCAAATTAGTTCATACACTTGGCACTTTCTCCACATGCAATAGCACTTCTGGAAACTTTGGAGTAAAAGGCACAAGGGCAGGATATAATCAATAATGGAATTCACTAGATACATGTATAATACTAAAATAATGCATGCAATCAATACCTCCAGAAATACTCAAAGCCAGAACAAAAAAGGTATTAATATATACAACAACGAATAACACTTGTAACGCATTTGAGGTGTAATATGATACAACTCTGTACTTATTACATTTATTACACTTCTTACAGTTTTCTTGTGTTTACCTTCTTGCCCTCTTTCCATCTCTATATACTGTGTGTGTCATATGTTAATGTTGTAAATATTGTACAGTACTATGGAGTCTGCTGACCCTCAAGTGGACATGGATATGTGAAACATTATCCAGACCTTGCCCTCTTGACCCTACTGTTTACATTCCTTTCTCTGGGTGGGTCATTCGCCTTGCTATTAATGTAAATGTTTCCTTGCTCTCTGCTTTTGTAGTTAAGTGGTTTACATGTCTTTTGTCTGTATGTTTCTGAACCCCTGCTTCTAATCGCCTTTCTTAGTTTGTATGATGTAGAATCTCTATTATGACCTACGTATAACTGTTATCTTAGTTCTCTTTTTATAAGCCAATCACCACACCTAGGCAGGAAAGACCCTGGCAAAGGACCAATTCATTGATGCGTTGGACGACCCAGACATTTGGCTGGTTGTATACCAGATGGCGCCAAAGTCCTTAGATGATGCCCTTCAAGCTGCCCTAAAGATCGAGGCTTTCCATCTCGCAGAAAGGCAACGTGGGTACTCCACCCGGAGAGTTGGGCACTGCAGCCAGGCGCAGGGGAGGGGAGCCCAGCCACCTTAAAAGAACAAATCAGCAGGGCTGTGGCAGAAGGAATGTCCGGGCATCGGGAAGTGCTGGGCAACCTGCAGGCCCCCTTTCAAAAGCTGCAGGTGGATGTGAGTCAGATACAGGGTAAGATGAGCCAGCCTACATCTACATCACAGTTCCCTCGACGATCAACAAGGGGCCAAGACGAACGGCGGTGTTACTTCTGTGATGAAGTGGGACACCTGAAAAGAAACTGTCCAAAAAGTTCCTTGCTAGTATACAACAGAAGGGAAACGAGAGGGTGTAGGCCAACAACCGACAGTAGCAAACTCAAGGCCTATTCACATCCGGGTAGCACTACACAAGGGGATTGAGGATATGGCTGCTGATGGAGATGGCATGCCTTGTTGACACAGGGGCCACAATATCCATACTAAATGTCACAGTTTTCAACAGAATTCCTACTGAGAGGAGGCCGACTTTACGGGCTGCAGAGGCCAGGGTGATTTTGGCCGATGAGAAGTGCAGTACTCCGGCACCTGGCATGTTGGTATTCGACATTGGGATTGGACTCCGCCCACTTCCCCACAACTTTTGGGTAGCAGATATCGGACCAGACTGCATCCTCGGACTCGATTTCCTAAGGCTTCAGAAGTGCAAGAATGATGTGGCACAAGGTAAAGTCTCTTGATTCTGAAGAACAACCACAACCAGGACCACCTGAGTTTAAGTGTAGAGTTATAATGGCACATACAGTACAGGTACCACCAATGACATAGACTATTTTTCATGGTGAAGTGAAAGGCTTGCAGGAGGGATGCAGGGAAGAAGTTGGCTTAGTGCAACTGTCTGAGGCATTTTTGAAGAATAAAGGCTTGTTGGTGGCAAGGAGCCTGGTGAGGGTACATGAAGGCGTCATCCCTGTACGTGTAGCAAATCTGTCTGAGGAGCCAGTGACCATATATAAGCACAAAAATCTTGGGACTTGTGAAGCAATAGAAAGAGTTCCCACACCAACAGCACCAAAGACAATAGTAATGTGTACAGGGGAGTTCCAGCTCATTTAGACAAACTTTTCCAGGGCAGTGTGAAAGGTCTGACTGAAGTCGAAAAGGGGGACGTGGCCACATTGCTATCAAAATGGGAAGATGTGTTTGCAAAGTACAAACAGGATCTTGGCAAAGTACAAACGGGATCTACCCGTCACTATATCAGAACTGGAAACCATGCGCCATTTCGACAGCCAGCCCGTACAATGCTGTTTCATAAACAAGAGGAAGCAAGTGCGGAAGTGGACAAAATGCTGGCGTCTGGTGTCATTGAGCCATCCTGTAGTCCATGGTCTTCTCCAAGTGTGCTAGTCCAAAAGAAAGATGGAAGTCTGCGTTTCTGCGTAGACTGCAGGAAGCTTAATGACATCACAGAAAAGGATTCCTACCCTCTTCCCAGGATCGACGACACCCTTGAACTTCTTGGAGGTGCAAGTCTCTTCTCTACGTTGGACCATGCCAGTGGATATTGGCAGGTTGAGATGGACCAAGATGATAGAGCCAAAACTGCATTCTCTACCCACTGTGGTTTGTTCCAGTTCTGCCTTTCGGGCTGTGTAATGCACCCGCCACATTTGAACGTCTAATGGATAAAGTACTTAGTGGGATGCAGTGGAAGAGTTGTTTGGTTTATCTTGATGATGTCATTGTCCATGGCAGGTCCTTTGAAGAGCACCTCCAGCGGCTGGACCACGTTTTCCATCGACTACAACAAGCCGGATTAAAGCTTTCCCCAAAGAAGTGCAAATTCTTCCAGGAAGAGGTAGAGTTCTTGGGCCACGTCATATCCCGAGAAGGCATACACACCGACCCTGCTAAGGTCCAAGCAGTGCAAGAATGGCCGACGCCAAGTCGGGGACTAGGCCTGCCTGGGAAGATGTGTTAGTTGAAAGTAGGTCCCTTCGGCACTACTGGTCAATCTGGTACAGCCTGCGGCTGAAGGAGGGGGTCCTGTACAGGCTCTTTGAGTCTCCATCTGGGGAGGAGGTAACTTGGCAGTTAGTGGTACCAAGGCAGCTGACGCACCAATTTTGGGAGGTAGGGCATGCCCATCCACTTTCAGGCCATCTGGGTGTCAAGAAAACCCTGGGCAGAGTTAGAGTCAAGTACTACTGGAGTGGGACGACCAGAGATTTGGACCGATGGTGCAAACGCTGCACGGGATGCGCCACCAGGAAAAACCCATGTCCAAAACGATCTGCCCCATGAGAAACTACTTGTCTGGGGAACGTTTACAGAGAATTGCCCTTGATATAATGGGGCTACTGACGACAATAGCTACAGGCAAGAAATATATCTTGGTAGACACAGCTGCCCGTGGACACCTTAAGCTGGCCAGTGCCAAACAGAAGCGATATGCAGACAGAGCAGCCTCAAGCAAGCAGTTCGATAGGGGAGCCTGCATGATGGTCCACTACCCGGTAGTGAAACAAGGGCTGTCCTGCAAGCTGCATCGTACGTGGAATGGCCCAGCGGCGATACTGAAGAGGATCAACGACTCCCTTTATTACCCAAACTGCTACACTTCTAGCGTCTCAAGATGTACGAAGGGGAAAAGCCGGAGTAGATGGTATTACTGGCAGTGTAGATGAAGAGGTGGTCTGTGGTACATCAACCTTCCCATTAACAAACGATCCATCCATACAACATGAAAGTAACACCTCAACCAGTGATTCTAGATCACAAAGTATAGACAAACCAATTAACCTATCATTAGGGGAGAGCCATGCAGGAGCAACCACTGGGGACCAGGAAATCCCTAACCCTACCCCAGCCTCTAGGCCACATAGAAATATCCACCGCCTGCAAGGCTGGGAATAGATGATTAGTTGAGTAGTGAATTCCAAAACCTTTTCCTTGTTATCATTGTTATGTCTTTTTGATGCAATATTACTACTAATGTGTTGCTCTTATTATGTCATTATCATGTCTTTTTATATCTTATCGTATTATGTATAGTACAGTAGTAATAGCGGTTATTTATGCGGGACGCATAAAATTAAGGAGGGGGTGATGCAACACATTTGAGGTGTAATATGATACAACTCTGTACTTATTACATTTATTACACTTCTTCAGGGACGCCACTTAGAATTGATAAAAAAGTAGGAAAAATCATCTAGAATGGGCCCTTGTGTACATAAAAAGTGGTTTTCTATAGCTAAAAATATGTTGAAAAAGTAGGAATTCCTACTTTTGTCTGAAAAGTGGCATCCCTGCTTCTTAGTTTTCTTGTGATTACCTTCTTGCCCTCTTTCCATCTATATATACTTCCAGTATATTTCTTTTTACTGTGTGTGTCATATGTTAATGTTGTAAATATTGTACAGTAGTGCTCAGTGCTCATTGAACATGCGATACAAGGAACGCTTCGCAGTAAAGGCTGGTATCAACGTCAGAATGAATATGTTTAACATAAAGGCGCATTATCTTTCCAACATGGACTTCTGCAACTCTACTCACTCGACTCTTTCATCCTTCCAAAGTGGACCTTCTTGACTCTTCCAATGTGCACTAGCTGGATTTATCAATGCCAAAACCTTGCGTCACCCATGTACTGTATGTATAAACGCCCTGGGGCTCCTCTCGCGTGAACATGGACTTGTAGTGAGTAGATAATTTACCTTGTCATTTCCCCATACTCATAATTCTTTATTTCTTTCTCACACTCGTGGGCACGCCCACTAGTCAGATTCTTATCATTATGTTATGAATGTAGTAGATAATGATGGTGCTAATATTTCCTCTGTTTTAGGATATAATGTAGGTAGTGCTGATGAAAACAAGAGTTAGTGGTAGCTTTTGCAGTTAGGTGGTTTAAATGTCTTTTGTCTGTATGTTTCTGAACCCCTGCTTCTAATCGCCTTTCTTTGTTTGTATGATGTAGAATCAAGTTCTCTATTATGACCTACGTATAACTGTTGTCTTAGTTCTCTTTTTATAAGGCATTATATATCATCTAAACATATATATTTGACCTGTGTTCCAATCTGTGCTGTGTGAATGTGTCTGACCGGTGAGCTATCCTGATACGAATCATTAGGTTTAATTGGTCACGTTACACACTAATAACAGAAAAATATTTGCTTTTATCCATGATTTCACTCATGTAAAAATATGATGTAGCATAATAAAGGGTATCATGCATTTTTTTTGTTCTCCAAAATACAGCTCTATAGGTAACATCATACACTGCATTTGTGATGTAGATATATGTGCCAAGATACACTTTTTAGGAAAAGGCATAAAAAAGCTTTACTTCTCCATGCCAAAAAATAAAATTGACAATTGACAGCTATAACAGTATCTCATAAATTTTGATTTTGTGGCTGCTAGAACTAATAACATATTAAGCACCATATTCTTCTGAACACAAATACTCTCATACTTGGGATTCTACTAACTGTATTACTAAAAGTACTGATGGTTTTGTAAAAAACTACAAATGACAACTTTGAAATCATATTTCACTCATCCTTGTAGTGGCTGCACATGATTATTATTCTAATTATTTTCAGAGAAAGACTCGAAGTACTCTAGTTTTTAGGGCACATAATAGGTCTGATGTGGTCCTTTACAACATTATTGGTCCCAACTAAATTCCGCAAACAAAAGTCCCATTCCAAAATGGGATTTAACCCTTTTGAGACAATTGACCACATTTTGTGGTTTGGCTCAATAACTTTTCCTTCAGAGCCCTAAAAAATATACCAGATGCATTCAGAAAGAGCAAAAATTTCTGCACATAGTATGTACATTTTTTTTGCATGACTATATTGCGTTTGATGCCAGGAATTTTAAAAATTAGAATAATCTTTAAAATTCTTTCCTTATTTTCTTCATACTCCTTAATCGTTAACCCATAGAAGAAGGTCATTTAAAGTGTTTTAAGTTTGATTTTATATATTCTAGCTGTACACAAATTATTTTTTTTTGGTGATTGGTACACTTTAAAGCATGTGGCAGTTTACCTTGATGACATGATAGACGACTACACAAAGAGAGGCATGTCATATCCAAACAAATGAAAATCAGGTTCATAAATGTTGTAGAGATCTTTCAGTAGCTTTGTTGGTACCTGGGAATAGTAGCTTCTCAACAGATCGGCATCCGTATTTTTTCGGGGCGGGCCTTTCCCGTAATCTGTTTCATTCCAGATGCCGATTCTCTTCAGCACGTATGGAATATCGTCGCTTGCGTCCTCCAATCGTCCAATGATGTCAAAGTCAATTTCACACGGCATGTTCTGCACGTAAATGGGCTTCCAATGTGGATTGCCTCTGTTTTCAGCAGAATTAACGAGGTACGAGAGGAATTCTGAAAACGTCACATTCGGGTTTGAGCTCTCGGTGGCCGAGCCTGTCCGGTACTGCTTGATTATTCTCCGCGCTAGACTGGCAAATACTGAATTTTTGTGATCCACAAACTTGTCACGGTACCCTGAAAGTATTCTTGATAGAGGATTTCTCACAAACAGAAATTTGGTGTATGTTTCCAGGAGCTCTTTCACCTGTTCTTCCCTAAATTTGGGCATCCATTGCAGAGCCTTGTGCGAGTACAGCTTCTGATTAGGTACGTTCAAGAATCCCTCCAAATCTTGCACTATCACCCGTTCCCAATTGGTAGAGCCTACTTTGTACACAATACTGTAGATGAAGTGGAACTTATCATTCACAATCAGGGAGCGCAGCTGATTCCTGTGAGAGGCTAGGTAAGTGGTATCTTTGATTGTCCGATTATACAGAGATTCACAGACTTTTCTTAATCTGACCTTCCGCTCTGCTTGAATTGTTTCCATATGTCTCCACCAGTCCTCCTGTAGAGATGAAATTAGTATAAATAAACAAAACAAAATTATTTTTAGTTTAAAGTTCACATCTTCATTAGTCTTGAAATATTAAAATAATGGACTGAGGTAACCCCCCCCCCCAAAAAAAAAAAAATAATAATAATGCCTCCTTTCCCACTCCATGACTCTTGTGGTCTAATCATCATTTCGCCTACTTCACTCTTTCTTCACTTGTCAGTTATCTACAGCTTGCTTGGGCCATTATCCATTTAGTCTAATGACTGGCTGGCCCACTGTCCATTTGGTCTTTTACCTTGGTCAAATTTCCATTGGGTCAAATGAACAAATAACGTCAAGGACCACGGTGGGATTTCTCACAGGACATGAATATTAAAATAAACATGCAGTGGACAATGTGGTTAGTAGTTGAACTAATCATTAGACCAAATAATAATTGGACTATATGACAAACTGATGACTAGACCATGCAGATAACAGAAGTATTGGTTGAATCCAGAGAAAAATATACTGGACCAGACGACCAGTTGGGCACTGCACAAACTTGATACAGATGAAATGGAATTAGATGAGCTGGATGCTAACTAGACAAATTGGCATTTTGGCTAAAGGGCAAACAAAAGAAAAAGAAGACTTTAATAATAATTATCTTTGGAGGCACAGGGGTATACAACATACAGATGAGCCACATAAAACATACGTCACAGAATCTTTCATTTTGTTCTGCACAGGGGCATACGACATACAGATGAGCAACACAAAACATACCTCATAGAATCTTTCATTTTGTTCTGTTGTCAGATCAAATCTCATTTCTTCTTTGTTCATCCTCTTCTCTTTGATGAGACTCTTTTGTTCGTCAGAGGTGCTGTCTCTCCCAAGGTCTGGTGATAAATCAAATGTAAATTGGCAACTCTGTGACATAACTTTTTGAGCCCCTCTCCAATTTGCTCTTTAAAAAAATCATGAATTTTTTTCTTCAGAAAATGTTGAACTGTTGAACTGTACATGCACCCTGGCCTAGACACAATTATTGCACATATGCTTTACATAACCCCTTTATGAAATAGATCTTGATCATTCCTCCATCAAAATCTCCCCCCCCCCCCCCCAATGAAATTTATCAAGAGGTCTCAGTACCACAGCATTGTCAATAGATTTTAGAGCTAAGTCTGATTAAACATGTGAAGCTCCGTTGAGCTTCAGGACTGTTTTTTAGCTGCACATAGTTTGATTGTAGAGCAATTTTTACTTGCACTGTACGCTCGGCACTTGACAAGCACAAGGTACGATAATACGCCAGTGGCGGTCTGTACCAGACTGGAAGAAGAAGAAGAAGAAGAACATTAAATAATGTCATCTGAGCCCTGACGCCTTGCCTTTCCTTCCATTTATATTCTTTTTTCACCAAAAGTATCATATCAATAAAATTCCCCACATGGAAGTTAAAATTAGACTTGAACCGTCTATCTTAGTCTTACCTTTGAAAAATGAGACAAAGGTATTGATAAAAATATAACCGACGACCCCGTAAAACAGTGGCACAACGAATCTTTTCAATCTGATCTTCATGGCGACACAGGCTGTAGTGTAGAGCTCACTGAAACACAAATAATCATGGAGAAGGGGGAAAATCATTAAAACCAAGGGAAGCGTGCCATGAGCAACGAAAGAGAAGCGATTTATAATATCGGATCACATTACGTTGTCAGAGTCCTGGGCAGCGTTTCATCAAACGGTCATAAGTACAAGTTCGCCGACATCCCATTGAAACGCGTGTATTAAAATGCGTTTCAATGGGATGTCGGCGAACTTGTACTTATGACCATGTATGACGGTTTGATGAAACGCTGCCCAGAGTCATAAGCGAACCACCAGGCTCCAGTTGCACCACCAGCCGGTCAGCCCGACACGTCGGCGTGCTTACTGAGCTGCGTCCGCATGTAAACAAACCTGGTACTGGCTGTGCCGGTAGAAAAGCTTCAGCAACCTCCAATCTATCAAGAGTTTGACTGAATTTTCGAATCTAAATATCTCACATTCGCTACTGATACACTAAATATGCCATTGGTAACCTAAATGCACCATTATACCAGGCATTCAAAGTACATTTCTTTTTAAATAGAACAAAAACATACTTACATTACAAGAGAAGTTTACACAGCACTAAGCGCTTTGATTTCCAAATTCCAATAAAATAAAATAATTAGGCCAATAGCTGGCGCTCTACTGCAAACAAAGTTGACGGAACTATGAAAAAAAAAAAACACACACCCTAAAATAATTTACACATTAGGGACGTCCCCTCTGTTGGTTGAACCTAATTATTCCAGTGTCCCTTTTCGTACTTTTCTTCCTAAATTAAAAAAAACTGTGTCTGTTTTTGGGGGAAAAGGTAACCGCAAATTGGAAACATTTATACAACACAGGCACGCATTGATAATTATCATCAAGGAGAAGTATAAGGGTAACGTTTCAAAATGAACAAAATGATATGTGAAACAAAAAATATTAGATATAAAAAATAAAACAAATATGTAAAATGCGTTCCAACTTTACAAACTACTTCGGAGTTAAAATTGGTCCCAAGATGAAGAAAAAAAACCAACAAAAACATTGGATTCAGGAAGTATTTTGTTCGAAAGGGAAAGCAAAAGTTATTCATCTTTAATCACCTTGATCGTGATTTTAACCAAAAAATGTGTGAATATTTGGGGACATGTGTAACATGCGTTGACTTCTCAAAACGGGTTTTTATTTATCTCTGCTTGAAAAGTGGCATCTTTATTACTAAAGTATATTTCTGCAATGATTTGATAGTTCGTGATATAAATTCACTTTTCATTTGAAGATAATTATGAACAGCGCCATCAGTAAAGAACTTACTTCATCATAATAGAATTATTTGACGTGAAAAAGAGGAAGATAAGGAGAAACTAATTTGTGTGTGTGTGTGTGTGTGTTTGTTTGTTTTTGTTGTTTGGGGGTGGGGAGAAATGAGCGAAATCAGGATAATGATATTAATGACGATCATAATGATGATAATGATGCTCATAATTATGATGACGAAGAAGAAGAAGAAGAAGATGATGATCAATATGATAACGATGATGATGATGATAATCTGTGATGATAATGATGATTATGATGAAAAGAAGATAAAAATGATCTGAAAGGGGCATTATATATCAAAATACATGTATACATCTTGAAACAGAGAGGGTTAGGGCAAGCAAGATGATCGATAAAGAAAATATACGCAGCCAAGGTGGAATGTATGAGTGACGTAACAGGAATGGAGTATATTAGTTATATAAACTCACCTAAAACCACCAGAAGAAATTTATCAATGTAACAAACGTTTGTTACTGTCTGAACCAATTTAAAGTGACTATTCAACAATTTGACATCATGAAAAATGTTATTAACTAAAATTTTTGTCATGACGAGGAACAGGGCTACTCGGTCATTCGAAGATATATCTTCATTAATTTCTTTTAGGGGAATATTCTCACATCTATACCATCCATACTGATCGCACATTGTATTAAGACAGTCATAATTTTCTCTCCTTACACAGCTGTATCATTCATCTCCATTCATACAGCTGTTTACTTAAAAAAAAAGAATTTGTACTATTTGAGAAAGCAGTTTTTGTACATTATTGGACACAAAATTATCCCAGACAACGACAGAGTCATCTGCCTCCATATACTAGCATGGTAAGAATTTTGAAATCTAGTGGTCTATACATTCTAGTTAAATAATTGGGCAATCCAACCTTGGTAATAAGATGATTTGTAGAAAAGCAGAAAAATAAGAAAAACAGGATTGTGAAAGTTTGGAAGAAATCAGACAAGGACTAAGAAAGTTATGGATGTTTGATAAATGAGATCACTACATCTATGCGAATCTAAAATTGGCAATTTGGTGAGTCGATTGTGACATTTTTGTGCCTGACAACTCTCCCGTTTGCCGTACACAAACTTAAAATATAATTAATTTGCGGTTTTCTTCGAGGCGCTTTTACCATCGGGGCAATACTCAAAATATATTGGAGATAAAATATTGTTATAGAAAAATATCCTACTGAGTAATATATTTTTTAAAAAGTGTCATTTTAGTCATTTTGTGTGTTGGAGCGAATGGGGGAGTTGCCCAGAGCTATACATCACAGTATACCTTTTACGGTCAATTTGAAATTCCCATATGTATAGTGATTACAACTTTCAAAAATTCATAACTTTCTTATTGCTTGTCCGATTTCGTTCAAACTTTCACCAGTCTGCTTCTCAGCGATTTTCCTCTTTCACTCAGAGCAACCTGCCATTTAGGTTGGATTTCCCTTTAAACCCGACGCGAGGACCAAAGTAATGCTAAATAAAGGGAAAACTTATAGACCGCTGGTCTTACGTCCTTTATCGAACTTTCATAAACCCATTATTGTCAGGTTTATAGACCCAAAAATACTTTGGCAACTGCATGTCAACTCATATTCAGGCAGGGGAGCGATTCATCAAGCGTTTTGTCAGTGATTTTTACCGACAACTGTTATAAGCTACTGAAACCCTTTTATCTGATTGGCTGATAGTAAATTTGTCAGTAAAAATCACTGTCAAGACACTTGATGAAACGCTCCCCAGGTCTCAAAATGTTTCATATCACATTTGGTTAGAGAAGAGATGGAGACATGTTTATTCTAGGGAAACTACCTCCTGAACTAACCCCCACCCTTGACAACCATTTCCCCCATAATTATATGCAAGACAACTAATCATGTACAACTACCGTTATGAAAATTATTAACATCCAGAAAACTACTCCGGACAAGTACTCCGTATATAAACCCGATTCAGCTCCCCTCATCCAGCCTGTCCTCGTGGGTCATTAGGGTAATTATATCATTCTTTAATGGGGTTGTTATTCGAGGTAATTCCACTGAATGAGGGATGATTTTTCGGGGATAGTTGACTTGGGAATGCGAGGATAGTCCGGGGTAGTCGTTTTGATACGGAATACATCACTGAATGAGAGCTCCTTAAATTCCCACCTCTTCCAAATTTTCTTTCTCCTGTTATTATATTCGACTAAACAAATTCACCGGGGCGCGCGCCACCGGGGCATTTTTATGATTCAGCTAGCCCATCTATTTGTTGAATATCAATCAGTCATAGTGTGGAAATGGTCCTCCATAATCTGTGAAAATGCAAATAAAATTCTGTTGTCAAATATACTTTCTAAAAGTCACTTTCTATAAAAGAGTCTTTTGGTGTAGACTATGACCATAATAATGCGGAACACCGGGCGGGATGTGAGATCGTAAGGTGCGCGGAAGCCAGGAGCCCACCGAAACTCAACGCACAAATTTCTCGATCATAAGTTTGTGTATCATCGCGTTCCTTTTGTTCGCCTGTTTCCCAACAAGCAGCCAACAATGTGCTGGCTATTCTGTTACATGGATCGATATCGCTGTATCGACGAGGGTGTTTAGAAACCCACTGTTGGCCTTTTGTCACTCCAAATTGGACCGAAGCTTTATTGGAATTACCAACTTATTGAGCGTCTTGGAAACTCTTGGGAAATTAGAGGAACAGGATCCATTGGGTGTTTTTGTGTTAGCTCAGCTCTTTATGCCCGATTCAACAAAAGTGTACTGCGTAGAAAATCTTTCTCTCTCTCCCCTGCTTGTCACACAGACCCGCTGGTATTGGTGTAGCGACTTGTAATAGTCACACGCTCTCTCGCAGAGTTTCGGGGTACACTTGATTTCGGTGTCTCGCTGTATTTATCTGCTGAATCGTTTAGTTCGAAGTTTAACCTTAAAATTGATCAGTTGATGCGAATGTCGCGAGTTCTTCTTGGATGATATTTTACTGATGATGTCAACAACTATCATCACCGTCCCTTGAATGACCTTTGTGGATGAGCGGTTCGCCTATGCAGCTCAGCGAGGCCTGGGAATTATTCACCGAATTTAATAGCTTTCCTGACATCACTGAAACGAAGCTACATAAATATTTTTAACACAGGTAAGGAAACTTGAACTTAGGACTGACTGAGGAGTGTGAACAAAATGACTTTCTGACGTTGCTCACCAGCTTATATACGGGTCATATAGGAAGAAACCAATCAAAATGGACAAAAAAATGAAATGACACAGATATACAGGCCCGTATAACGTTACGTAACTGAAGACTAGTATATATTGGAGCGTCAAAACGTTTTTGTCCACTTTAGAGTGAAAGAAAACTAACTGCGATTTTGCAAATTCAAGTAAGATCATAACAATTTTACACATTTGTAATTCTGTAGTTGTAGTGTGGTTGAATTTGTATTTTGCAAATGATGTTGGAGTTCGGATTTTGGGTTTTGTAACTTGTAACGATACAGACACTGGTAGTCATGGTAGTCATGGTAGTAGAGCAGGGAGGTGGAAGATAAGAGAGAGAGAGAAAGGAAAATCGTACCTCAAAGTCATTGCAACAATTTTGCCAATAGACAGAGGATTAGAGCGAAAACGTTGAGAGGGATATTTATATAGGCAAATGATAGGAATTTTAATGTAAAATTAAGCCTCTAAACATTCGAAAAGGTGAGTAGTCAATGGAAACCGTAACGAGAGTTGGAGCTGTCGTATTCTAAAAAATATTCCATCTTCCAGACATTGCTCCCCATTGCTCCCCATTGCTCACAGCTTGAAAGTTATTTCTGTCATGAATCCGAGGGTTTTTATCGACATATACAGGTCAACTTGAAGACAATTCCAATAGTATACAACAGCAATCATGGCAAGAATCGTGTTGACGGGCAAGTCCAAGCTATTTTGTCCACATCTACATCTAAGATTTCAGAGGAGCGTTTCATCAAGTGTTCGGTCAGAAAGGTGTTTACTTCAAGTGCCATAATATGTGTGAAGATAATGACAGGATTTACAAATGAATGGACAATATAAAACATAAGGTAGTCACAGAAACACCAACTTTACTGATGTGGACATCACTTCTTCGCTAACACTGCTATAGGCTAAATTGTCATCCCAAATTCTGCACTGTAAAAAAAAAAATACTATAAAATTACAGAAATCTGATGTCAGCAGAGTCGCCAGAAATTTGCTGTAAAAATACATGCTGTATGTAATTTTAGCATACATTTCAGATCTGTAATTCAGATAACAGGTTCTTATGTAATTGCGTTGGAACCCGAGTCCTACAATACATTAAGGTAAAAAAAAAAACTTTAAAATTACACAAAAAACTGTATAAAAACCCTATTTTGCCTTAAAATCACAAGTTTCTGATGTAACTCAGTTTCGCAATTACAAATGAGGTACTTTTACGGGAAAATGTAAAAATAACATCACAACTGCTGTATTTATAATAAACAGAACAAATCTGTATTTTTTCCCCTGTAAAAATACAAATATTTTTTACAGTGTGCGTATAAAAGTAAATCCTCATAAAAAATACACTAAATTGAAAATGTATTATTTTCATTTCGTCTAAAACGCGTTTGTATAATTATTATAGATGAAAAGCTTGTTTGGCAAAATTTTGATAGACAAGGGATAAACTGGTTTACCCGAGCTTCTAAACCATTTCCGTCTTCATTGGTCGTTCGTAATTTCAGGCCTTCCTGTATTATGCCTGCTACTCTTGCTATGACCTTTCTGTAATGGGAAAAGTGAGGTTATGTCCAAGATAAAAGTCCAAGCAAATAAGGAGTTATGCAATCGCTTTAGCTGTTGCTATGTCAGATGAAATCGAGAATATTTTTCTTCATCTTTAGAATACAGAACAACATCCAATGAGTAACTTCACTTCAAATCGTGTGGAGACATGTTGGGAGTTATACTCCGTCTTCTAATGTATACCTGCAGGTGTCCAGATGCTATAGGTTTTTCATAGCTCTTATTTGCAGCAATATACACCACTTTAGAACTGAAAAACTTTGCAGCAATTTAGAATCCTAAACCATGGGTGCATTTATAAATCCATGAATAATAACAAGAATATCACAGTAATCTGATAAAAGAAAAGCAATATAAATCCTTATTGAAATACATGTACATTAGGCCTATAATATGCATCCACCGAGTAAGGTTATGGATTTTGGAAAGTGAATTCGATTTGATTTTCAAGCGTAGTTACGTAGAAAAATAACGGAGAAAATGTTGATCACGAAGGCATAAAGTGCCAAACTCCTCAACCGGTGTCGAAGAAAAAACACCTTTCCATTTTCTCCATTCAGATCAGATACAAAAATGATTGATACTGCAATTCTCGCTTGCCCAGTAATGTGTTTACACGCCCCCGGCATTCTGGCAAGTTTTCATGACTTTTCAGTCACTTCTCAAGTGCACTTTGGCTGGCTTTATACGGCTAAAAATATCGGGCAAAACGTTGAAAGCCCTTCTCAGAAAAAAAGCATTCTTTTGCTCAACAGAAATAAACTACCTTTGTTGAAAACTGATCACTGGATAATAATTATATTTCCCATGGAGTTGAGCATGAATTCGCTCAAATTTACAGGCTGCAGATATAACTCTCATGTTTGACATTTTTAAAAACCAAATAGGCGCTTTCAGTATATGCATAGAAATGTTGATGGTAAGTATAACACATGCATGTATATTGGTTGTACAATAATTCAACATCTCTTACATCGTCCTTGCCAAGATATAAATATATATACATGTTGGCATAATAGTATATGCTCTGACAAATGCACGGGCGATTACAAGTCGGGGTTTTGCTACATCACAAAAAAGAAAATTTCTTATTTACTTATACTCAATTCATTTCAATTCATTTTGGTTAATTAATAAACTAACCTTGCAAAAACAGTCCAAAGACTGATACTTACAAAGCTTACAAAGTTGCATCATTGAAAAGATTACATTAAAATAATAATCACTAAATTAACAAGGGACAAAAACTGAAATAAAAAATGAATACGAATAGTTTAAAGTATTGCACTTCAAATTAATGATAAACACACAAAAAAATAAAGAAATAAACACTCCAAAATGTAGTAAAGATAAATAATGAAATGCACACTACTCCATCATCGACTTCTCCGTGATGATCTGGGGAGCGTTTCATCAAGTGTCTTGTCAGTGATTTTTACTGACAAATTTGCTCTCAGCCAATCAGATGCAAAGATTTCAGTAGCTTATAACAGTTGTCGGTAAAAATCACTGACAAAACGCTTGATGAAACCTCCCCTGATGCAGCTCCCTCGACGGGAGGGGTGGAATGTTGTAATAATTTTGTTATGGGTCTTCAAACTTGAGGGGGGCGTGGGGAGGGGGGTTATAACCAAACTTATTACCTGGTACAATATTCGTTTAATTCGGAAATCGTTCCCGGGATGGATGAGTCCCTGTGCCTGAGTAGCACTTGTTTTATGTGAATCGACAAAAAGAAACTGCTGCAGCACTCTTGTATTGCAGTGACCCCTGAAATGACAGGATTTCTCAACACCTGGCTGCATAGGGAGTTGACTCTGACGAGACGAATCAACATTTCGTGTTTTTCCTCTGCATTCCAAGATCCCAAAATGGCATTGGCATAACAGCCTTTTCGCAGGAGAATCTTGACCGGAAAAGTTAACTTTCAACCTCAACAATTTCTTTCCCCGATCATGATTCACATTTTGTGCGCCCCCCTCCCCCCTCCCCCATTTTCACCGTCCCGCGATACAACTGGGAGCATTGTGGTATATTGGGAAAGGCTCTCGATTCTCATGCGAGAGGTCCTCGATTCGATACTTGTTCGTTGCTTACATGCTTGGACAAAGTGTTTAACCCACATTGACTTTAGTTGTCCCTCTCTCCCCACTTGACCCACGTGCATAACTTCTACCTGGCAATGCTCATGCTGGAGCTTGTGTCGTCCAAACCATTTATGTCAGGTCTGTCTGTCTGTCTGTTTGTGTCAGTTCATTATAGGGTGAACTCGACCCCACCCCCGTTTATCGATGACGTCCTAGGTTGTGGTCTGTGAAAGTTCAATTACATCCATTCAAATTCAATTCGAATGGTAATGGGTAATGGGTTAGCCATGTGGCTGTCGCTTATTGTTAGAGGTACAGAATAGTAGAGATAGAATAGCACTGTGTTGTTATACATGTTATTTGACACACGGGAGGGAGTATAACAATAAACAGAACTAATGTATAATTCCCACCCACACCCTCTTTAATTTATTGAGGGGCGGAGGGGCCGCAGGTGAAAATTTTAAATGTTATTTTGCAAGGGCTTTCTACGCCAAATTATATAGAACTGGCCATTGTGTACACCAGTGTTATGCTTTGTAATGCATTCGTTACGTAGCCTATAGAAATGAGTTTTCGGGGGTTGTTGATAATCGGCTTTTTAAAAATCGTTTTAATAATGTACCCCAAATCTGTATTGTGAGTTTATATATATGGAATTGCCCAAAGTAATTGATAAAATAATGAAATAAGACATTATAAGATTTTAGGAAAAATCACAAGTAAAAACAAAAAGAAAGACAGTTAAACTCGGAGTGGTATTCCGTAATATTTTTGTTTCGTTCCTATTTCATTTCAGAGTTGCAACTACTGGCAGGTATCGGAGGGTGAGAGAAGCGTTGGTGCAAACCAGACTTGTGGAACAGTCGTTAGCATGGATTTATTATCTTATATAACAGTCTCATTGCTTGGTTTTATACTGAGTCTTACCACTTTCATCGGAGAAACGACCAGAGCTCTTTCAGATGATGTTTCAAGTCCTTGCAAAGCACGTAAGTAATAATATTCACGCCCAATACCGTTCCAGGGCATCGTCACTATACGTCATGCAACGAGTATTTCTTTGGGGTAAAAAAAAAAGGCAACATAATTACGGTAGCGTTTCCCATCAGATTTTGGCAGTTGTATGTCCAGTATATTCAGTAATAATTATTTTGTCGCTCTTTACCAATTGTTAGACGATACATTACACATTGGCATGAAAAATTCATAGGAAGAAAACTTAAAAGTTCCAACGAATGACTGGGAGGACCAGGTAGAAAGATTCAAGATCACGATTTGCAGTAGCATAGCGTGGATGCAGCCTTGAGGGGGCACTGGCATCATGGAGGGAGGGGGAGGGGGGGGGGGGGGGAGGAGAGGGGCACCGGCCTTACTCGATGAATAATGTGCGAATTAACGAAGCCATCGATTAGAGTGAGGGTGCGGGGGGGGGGGTCATTTTTTCTCGTCCTCCCCCTGTTCCTTTGCTTTTCTCTCTTTATCTCTTCTTTACCTCTTTTTTCGGCCATTCGATTGGGGGCACGTACCCTCGTGACCAATAGCTACGCCACTCAAGACTTGTCAACATAATTAATACACAATTCCTAATCTCGTCAAGTCGTCCTTAAAAGAGACAAGAAGACCAAGAAAAAAAGAAAAAAACGAGATTCCGAAACTCGTGTTGTTTTTCGACCTCAGATTTAGATTGACTAGCCGAGACACATGCCTTAGAAACAGAAGTCAACAACGGTCAAGGAGAGAAGACTTTTCATGTTTTAGAAATTGGAAAGTGTTACTTGGAAGATCTAATGTGTGTCTGCAGTGCATGTACGTAAATGGGACGAACAGACGAATTACCTGTTTTCGTCAAGTCGACTTTATCATGACGAAAAGATAAGAAGACTTGGGCGAGAAGGTACAAAGACGTGGTCGAACAACATTTGGGTCTTCTTCGTGTCCGAACGACCAGGAAGTCTTGGGGTGGTAGTCCAAAAGGTAGTTGTCCTCTCGAAGCTATCTTCTTGAAAGAAAAGGTGGAACCTATGCGAAGATTTTAGCAGTCTCGATAGCAGGGCATGTTAAAGGTATTTTTAGTCTTTCTGCAAGTATCATGGAAATAATAACATGATATTGATAATGATTGATATTTTCCTTGATATCTGATCACATCCCAGCGATCAACTCCATGCAGTCATCGGGTATACTGACATACCGTGGACTTGCCTAACAATAATCAACCTCCACTGTGACATAATCGCCTGAGTCGCCAAAATAATCGACGGGCCAATCTAAAACGCCTTTTTTAATTTCGAGAAAGTCGTCTTGAGGAGATCATATTTATAGATTGTATCTTCTCGCTTTTAACAGCCATAGAATGACGAGTTGACGACATCCAGAACAATTGTTGTCATCCGGACTGCTTTGCTTCAAGGACGATCGTCTGGAATGTCATGTCTTATCATTTCTAGCTTCCGTATACACCTGCATTCATAATTAGAGAAAGGATGAACATCGGTGTTCGAAGATGTGTGTGAGACAAGTAACATCGGGAGATAATAAACAGTTTCACCCCTATTCCCCACGACCCTATTTCCGACTTATACAAGGAGGCTACATGGGCGTAGAGGCAAAATAAATTCCGGGAGGGAGGGGGGGGGGGGGGGTCTGTGCTCTCTTGCTCCGATATCACCAGTTTATAAATGTAGCAAGCGAACAAATATTATCATTTTCAGACATTTTTAAAGATTATAACCAATTGTGGTGCCCTTTTTGTCAGTGTGTAGCCAACAGCGGCTCTTTAGGGTTTTGGTATCATTTTTAATTTTCTCCGCAGAAGTACATGTATATTTTGCTGAATTTAAACAATTACATGGAGATCACCTCACTTACCGAACAGAATGTGATGGTTGCCCGAATGTAGGAAGTCTAAACCCTTTTAGATAATGGGATCCAATCGATCCCAATTCGCGTTCATATTGTGTTTGTAAGGAGACATCTTTCTTGAGACAATCATGTCAAAATGTAATGGCAAAATGCTTATAAAATTGAATCATGGGCAATATTTCTTACTTTATTATAGATGCACAAGTTTGTTGTTTAAAAAGAATTCGATGATGAGGCAACCTACCAGATAATCTTTCCTTACTTCCTTTCGGCTATGCAGGAGAGGAAGAAGGCGTATTGTCAATGTACTTTTCAATGATTGTGACGTTTTACATAACGCAAAATAAGATAAGAAAATAGCCTGGGGTGTTTCATAAAGCTGTCCGTAAAGTTACGAATGACTTTACGAAGGACTGGAACATGTTCTTGGGTGCTATGCTAATCAGATTCTCAATCATTTAGCACAAGAACTGATCACCAGTCGTGCGTAAAGTCGTGCGTAACTTACGAACAGCTTTATGAACCCCCCCCCCCCCCCCGGGGGGGATGTATAGGCCGATGGAGATAGAAAGAGAGGAGAGGGGATGAGGAGGAAGTAATTATTAGAATTTAGGAGTACTATGTTGCTGGAAAGATACCAATAGAAATCTATATAATTATTTACATCGTGATTGTGGGATGGGATGGCATGGGGTCATTATGACAGGTCAAAGGTGAAGATAAAAGATGTACAGACAAAGTGTTAATCTGGTCATAGGCATCCGTACCACAGAATTAAGGTTGATGCACTGGCGGATTTTTTTTTTTTTTTTTTTTTTTTTTGGGGGGGGGGGGGGATTAGGGGGTCACAACCGACCCGTACCCCCTTTAAAATCCAAATGACATACCGTAAGTATACAACTAGGAAAATGTGCACCTTCAAATTTTCGAGTTTTCGATCCGTAAGATACGGTACCGGAAGAACTTTTTATTTTTTTCTTATCGGATATTTTTCGTTCGGAATTGTGTTCCCTCACCTTACAAAATCCTGGATCTGCCCTGCTTGATTACAGTTTGGGATTGCAGTAAGAACCTAGAAGACGGTTAATCTGAATTTTCATCCCATTATTTCACGGGGATCATCGTCCCACACGTGATCGATTCTATGCATGAATGGCAGACATGGCCTCAGGTGTCATGTCACGTGTCAAAGGTCAAGTTCGTAAACACCGCTCACTAAACCCAGATGACGGGAAAAACTTTGATACAACAAGATGAAGACAAAAAATTACGACCCCAGTGACAGTCTTTGTCGGCAGACCGTACGCGAACCTTGCGACAGATACTAGTATCTTGTTCTTGGACACAATCAGGAATTCAGGATGACCCCTATCAGTGTCAATAACACAAAGAGTTTTGTCGGACACATCTTACCCTCACGTTGGGTATTGTCGTACCCAATATTTCTTTTACAGTGTACAAGGTCCATTCACGGGCTTTATGTACAACGCCTTCTATCTTATTACTTTTATTTGTCGTTTAAATAAATTGTAACAATATATTATGCATCGTTTGAGTAGGGTAAGAACTTAACTATTGTTTTATTTTCACTTTGATTTGTTTGATAAAGTGGAAATAATCTAATCCTGCAATATATATAATTAATTTCTTTTCATTCTTCATTTACAGCTCATTTTCCCCCCAAAAAATATCGGGAGATGGCTTATGAAAGTCCATGCATCTGAGTATCTGACGACTTCTTTCCATTAGACATTTTTTCTGATGTGATATGTAACATATTATTACAGTAACTGTTATCATCACAAATTCCTGTCTGTCAAATGGAGTGCGCTGGAGTGCAGTATAAAGTAGTGACAGGTTATCGGAGGAAATGTTATCAGCCTCTTGAAAGATCAACTTGTCAGAGATCATTATTGGGAAAAGTCTGGTATTCATTCTTCGTGTTGACTCGACATTTTCCCGACGTTTTTTCTTCTTATGGCTCTTCTCCGTTCCGTGTTGGGATTTTCTCTTCAAAAATATTTCCAGTGAACCCTTATAGGTTTAGTTGGGTTTAATGTCTTCTAAATTTGAATTCTGGGAATGAAAATATAAAATTGCGTTTCGCGAGAAACTGTCGTACTTGTTTGGCTGCATGGCGTGGCCCCCTACCCTGCAATGATTTGATGTTATTTGATAAATGTGTTTTCAAATATGAAGATTCATAATATATTTTAAAAAAACCCAGCCTAGTTTAAATTATGATGGCTTTTGTAAGCCCCCCCCCCCCCCCCCCCCCCACCCTGTAATTACGACAAGTTGTGGATTTGGGGGTCGACGGAGCTCTTGTCGGACTTCCCACGAAAAGGGGAGATTTTCTTGGAACAACCCATAATAGTCTGCATGTATAGACCATGTACCTACCTGTATAGACCTACATGCATATCTCTCGTACTATCCACTCTCACACTTTAGACCAAAGGCTCTTGGATAGATAAACACTTGCGGGATGCTGCAATTTACTGAATTCAGACACAAAAGTGCTGAGACTCTGAGTGACTTAACTCTCAATTTTCATACGAAGGACGTAAGACAAGAAGCAACAGAAAGAAGCTAAAGGAAACGGGAACTCCCTGTTCTTGTCTTCAATGGACAGTACTTTGGCTTTCACCCAGGGAAAACAATGTAGGAGTGATCCACAATTGGCAATTTTGTAAAATATGCAAAATCGCTAGACACGTTCGAAAATAATAAATGAAATGAACTGAAATAAACAAATATTAGATCAGCATTAATTTTTGTTCGACACATTTAACATATACGTTTTTTCTGTTGTAGGAAATGACGAAGTTAATTTGAATTTGGGCTTCTAGGAACTTTTCCTGCTAAATTGTCGGCAAATTCGGTCCGACACCCCTTCAAAATGACTTACCAACGGCCTGCTCAGAGAAGGTTCATAAATAAGGTTCATCTTTGTTGTCCACATCAGATCTCTCCCTGTTAGTCAAGGGAAGGATTCAAACATTTTCAGGGTGGACTTGACATTTATAGACTTATGATTTATGACTTTTACTGGAATTAGGGCGCAGCAATAACTATAAACAGCAAGTTGACTGACCCCATGCACACACAATACATGTATTTCATATAGTACGACTATAAGAAAACTGCAGCCAACGACCCGGGTTCGATTCCCGGCGGAGACATTTTTTCAGCCTTTGCAAAAATTTCAAAAAGGGAGGACAGCTCTGGGGAACTTTGATTTAAGTTACGCAACCATTATTCTCTCATTTCCTTTCGCATTGTATTTATTCCCACGAGAGTTTCCAAAGCTGTTGTATATGTAATTTCCTTACAATATATATATATATACACACCCCCACCAAAAAATCTAATCATTATGAATTGACAGAGTGTATTACTTACGAATTGAAAAAAATTATTCCCTGTGACAATAAATGCACTACTTGTCCGATACTTTACAAATCATATTTTCTTAATTGTGAACTTAATTCTTTGGCCCTTGACAGGATGCCATGGGTCTTGGCAGCTAGGGCTTCCTAAAGAGCAGTTTTAATAAATAGTATATATTCTATTTTCTTTTCTCGGTGGCTTCGAACTGCTCACTAATATGTTATTGGTTTAAATATATCTTCTATTTCTTGTCACTTTTTTATTTGTTTATTTTTATTTATTTGGTTATTTATTTTTTAAATCTTTTTTGTTGTGTACCAATCATTGTTGATGACATGTAAATATTAATGTTTTTTGTCTTTTGATTTAATAAAACATACAATTCAAAAAAAAAAATTCTTTGGCATTGTCACTACATTCAACCGAAAATAACCACAAAGTTTAGAACTGGTTGTTTTAAATTGCTGATCAGGCATGACATGATTTCACAGGAGTTTGTTATTTATGACTGTGGTGAAAGGATAACACGAAATTCACGGTTTATTATCAACGATCATTGTTGATTATTTTAGACCGTATTTTTTGTGTGTATCACAATTCGGGCACTTGTTGGTGGTATGCCGGGTGGTATGTGGTTGTGGCATTGAGGTTTCAAGTCTTTCTTGAACCTGTCACTACCAGAAGCGGAAAAGAATTGATATTTCAGGCTTGTGGCATTACCGCTGGCAAAGAAGATGCGGGGAGGGGAAACTATATATATCAATAAAAAATTCAATTATTGTGGATTTTAGAGATATTTGTCAGTATATTCAACACTATTCAACACTATCGGCACATTGAACAGCTTGTAGGCAAATGCATTTTTGTTCAGTATTTCGACTCACTCGCATAGGCTGCTGCCCCCTTGCACCCCCGCAAAATGAAAAGGCTGGATACGCCAGTGGTTTGTGGTAGCCAGAGTGTTAACCCCTTTGATCGTTTGCTTCCTGAGACGGCCCGCCAAGACCAACTTCTCGCTAAGGATAGGGGGATCTCTGCTTCGTAAGCTTGTCTAGCCCTCAACCTTCACGTTCCCATATAGTTCATCTACCGTTCATGTATCAATGCTACCGTCCTACACAAAGTGAGGGCACTTCATATCGTACTTTGGGCATTTTCTATAACCAAAGGGGGTAATAATATTTTGTAAAATTACAGATTATTCTTTAAGAATATTATCGTTGTAAACTGTGTTGCCTGTATAATTGTCCTTACATTGCCACTCCGTTCAATGTACAAGTCTTTTCAGGGGTTTTTATCTTCGAATGATATTGTTATTGTTTCCAGTTGTATATGTTAAACAAATTGTTTTTATTATTGATAAATACACACCTGTATAAAGATTGAACATATTTGAACAATTGTATAACCAAAATATGCTTCATTGGTATTCACTATGCTTTCGTTTGACCATTACTAACTGAATTCAGCCAACCTTTCAACTTCAAGAATGTAAATATTTTACATCTTTCTCGTTTGTTTCAGCCGGGTTCCTTGGCGACATAGCATTAACAGAAGAAGATTATGCAAGGGAAATGATCAGAGCGAGGCGGACCAGGGAACAGTTTCGGCGGAGGATATTACAAGAAAGACATAGCAGGTCCAGAGATGCCCGTCATCATAGTGAGTATTATGCGCGTCGCACTCGAGGCGTCACTTGGTTTGCGTTATTACCTGCGCTGATATTGAGCCTGTGAAGACAGTTTTCCCGTTACATTCACTTTGTACACGATGTCACATTGAGCGTCAAATACCACAACAGTTACTGACGCAGTGCAAATGACGTATGCAGCAAAAAAGGGAAGAAGGGAAATAATGAAGATGTATGAATACTCACAGGCAGAGTGAATGAGAAAGATGTATTACAGTTGCGTTAAACCCATCGCTCTTCTCTCTAAAGTTAGGTGGAAATTGAAAATAATCTGTAAAAAATGTCCAATATAAGACTAGAGGGTAACAATATGACCGGTACCTTTTTTGATGATTATATGCCCAATATTTCCGCTCAGTTTGTAGCCAATTTGTATAGTAATTGGGCAGAACATTACCAAAATTTGGCACACACAAAAAAAAAATCCCAAAGTTGGTCTACACCTTATTATCCTCTTATTATAGGTCTAGGTACTGTATATGTGCATATTGTAAATGCAGCCTTTGTAATCAGGATTATTATTGAGTGTATAGCAGATTCAGTACACCTCCGCCCAATTTGAACCTATCTGTCCTCGCTGCAAAACACAATGAACTAATAATGACTGTGCGGACAGGTGTCAGGCAGATTTATTTGGTGCCGAATCGTGTCCGCAGATGTATGTTTTGCTGTTGAGAGAAATATGGCACTGTCTGTTGCATTGATGGAGAGAAAATAACGGAGGTGATGGTGGGGGGGGGGGGGGGGGGGTTGGGGCTGGGAATTGTACCCCCTGAAAAGGAAATTAATAAATGGTAGAGAGATACCAATACAGGTAAGCCTAAATAAGACAGAATAGTAATAAAAAACGCCCAATTGAAGCAATGCCAGGAAAAGAGAAAGAACGTTTTGAATTTGTGGAGGGGGTGGTATTTTCATGCAGAAAGGAGAGATAGGTAGATGGAGAGAGAGAGACAGACAGACAGGGGGGGGGGGGTGGGAGGTTTTAGCCTTATAACTTTTCGGCAGTACATAATAATAATAATATGTCCATTTATATAGCGCAGCTACTATACAAATATACTCAGCTGCGCTTAATACAAAGTATCACATTATTACCCCGGCTTTAGCCGAGCTGCCATGATAGGCGCTAAAGCATTCAAGGAATTTCTTCCTACCGGGTACCCATTTACTTCACCTGGGTGGAGAGTGGCAAATGTAGATGAATGTCTTGCCAAAGGACATACTGAATCCATGATTAATTTAACGAAATGATAGACATCCATGCCCTAGGCTGGCAGAGGTGTGATGATACCGACGCCAATCTCAAAAGAATTAAAAAAAAAAACTTGTCAGATACTTTTAAAGTGGAATCTAACGCTAAAAAAAATCCATCAGAGAATAGAAATGATATTCTTCACATATTCTCAAGAATTGCACCTCTCTTAATTCACGAGTGGACCAAACATATACACATTACCCCGCCACCAAATTACAACCCCAACACCCATTTCACTCCCCTCCCCCTCCCCTCCCCTCCCCCCCCCCCCCCCCCCCCCCCCCGTTTGTACATACAGTATGTTGCTATGTTTGTGATGAATTGTCATCCAACATCAAAGGTTAAATTGTACTTCCTGGAAGTCGCGATCACGAAAGCATCTCTGATAGGCCCCTGTAAATCATTATATTTCCATATTGATATATGGAATATAAACTCTCTCGTGACATATGTTTTATGCTCCAGACCAGTTTACATATCTATCAACACCAGTTGGTGTCTACGCCTCCTATATACTTGACCCGTCTAGTAAGGTGGGTTGTCCCCCATCAGACAGTCTACCTTGTGTTGCAGGCCTACTAAATGTACATGAAAACAAAATGGAAAATATGGAAATTATGGGTCACAATGTAATCACAATTACTTAAATTTGTAGCACGTAACACCAATTTCGTTTCCTTCTTTTTAAAACAATTTTGACTCTACATAGAAAAAGTCCGTGCGATGATATTTGGTTTTCTGTTTTCTGACTATAGTGATGAACAACTTTCTGTAAATCATTTGCTTGTTCGCTTTTTTTAAACACAAGTTGACTACTTTGTTCTTTCAAGTGTTATGACTGCGACTAACGTGTGATGCTGAATGTAGCCACTATCGGATTCAGGGGGAGAGGGCACAACGGCCCTTGCCCCCTCTCTTTGGGAACCCAAATGACAAGTATACAACCCGTAAAAATGCACCCTTTTCGGCACCCTGGATCCTGATATAGTTAATGTTTCTAATTAGAAATACATTTTAACTTTTAAAAAGGTATATTATTTCGTTTTTGCCAAGATGACTGCATTCAGTTGTGTTGGATTGGAATACATTTCTCCATGAATCTCATCTGTATCAATTTTTCTGCAGTTAAAAAGAGGACGATAGAAGAAGCACACACCAGACATGTTCGTGCTGTTACAGCTAGACAAGAAAGAAGATGGACGGACGCTGTAATACCATACGAAATCGATGGTAACTTTACAGGTATGTTTCGTCGTTTAAATTTATTCATAATTTTAGGTGTTTTGCCTATTCTAATATACATCTTGTGTCTCGATAATAGGACGGTTATTGACGTTTATATATTGCTGGTCTATCTGATTATCTATCTTTAAGCGTGACTATATGTGTATGTGTATAAATCACAGCAGAGTAGCGTTTCATGAAAGGAAGTTGTAGGATATTTTATCCGACAACTGTTATAAGCTACTGAAATCCTTGCATCTGATTGGCTGAGAGCAAATTTGTCGGATAAAATATCTGACAAGTCCTTTCATGAAACGCCCCCCAGGGCCTCGTTTCATAAAACTTGTTATCAATAACCAATAACAAGTTATACAATAACGGTTATAAGCTACTGAAATCCTTGCATCTGATTGGCTGAGACCAAATTTGGGATAGAAATGTGCCAGCTGTTACTGATAACAAGTTTTAAGAAACGAGGCCCATCATCACCCTCAGTGAACCATGGGAAAGACGCGACTCAGGTTCGAACCCCATGCCGGTACGAGACATTCTCCGACGACGATCGCTTCGCGGTCAATAAATTATTCGAACCAAAGTTCTGACTTCAACCCTGGACCCAAAACTATATTTAGCCTAATCTTAACTAAACCTAACCTTAAACTGAATTTAACCCTGACCCTATATCTTTGACGAAATAAAGCCCGGGGAGCGCTTCATCAAGTGTTTTGTCAATGATTTTTGCCGACAACTATTAGAAGCTACTGAAGTCATTGCATCTGATTGGCTGAGAGCAAATTTGTCGGTAAAAATCACTGACAAACACTTGATGAAACGCTCCCCGGAGCAATTGTCGCCGGATCATAATTTTATATCGGAGCACCAAAACTGTGTCCTACATGCAACCAGACAGTCAACCACTAGATGCGACTAAAAATCTTTTCATGCAGCTTGATTGGCTCTTGGCCAGGAAAAGTTTTGATGAAAATGAATAATATATTATAAAAAATATCAAAGCAGACCTATATTTTGTATATCCTGAAGTTTTAGATCTCCAATGTGGTAGTAGTGGGCAACATTCAGAATCGATAACCAGCCGTGTCTCCTCTTTGATATCTATGTCGGAGTTCAGAAAGAGGATGAAGGGGTTGTTTGTGGGATGCTTTTACTGGGGGCCCCCAGCCGGCAACCCAAAATATTTGTCCTAAATGATGAACTGACAAAGGTTCCAAGACGTCTGAAGCACTGCTGGGTTTGATTTAGTATGTTTGTATTCACTCCCACGTTCTTTTAAAATTGTCTCAGCTGCAGAGAAAATTATGTCAAAATTTGGGGACATCCTTGGGGTGTAGAGGTGGGGCACTTCGGGATCCATGTCTTCCTTTTTTTTTGCGGGGGGGGGGGGGGGTTAGTTTGAAATGGGATATAAACACGTGACCTATATACGGCCACTCCAACCCGTTCAGTGTTGATTCTCGATATTTTAGTGCACAAAGGAGCTGAAGGTGTAGATGAATTTAAGATAAGCTTGTCTACAACATAATTTCAAATACGTATTGCCGACTTATCGATGTGTTCCTAATTTTCTCCGCATACCTCTTCACAACAATCAATATAATTATAATTTCAAAATAGTAAACGGAATGTGGGGTAAGATTCTTAGGATAAAATTTCCATTATTTTTTTGAAAAGCATTTATTTTCATTAACAAGATTGTACAAACATGCCTTTTCTTGAAAGTCATTGTTATGTGAACTATCACGTACATTTTGTTTAGCTCAAAAACTTTGATTCATCATTATTATCTGCGAATAATGCATTAAAGACATGTCGTAATAAACAAACTGATATTAATTTTTGAAGTTTTGATAGGTAAATCTGTCAACATTGCGATATCTCATGTCAAAACTAAAGTCATGGTATGACAAGTAAAATAGTTTTGTTAGTTGTAAACTGGTTGTTTTTCTGTTGGGTGTGCTGCATTGTGATGTTTCCCCTAAAGCAGGTATAAATGCCTATAGTTGATCAATGTGGAATTTTGGGGAAATTGGTGTTTTCCGGTATAAAGCCGCATCGACCAGTAACAACATTAAAATTCGTACCGGACCTTGTAATGGTTCCTATAAAGTTATAAACTTATCCATTGTGCCAAAAGGTAGCGACCGGGCCGCCAGAAATTAAAATTTAAAAGGTTATAAACAGTAAGATATACTGTTACTGTTACTCTCCCTCAGGGTTTCCCCGCTGAATATCATCTTGTCTCTCAAAGTCACATTTGGAGTCACAATTTAATATGGTTAAGGTAAACTGTACTCGCCTTTTCAAATAACACGAATATGGTATTCGGTCGTTCAATTTGACTATCCTTAAAACCAAGTTCTATATTGCGTTATTCAAGGTAAAACTACTCTGCAAATATTTTAGAGTACTGAGCAATCATTTCAGTAACCTACTGATTACCGCTTAAAAAAAAAGTAAAAAAAAAAGAAGGAAAGAAAAAAAGAATGGCCCGAAACTGAAAGCTCAATGCACATACGTGATTTTGTCAATATTGCCAAGCACTATTATTTTTCATTTGTATACTCCGATTCTTAATTTGAAATACCGAATTCGTTCAATGTGACATTTGCGTCACTTTGGATGTAGGTTAAAGATCACATTACAAGAAAATCACAAATATGGCAATTAATGTATCACTAGAAACTGGGAAGCTTACAGACGGCAATCGTATAAGTTTTATGTCAACTGCGTATCTGATGATTATAAAAACAACATAAATAAAAGCTCTTCTAAGCATCTGGAATATCCGAGGATTCGCCAGAAATATAGCGATGTTTTGATGTCGTCACACTAGGGATCGATCCTGCTTAAGCAGACGACGTCCTATAATGAATGAACGTAATTGCAATGCAATTATTTATCAAATTATAAAGAGTTTGGTATATTTAACATGACCTTATTTCACACCATTCTAAAAGGGAAAGTGAAACTGATTCTGATAACTAAAACCGTTTGATTGTAAATACACAGGAGAAGGGTCAATGATCAATGAAATAAACCCCATTTTCAAATTGAAAAGCGCTCCGAATAATAGCATGGATGGTATTCGTTCCCTCTTGAAACGCCGAACATGTCCCGGTGCAAGCAGCTGAAAATACAATGGCGTCTTATTTTGTTTACAAGTGACTGATTCCTTTTTTAGCTCACCTGAGCCTAAGGCTCGAGTGAGCTATTGCGATGGAAATTTGTCCGTCGTCCGTCGTGCGTCGTGCGTCGTCCGTTAACTTTTTACATTTTCATCTTCTTCTCCAAAACCCATGATCGGAATTCAACCAAACTTGGTAGGAATCATCCTTAGGGGTAGGGGACCCAAAGTTGCTAAAATGGTACATGTGGCCCCCAGGGGGGCCCAGGGGGAGGGCCCCCAATTGTAAAAGCTATGTAAATTTCAAACATCTTCTTCTCCAGAACCATGCATAGCTCAGACTTGGTATTGTGTATGGAGATACCGCTATAGATGAAGAATGAATGTTGTTCATGAAATTTCTCTGAGTGGCCCTATAGGGACCCTGTGGGGGTAACATACTGGAGGGGGAGGGGCGCTGCCAGGCAAAATGTACATTCTGATCTTCTTCTCCAAAACACACGATCGGAATTCAACCAAACTTGGTAGGAATCATCCTTAGGGGTAGGGGACCCAAAGTTGCTAAAATGGTACATGTGGCCCCCCCGGGGGGGGGGGGGGGGGCAGGGGGAGGGCCCCCATTTGTAAAAGCTATGTAAATTTCAAACATCTTCTTCTCCAGAACCATGCATAGCTCAGACTTGGTATTGTGTATGGAGATACCTCTATAGATGAAGAATGAATGTTGTTCATGAAATATCTCTGAGTGGCCCTATAGGGGCCCTGTGGGGGTAACATACTGGAGGGGGGGGGGGGGCGCTGCCAGGCAAAATGTACATTCTGATCTTCTCCAAAACACATGATCGGAATTCAACCAAAATTGGTAGGAATCATCATGAGGGGTAAGGGATCCAAAGTTGCTAAAGTGGTACATGTGGCCCCCAATTGTAAAAGCTATGTAAATTTCAAACATCTTCTTCTCCAGAACCAGGAATAGCTCAGACTTGGTATTGTGTATGGAGATACCTCTATAGACGAAAAATGAAAGTTGTTCATGATTTTTTTCTGGGTGGCCCTATAGGGGGTCTGTGGGGGTAACATACTGGAGTGGGGGGGGGGGGGGTGGGGCAAGTTGTCCGCCATCCATAAACTTTTTACATTTTCAGCTTCTTCTCCAAAACCCATGATTGGAATTTAACCGAACATGGTAGGAAGCTCAGACTTGGTATTGTGTATAGAGATACCTCTATAGATGAAGAATGAAAGTTGTTCATGTGCTAGAGAGTACATGCACCAGATGTGAATTGATCCACAGGTGAGCGTCGTGCCCCCTGGGGCTCTTTTTTTTTTAACGCTGCATTTTTCATCAAAATAATACCATACACGAAGTTAAGAGTGAGGCAACAGACTAACATTAAGACTGACGCTAGTGAAGGAAGAGAAATAAGTGAAGAGGAGATGACAAAATAGGCTCTGAAAAATGTGTAAGATGTTATGGGACATCGTCTGCTTAGACAGGACTGGTCCATGGTGTGTCGTCACATATCTCAGCAGCGTTCGAGGAGCTCTTCAGCTGCTATATCGGGGGCTGTATTTTACCGTTTTATAATTGATAATAATCATTACTTCAAATGTTTCCAAGCGTTGAATTTGGATAACCTTGTTTAATTTATGCCATCTATGCAATAATAAGTATTAAGCCAATATTTAAAATCATCAGAGTTCTACTTTAAAGACTTTGAGTGGCACATTGATTAAACTGACCGGCGAAAGCTATAGTAGTGATTAGTGAATCATTTTAACTGTTCACTTTTTTTTCTTTTTGTGCACCCTCCTCCCGTCAACAAACCGGTAGCCCACTGTATCTACCGATAAATCCCCGGCTTTCCTGCTGCCAAAAAGTATAATTCCGGTTGCTGAAAAACGTTGCTTCGAAATAGCTGGCCAATAATTAAAATGCTCTCGATGATGTATTATATAATCCATCTATATCTTGATTTTGTTTTTCACAAACACGTAGCCCCTTTGTATCTTCGTACAACTTTTTTCGAAGAGCTTGTCTGTTAGAAAGCCTATAACAGGTTAGGCCTACCTGAGTCACACGTGCATCAATAGCGAAACACGTAATAAAAATATATGGATGTTTGTGAATGCTAAGTGTGTTTTGTCCAGTTTATAAGGGATTAAAACGATAAGAACTCAATCAATTTTGGTGTTGGTCCGTGCCTGCTGAAGTGCTTCATTTTGTTTATCCATCTTTCTCTATCTGTCCGTAACTCTTCTTCTTTTTCACCATATGGCTCTCTCTGTCTCCCTGTCTCCCTTCGTCCTCTGTATTCATCTCTATAACAATCCTCCCCCCCCCCCCTCTCTCTCTCTCCGCCTTTCTCTTTCTTTCTCTCCGCCTTTCTCTTTCTTTCTCTCCGCCTTTCTCTTTCTTTCCGCCTTTCTCTTTCTTTCTCTCCGCCTTTCTCTTTCTTTCCGCCTTTCTCTTTCTTTCCGCCTTTCTCTTTCTTTCTCTGCCTTTTTTCTACTTCTCTCCCTGTGTCCTCCCGCCAATCATTTCACTCCCTCTCCTTCCCCCCTCATCTACCTCCCTCCCCCCCCTCCCTCCCCTCCTTTCCCCTCCCTCCCCTCCTCTTCCTCGCCTCCTCTGCCTCGCCTCCCCATCTCTCCTCCCTCTCATTTCTCCCTGAATCCACCTATCCTTGGTATACATACCCCTTGCAGGTTCCCAGCGGGCTATGTTTAAACAGGCGATGAGGCATTGGGAGAACTATACCTGTATTACATTTGTCGAAAGGAACCCCTCCAACAGTGAGCATGATAACCATATAGTCTTCACATACCAGGCGTGCGGGTGAGTTTTAATCGTTAAAGCTTTAAAATGTTAAAGATAGAGAAAATATGTTTCGGTGTGATAGATCATGTGTTAATTTAAAGGCAATTATAGACATATCCGTGATGATTTAACATTGTTCTTGCCGTCATCATCGTCATAATCGTCATCATCAACTTTATAGACGTCGTCATGATCATGATCGTGATAATGATCATTATCATAGTCATCCTTTTTATCATTATCACAAAAAATGTCAATACAATTTCCACAAATGATTTTTTGGTAGCTTGAATAATGCTACCATGATAGTAGACAGAAAGACTGAAGTTGATCTGCAGTTTCCATTCACATTATAAAGTACGGGATAGAAGTAAATTGAAAACAGGAATTCAGTATTCCCGACTCCACCCTGTCCTTGTTTGTTTATATGTTTCTTGTGAATTTTTACCTCCGTGATATTAATTTTCTTTTCCAGCTGTTGTTCCTTCGTTGGTCGGAAAGGCGACGGTGCCCAGGCCGTGTCTGTTGGCAAAAACTGCGACAAATTTGGCGTAGTCGTCCACGAACTGGGACACGTGGTTGGATTCTGGCACGAGCACACCCGTCCTGATCGTAACGACTTCGTAGGCATTGTTCACCAGAATATTGTGCCAGGTATTAGAGAGAAAATCATTCATGGATTGATTGAATGATTGACTGATAGATTGATTGATGAATGGATGGATTGGTTGTTTGACTGATGGATGGGTTGGTGGATTGTTTGATAGATGGATGGAAGGATTGGTGGATTGATTGATAGATGGATGGAAGGATTGATGGATGGGTGGATGGATGAACTGATTGATAATTATATTGATTGATGGATCGAATCAATGATGGATGGATGCATCGATGGAGGGATTGGTAGATGGATTGATCAATGGATGGATAGATTAATTTATTGATTGATGGATTATTCGGTATGTTGATTAATTGATTGATTAATGGATGAATTGATGAATGGTCCGATGAAATTTGTTTATGGATAGATAGATTGATTGATCAATGGATATTTATTGATGGATGGATTGATAGGTTTTTGCATTGCTTTATTGATTGATGGATGGATTGATGGATGGATTGATGGATATATTTTATACAATTAGGATTGCTTTGAGTTTTTTAATCCTGCGAACTTGACCATCATTGTCTGTTTAAAATCTCACCTCCATTCAGGTCAAGAATACAATTTCCGAGTACTTGACGCAGCCGAGGTCGATTCCCTGGGCGAGACGTACGACTTTGCCAGCATCATGCACTACGCTCGTAACACCTTCTCACGTGGCATTTGGTTGGATACCATCCTACCAAGGAAAGATCCGGAATCCGGTATCCGACCCGAGATCGGACAGAGGAAGCATCTGAGTGAGGGCGATATCGTACAAGCCAACAAGCTTTATAAATGCCCTAGTGAGTAGCTATCAGTCGCTCTTTGATTATGTGTCCCTTCTTGGTTGTGTGACTTTGTCATTTATGTTTGCTTTTCCCCTTTTCTTGTTTTAATAATTTAAAGGTTGATGCAAATGATTCAGTATTTTAATTTTATGAGTCAGATTCATCCCTTTGATTTACAGATAATGATTGCTACCAAGCCCTTCAAAACATTCTTTGATACATAAAGAAATAAATGTTTTACATGAAAATTCAATAAAGACATTTGAAGGACCTTATAAAGTTTCAAGGTTACAAAACATTAGTATGCTCTGATCTTCTTGAGTATAAGATATTTACTGCCTACGAAGGGATCCGATGTGCAGACCGCCCATTCTGATAGGCGCCCATCGGAAATGCCCGATGGGACCAATGAGTTATCACAGAACTCCTTGATGGGACATGATGTCCAAATTACCTCTTTTTTGGTGGCAGCTGGACTTGCAAGGGTCTCCAGATGTCAGAGACAGGACTTAAGAAAAAAACAAGTCATTCTTTGTTACTGCTTTAATCCATGCAGATGCTTTTGACAATCCTTTGTGTAATCTCTTTTCTTTTCCTTCAAACAATCCAGCATGCGGCCGAACTCTCCTTGAGTCCACTGGTAACTTTAGTTCGCCCGAATGGCCGGGGCAGTACGACGGCGATCAGACCTGCGTGTGGCGTATCTCTGTTACCCCTGGTGAGACGATCAGTCTACGGTTCACGGGCTTCGAGCTTGTCGGCAGCGATGGGTGCTGGTACAACTACCTGGAAGTCCGGGACGGTCATTGGAGACATTCTCCGCTACTTGGTAACTTGACAACCTATGTTATCATTTTCGAAGGAGCAACATGAACTGTTGTAAACATTTTCAAAAAAAGATTAGCAAATCCGTCGTCTTAATTTTGCTTATTAATTTCATTCATACAAAATAATCCGAGATGATGATCAGTTAAACACAGTTACTACCTCTTTTCCTATCTTCAACCAGGTCGGTTCTGCGGAGCATCATTACCTGATCCGATCTTGTCCTCGGATAGCCGGTTGTGGATTGAACTAAAAAGCTCTGCGCATAGATACAGTAGAGGTTTCGCTGCGAACTACGAAGGTAAGGAATTTTTCTCAAGCTGTATCAGATTTATTTCCCCCCACCCCCCCCCCCCCCCCAAAAAAAAAGAAAAGAAAAAAAGAAAATTACATTATGCATGTAAATTGGTGCTTTGCTTGATGAAAAATTTTGAATAGCAATCTGTTATTTTTGTAGGCTAATTAATTTTTTTCTTTCTTCTTGAAAATCGTCGATTTTGTCCATCATCCCTCCCCCCCCCCCATTCAAAATATCATAGAAGACCCAGATGAGGGTTTTTCACAAGTCCAAAACAAGAAATAAATATTATATAATCTTTTGTCCCGTGTAGCGATCTGCGGCGGTCACATTGAGCGGGAATCAGGAACCCTGCAGAGCCCTAACTACCCTGATGATTACCATCCCTCCAAGGAGTGCGTCTGGCTTATCACTATGCCAGAGAACTACACAGTTGGACTCAGCTTCCAATCTTTTGAGGTAACCGATGTGAATTCAAGTTGAAGCCTTAAAATCAGTCAAGACAAAACGCAGTATTTTGCTTTGATGCCCTAAATACTGGCCAGTGGCCACAGTTCTCCTTTAAAATGGACAAAGCTTAGGACCACATTAGACATGTCCTTTCAACGAACCAGTTGGGTCTGCCCCCCATGTTTATTTCTTACTTTCATAACTAAATGATCTATTCATTTCACATCTATGCTTGATTTCTAGACATTATTCACGGTACCGGTACTTTGTTTTATAAAAAATTGGTACGTTATTTTCCTATCACTATGAACTTGAAATCAACTCTGAAAATACATGCATGAAAATCATCCAACTTAGGGTCAGCTCTAAACATCTTTCACCTTTGACCTCTCAGATCGAACGACACGAGACGTGCATCTACGACTACGTAGAGGTTCGTGATGGCCATGACGAAAATTCTCCACTTATCGGGCGATTCTGTGGCTACTTCATCCCCGATGATATCAAATCTACTGGGAATAGGATGATGGTGACATTTTTGTCAGACGGGTCCGTCAACAAAGGCGGATTCTCTGCCGATTTCTTCAAAGGTAGAAACATCATAATAATGATAATAATAAGATGTTCCGTTCAGGCATAGCGCATATCACATTATGGTTTAACGTCCCCATGCGCTTCCAGAAGACTTTGGAAATTATAAGATCATGTGGCGCGAACAAGTCGCCGGCATTTTGTTTAAAATCCATCGCTTTATTTTAGGCCAATAGAAATGAATAATATTTAATCAAAACAACTCACAGCCTAAACGATTTATTTTTGGGGAGGCTTTTGTCTTGTACTTTTTGGAAAGCAGTTCAAGATTTCCAGACATAGGGCCTATACTTTTGATATTGGAAGGCAGCCTTATCTACTAGTTGCCCTGTTGCATTATGTCTTTCTTTTTCACTTTTTTTTTGAATAATACTCTTGTTAGAAATTATAATGATAAGGTACGTAAAATAAGATTCGTAAATCTTTGGCTATAAGAAATCGACAGTTTTCTGACGATTTAAGTCAACTGTTTATAGAGTGCGATAGTAATTGCGATACAAACAGAACCGCGGTTCGTTTTTGCATGAGTTTGAATGACTCACAAAGTTGACCCAAACAGATAGGCCTACCTTGTTTTCTCCAGTCGTCGAATGTCCTCTTTAAAACAATTTAAAACAATTTTGACCCGTAGAAAAGGACGAATGTGCGCAACCAGACCAGGGCGGTTGTATGGATATCTGCGTGAATACCATCGGTAGCTACCGGTGTGACTGCCGTCCAGGATACGAACTCAGCTCCGACGGTCGAAGATGTGAAGGTGAGTCCATTCAAATAAAACATGTGTAATGCATTCACCAACAAGTTAATATCGCAGTCACATCGACGAGACCGATACCGAACGGACAACAGACAAAACCAAATATTGCAAATATTTGATTTCGTCAAAGATATAAGGTTAGGGTTGGGGTTGCAGTTTGGGTTTAGGTTCAGTTCATACAGGGTTAGAGTTACGGTTAGGTATAGCGTTTGATCCGGGGTTAAAGTTAGGAATTCGGTTAGTGTATCTGAACGCGGAACAATTTTCGCTGGAGTATGATGTAGTACAGCCGTTGTCACCACTGAATTGTCATCTTTTCTTGACAGTTGCGTGTGGAGGTCTGTTCACTGGTCTCCGAGGGAACATCTCCAGTCCCTCCTATCCTGAGCCCTATCCGAGGGACAAAAATTGTGTCTGGCAGATCGTAGCACCTTCTAACTACAGAATCTCTCTCCAGTTTCTCACCTTTGACCTTGAAGGCAACGAGGTATGTATTGTCCCCGTTTTTCTTTTTTCCAACTCATTTCATTGTATTTTTTTTTATTAGGGCGGGGGGGGGGTTGACCGTTTGTCTTGGTTTAAAATGTTTTACTTGTCCACATCGTAATTTGTGCCATATTTACAGTATTGGAAAGTTACAACAATCATTCAAAAGCTGTCGTATATCCAGGGAACCGAAAACGTTCTCGGGACGTTACAAAAATATATAGAAACATTTGAACGTTGTGTGTTCGCTGGGTTTATGAATAAGTAGTACATCGTAAGTGCATCGAAAGAATGAGAGCCTATATGATAAAGAACGATTTATTGCATTTCAGGTGTGCAAGTACGACTACGTAGATGTTCGTAGCGGCCTGAATGAAGAAGGATTACTTCACGGCAAGTTCTGCGGCAACGAGATTCCTGAGACGATTACGTCACGCTTCAACAACCTCCGTATCGATTTCCGATCCGACAACACGGTCGCCAAAGAAGGCTTCTTTGCCAACTTCTTCGCTGGTAAATTCATGAAAGTTCATCATGTTGAGACTTGAGATTAACGTTAACAGGTTTCTACATTCACTTTCTTGTGTCGGCAGATCTATAATAATCTATAATAATCTATAATAATGATAATAATAACTAGAAAGGCCGTCAAAGGCGGCAGACCCACGCCTTAGCGGCGCTACAGAGGTCAACTACAGGCGTCAACCGATCATCACCAAAATCTAATCGATTCTTCCCTGTCACTATCCGAACATTCTCTGAAAATTTGGTGCAAATCCGTTCACCCGTTCTCTAGTTATCTTTTACACAAAGAAAGAAAGAAAGAAAGAAACAAAGAAACAAACAAACAAACATACGGAGCCCTTTACATAACCCTTTACATTACATAACCCTGCCGATTTCATCGGCGTGGGTAATAATACAATAGCTGTTTCTTATATAGCGCCTTACCATTTACAATGTAACCGACCAAAGCGCTTACAGCATTATTACCCCAGTCACTGGATTCAAAAGCGATTCCGCACATATTACAGTGCACATTATCCACTCCTCTGGGGCGTATTCCAGTCAGTCGCCTGTTTCCAAGCACGCACATGCTAATCCAACCACAATAACGTTCGCATTTAAAACATGTGTGGACAGGAGCAATGTAGATAAAATGCCTTGCTCAAACGAAAAGTTTAACACTTGGTAGAAGTGCTTATAAGGATTATAAGCTTTTTTTTTTACACAAAGTCATGATCGAGAGATTTAAAACGTATAATTCATATTGGAGTGAACAAAAGAGCTCATTTTAAAATGTTCGAACATATCAATAATCTTTTTACATGACCCGTTCTTCATTTATACATGCAGTAGTATAACTAGGAGTCGCTTTGATTTGTATTTTTTAATTAGGCGCACAGGCCCGTTCTATATCTTGGTTGTCCGAACTCTGCAACGGGGATTGTTATAATTCTACTTGACTTCTTTTGTTCTTATTTTATATTTGATTTTTTTTATAACTTTTAAAATTTGTGACAGATGTTGACGAGTGCGAGGAAGGCAACGGTGGATGCCAGCACATCTGCACCAATACACTAGGGAGCTACACGTGTTCATGTCGAAATGGGTTTACACTGCATGAGAACCAACACGGCTGCAAGGAGTGTAAGTAAGGTGTTCGTACAAGGCTTTTGCCGATGACATAATAAGGTGTCCGCCGCCGTGGGGATAAGGTGTTAAGCGATGGGTTGATAAGGATATTAATCGATGGATGATAAGGTGTTAAGCGATGGGATGATAAGGTGTTAAACGATGGGATGATAAGGTGTTAAGCGATGGGATGATAAGGTGTTAAACGATGGGATGATAAGGTGTTAAGCGATGGGATGATAAGATATTAGTCGATGGATGATAAGGTGTTAAGCGATGGGATGATAAGGTGTTAAACGATGGGATGATAAGATATTAGTTGATGGATGATAAGGTGTCAGTCGATGGGATGATAAGGTTTAAGCGATGGGATGATATGGTGTTAAACGATGGGATGATAAGGTGTCAGTCGATGGGGTGATAAGTTGTTAGGCGATGGGATAAGGTGTTAAACGATGGGATGATATGGTGTTAGTCGATGGGGTGATAAGGTGTTAAGCGATGGGATAAGGTGTCAGTCGATGGGGTGATATGGTGTTAAGCGATGGGATGATAAGGTGTTAAGCGATGGGATGATAAGATGTTAGTCGATGGGGTGATAAGGTGTTAAACGATGGGATGATAAGGTGTTAAGCGATGGGATGATAAGATATTAGTCGATGGATGATAAGGTGTCAGTCGATGGGATGATAAGGTGTTAAGCGATGGGATGATAAGGTGTTAAGCGATGGGATGATAAGATATTAGTCGATGGATGATAAGGTGTCAGTCGATGGGATGATAAGGTGTTAAGCGATGGGATGATAAGGTGTTAGTCGATGGGGTGATAAGATATTAGTCGATGGATGATAAGGTGTCAGTCGATGGGGTGATAAGGTGTTAAACGATGGGATGATAATATATTAGTTGATGGATGATAAGGTGTCAGTCGATGGGATGATAAGGTTTAAGCGATGGGATGATAAGGTGTTAAGCGATGGGATGATAAGGTGTTAAGCGATGGGATGATAAGGTGTTAAGCGATGGGATGATAAGATGTTAGTCGATGGGGTGATAAGGTGTTAAACGATGGGATGATAAGGTGTTAAGCGATGGGATGATAAGATATTAGTCGATGGATGATAAGGTGTCAGTCGATGGGATGATAAGGTGTTAAGCGATGGGATGATAAGGTGTTAAGCGATGGGATGATAAGATATTAGTCGATGGATGATAAGGTGTCAGTCGATGGGATGATAAGGTGTTAAGCGATGGGATGATAAGATGTTAGTCGATGGGATGATAAGATATTAGTCGATGGATGATAAGGTGTCAGTCGATGGGGTGATAAGGTGTTAAGCGATGGGATGATAAGGTGTTAAGCGATGGGATGATAAGATGTTAGTCGATGGGATGATAAGGTGTTAAACGATGGGATGATAAGATATTAGTTGATGGATGATAAGGTGTCAGTCGATGGGATGATAAGGTTTAAGCGATGGGATGATAAGGTGTTAAGCGATGGGATGATAAGGTGTTAAGCGATGGGATGATAAGATGTTAGTCGATGGGGTGATAAGGTGTTAACGATGGGATGATAAGGTGTTAAGCGATGGGATGATAAGATATTAGTCGATGGATGATAAGGTGTCAGTCGATGGGATGATAAGGTGTTAAGCGATGGGATGATAAGGTGTTAAGCGATGGGATGATAAGATATTAGTCGATGGATGATAAGGTGTCAGTCGATGGGATGATAAGGTGTTAAGCGATGGGATGATAAGGTGTTAAGCGATGGGATGATAAGATATTAGTCGATGGATGATAAGGTGTCAGTCGATGGGGTGATAAGGTGTTAAGCGATGGGATGATAAGGTGTTAAGCGATGGGATGATAAGATGTTAGTCGATGGGATGATAAGGTGTTAAACGATGGGATGATAAGATATTAGTTGATGGATGATAAGGTGTCAGTCGATGGGATGATAAGGTTTAAGCGATGGGATGATAAGGTGTTAAGCGATGGGATGATAAGGTGTTAAGCGATGGGATGATAAGATATTAGTCGATGGATGATAAGGTGTCAGTCGATGGGGTGATAATGTGTTCAGCGATAGGATGATAAGGTGTCAGACGATGGGATGATAAGGTGTTAAGCGATGGGATGATAAGGTTTTAAACGATGGGATGATAAGATATTAGTCGATGGATGATAAGGTGTCAGTCGATGGGGTGATAAGGTGTTAAGCGATGGGATGATAAGGTGTTAAGCGATGGGATGATAAGATGTTAGTCGATGGGATAATAAGATGTTAGTCGATGGGATGATAATGTGTTCAGCGATAGGATGATAAGGTGTCAGACGATGGGATGATAAGATGTTAAGTGATGGGGTGATAAAGTGTAGGTCCATGAGATTGCAGGGTGGTGACATGATTACTAGCTGTTGAAAAATGTGACCATTACTAATGGGTTGTTAATATTATAGCCAACGCGGCAGTGTACTGTTAACTAAGTATTATTTTTATCCATGCAATGGCCTGTGGCTAATAATGATTGAATTTTGGCTCTTCTTCTCGTAATATCCTTTCCCCAGCGGGTTGCAGGAGAGAGATACAGTCAATCACAGGTATCATCACCAGCCCCAACTACCCCGACAACTACCCAAAGCGTAAGGAATGTACATGGCATATTTCTGCAAACCCTGGACACAAGATTGTCTTGGTAAGGGCGGACATTTATTCCACTTAAAGGAGAATCAACCCCTAATTACAAATTTACTTATTTTGGAAGGTGTAATATATTCCTACTTATTGGCCTAAATCATTTTCTAATAAGATATCAGAAAAGGGTATAAATAAAGATATTCCAACACCCGGTATCGTCTCCTACTCATTTCCATGGGGGCTGCCATTTTCTTGCTGATTTGGAGTTGTACATGAACCATTGAGAAATGTTCCAGTCAAGAAGATATTTTGAATCCAAGACCTAAATTGCTTTTCTTCATTACCTAAAATCCCATATGTGACGAAAAATATAAAGTTGGTGTTTACATGTATTATAAAAATTAAATCTTTATAATGATATTTTTAAAATGTCTGGTTTTGCCTAACAAAAATCTATTTTCTTGGATTTGCCAAACAGAGCAGAACATAATATATGCAGCATGCATTCTGACTTTTCAAGTCCATTATCCGAAAGCAGGTGAATGCATAGTTTGCCGCTATAGATGCTCAGGGAAGAAGCGTCCATAAATTTGAATTAATTTGCTCCGTCCCATACGTCACAGTATCGAGAAAATAGATTTCTATTAAGCGAATATCGATTTTCAACAGAAATATATAAGGAAATCTTCAGTTTAAAAATAAATTGACATATCTATTCTATATTTTTAATCTCAAACGGGTTTTTAATTTTGAAAAAGGCAATTGGGCATTTGGATTAAGAAAATCTTAATGTACACATAAAAAAAATGGCAGCCCCCATGTACTGCTAGCAGACGATACATATTGCGAGCAGATGATAAATTTTGCTCAGAAAATCTTGATTCGTATCGATCTCGTATATTTTGACGCGAAGCCATATAGTCTAACAAGAAGGAATAAATAACACCTTTGAACACTATCGTCTGTATTTTTGAGGTTAATTCTCCTTTAAAGACTCGTTGGAAATTAAGTGAAAAGCATTCCGTTGTAGACTGTGGAGTACGCCGTACATACTTCATATTTACGAACATGGAGTTAGTTAGAGATAGAGAGATTTGTTTGATATCTGTGTATGACTGGAAAATTACAACGTTGCCAACAACGTCGACAAAAAATACAAAGGGAGGTGATGATACTCCGGGTATAATGAAAAATATCATTAATTATGGAGGTTTCTAAATATAGTCTTCTTCCTCTTCTTCTTTTTCTTCTTCTACTTCTTCTTCTTCTTCTTCTGCTTCTTCTTCTTCTTCTTCTTCTTCTTCTTCTTCTTCTTCTTCTTCATCTTCTTCGTTGTCGTCATCTTATTATCATTATCATTATTATTCATGATATCTCTTTTGAAGATTTGCCTTAGAAAGTATAATTGTGATTTTTTTTTAGAATCGATGAATCTGCAGTCAAAATTAATAATTATCTTTTGTAGACTTTCGACGCTTTTGACTTGGAGCAGCACCAGGAGTGTACCTACGACCGTGTCGAGGTGTTCGACGGCGACAATGATGAGGGCCATGTCTTGGGCCGGTTCTGCGGAGCTTCGGTTCCGGACGCAGTCGTATCGAGCAGTAACCACATGTTCATTAGCTTCTACTCGGACGCCTCCGTGTCAAGAAGCGGATTCTCTGCCACACACTCTACGCGTAAGTTGCGCCAGGTATTGGAGGGAATGTTTCATGAATTTGCGCACTGGCGCGTGCGCAGGCGTACATACGTGCATGCGTATAGGGATACAGGCGTACAAGCGTACATGCAGGTATCTAAGCGTATTTAGGCATTCAATCACAGGCATGCATGCGTGCAGGAATAGTACAGGCATACAGTACAGGTGTGCATGATTTGAATCACTGCAGAGCTAGAGGTCGAGTAAGCTTGGGCGATTGCATGTCGGTGGCTTAATATGCTCCATGATAATTTTCCTAACTCTAATATGATTTTTTACCTTCAACCCTTGACCTAACATCACCCTAGACCTAACCTAAAACTCAATTTAAATTGAACCCCTAACCCTGTACATGAGTATCTTTGACGAAATATAGTCCAGAACGTTCGATTACCAACTTGGGCACCAATATTTGGGTATGCGTAATTACTATGTAATACATTATAATCCAAACACAATGACGTTCGCCTGCATGTGATCGGTTCACCGCATTTTCATCTGGATGCAATGTAGATGAAATTGATAACCAAATCAAATAAAATATATCCACGTATATCCATGTATATCCACATTAAAGAACCCTTGTCTTCTCCCCGTTTTCACAGAATGCGGTGGCCGACTCGTCGCGGGTCTCTCAGCCCAGAGACTCTACTCACACGCAGACTATGGAGACCAGAACTATGAAAACCAGGTGAGAACAGTCATGCTCTTTTACTCACTGGCTATTTCGGAGGTCTTAAAAACCCTATCAGGGCACACGTAATTGGTCATATCGATATTTATAAATATAGCTGTATTTAATTTTCAGGTACCAAAACGAACATTTCATTTTAAAATCAAAATCACTTGATTGATACCTTCTCCTGTTTATTTCAAAAATTCATCTATCAGGAATCATGTGAATGGACCATCGTCTCGCCCGACGACCATTTCATCCATCTCTGGTTCCGATCCTTCGACATCGAGCATGAGACCGAGTGCAACTATGACCAGGTGATGATTCTTGACGGCGACAATCACGCAGCAGAATCTTTTGGACGATTTTGCGGACATCGGGTAAGGATAATCATCTTTCTGGAATATTATCTGATATGTTTTTTTAACGCTTTTTATAAGTTATTTAAGCTCAGTTAAACAACTTTATTTCACTTGAAAATATCAAAATAATAGGCCCTACTTTGCAAATGATTCCTTATCATTCCTCTTTGTTAAGTTTTTTTTTCGTTTTACCTTCTAAATGCCTCCGCCCACCGAAGGTGGGTGCCGGAGGCATTATGTTTTCGGGTTGTCCGTCCGTCCGTCCGTCCGTCCGTCCGTGCGTCCGTCCGTCCCACTTCTCGTTACCGCGATATCTGAAGAATCATTTGAGGTAGGAACCTCAAACTTGGTACTAGTATGTATCCCCATACGAAGATGAACTGATTAGATTTTGGGGTAAGTAGGTCAAAGGTCAGAGGTCACAGAGGTCAATTTACATGAAATTACATAAAAATTCTTGGTTTTTAGCACCGTTACCACGATATCTCAAGGACTGTTTGAGATAAGAACTTCAAACTTGGTACTAGTATGTTTCCCTATATGAAGATGAACTGATTAGATTTTTGGGTAAGGAGGTCAAAGGTCAGAGGTCACAGAGGTCAATTTACATGAAATTACATAAAAATTCTTGGTTTTTAGCACCGTTACCACGATATCTCAAGAACTGTTTGAGGTAAGAACTTCAGACTTGGTACTAGTATGTTTCCCTATATGAAGATGAACTGATTAGATTTTGGGGTAGGTAGGTCAAAGTTCAGAGGTCACAGAGGTCAATTTACATGAAATTACATGGAATTAGTGGTTTTTAGCACCGTTACCGCGATATCTCGAACTATCTGAGGTGAGAACTTCAAACTTGGTACCAGTATGCATACCCATAGAAAGATGAACTGATTAGATTTTGGGGTAAGTAGGTCAAAGGTCAGAGGTCACAGAGGTCAATTTACATAAAATTACATGAAATTACTGGTTTTTAGCCTCGTTATCAAATATTTCTAGAAGAGTTTGAGCCATCAACTGAATTTAGGCGGAGGCATATAGGAGACGCAGTCGCATTCATCTTGTTTTTCGTTTTACCTTCTAAATGCAACAGGCCCCCGACGATATACTTTCATCTGGTGATTCGCTAATGGTTGTTTTTTCGTCCGATGACACTATCAATAAGAAAGGTTTCCTCGCAATATTCAAGCTGACTGATGGAGAGTTATTAGAGGATCGCGCTGAAGCAGAAGAAGAGGAGGGCTTTTATTGAGAACAAAGTACGCCAGAAAAACAAGACTTGTATTAATTCTATAGTTTACCTCTGCTAAACTACAAGTCTGTGTGAGATAAAATGAGCACTCGAATATGCGACATTTGCAAATAAATGAAACATTGAAGCAGAAGATATTTTCCTCATGTCTTTTGATGGACAAATCTGGATTGGAGGTACCTTCATATCTAGCTGTTAGGCAACAACATAAGAGAAGACCTCGTCATACTTTTCAGGGATTTATGAGATAAAGCTTATGACTTAATGGTATGAAATGTGGATGATTGCCAGCAAGGACATTATTTTCCTGCGTGAATTCTGGTACCCTGTTCAATTTTCTTTAAAAAAACACGTTTTTGAAATTGATGCCTGAACGTGAAAAAATGGTGATTGTCATTTTGGATTTTCCAGTAAAGACTTGGTGATGCTTTGTTCTACATGTATCTGCAAAATTGATCAATTAAAGAACTCCAAACGCTCCGCTCTAGTGCTATATAGTCAACATCAACATAATGTGAACTCTTTTATTTATGGCTCCAGCTCTCGAAAGTAGAAGATATGACAAGCTATACATGATAACATTACTAGTTAGATGTAAATGAACCTGGTTATTATGGAAAGAATGAGTATACGAAGCTTTAACACAAAGCACAAAGCGATAAAACTCTCTTGAATATAATTATTTGGCATCGTTAACACCTGTCAAGCCCAAAGACATTCAAAGATGAGTGTCATACCTCTATCCGGTTGCAAGTCAAATCTTTAGTAAGAGCTCATTGTCGAAAGGCTACATGTCTCTTTGATAAATGGGAATTATAGTCCGAATGATTAGTAATTCAATTAAATTTTTAATGTAAAAGTGATTATCTGGGTGAGATTTTCATAGACTTTTGTATCAAAAGGACGCTCGTGGAAAACAAAATTCTATTGACTATATCAATGTTGTTATAGATATTAGAATTAGATTAGAGTAGAGTAATACATTTGATTCAAGTACTTTGTATCCGCTAGATGCAATAGTAACGAACCTTCTCTATATTCATTCAATATTGTGTGTGTCCCATAGCTCTTTAATTAAGAAGGTCGTGCATGTGTAACTATATGCATTGTGATTTGATACGAAGAAAAACATATGTGTTATTTTTATTGTTGTTATATAGAAAACGTACCTTTCAATATGCCCATGCATACTCTGCTTTCTAAATTAATTTGAACAGTTGGACCTGAATAAAACCTGGTATGAGAAAGTTTAATAACGCACAGTATATATAGGCTGTTATATCTTTGCCTTGACCCACTTCTCATGTAACTGTACTTTTATTTATAGCTAGGCATATAGTTACAGTACCCCCCCCCCCCCCCCCCGTAGAATAGACTACCCCAGCTTTAATTTGCCCTTGTATTTTGAATATCAAATTGCCTTGATGTTTATGTATTATTAAAGGGTTCATTGTTGATGATGATGTTCATGATCAGTTGATTTCTATAATGAAAAATTCGATGATAATTATAAAGGTTGTGAATAGATAATGATGGTCATTTACGATCTGCTGAAAACGTGATATATTTGCTGAAAGAAAATATACTTTTGTTACACGCTAAAGACTGATGTTGGTTAACCTATTTTCCAGTTCACAGACGTTAATAATTAGGTCTGATTGATACACTTCTCTGACAAACCAAGTACACACACACTCTTACAGGGATATCATTATGCTGATGTTGCTAATGTCCTTCTCTTTTAAACTTAAGATAAATAAACGCCAAATGTTCTATCCTCATCGTCAACCAAAGACTTTAGTGATGGTTGGAAGAATTTATAGAGGAAATTGGGTTGAATAAGGAAAGAGAATACTTTTTAAAAATAATTTTTCTATCTTTATCATCTATGCAAATTCACGTTATGTGCAAAGGTAAATCGCTGAACATCGGCACTTTGATTACCATATAGAGAAACACCCTGTAAAAATCCATTTCGGAATGCGGTAAAGAGAAAAGAGGGTTTAACTAAAAAACCTTCACCAAATTTCAACTTAGCGGCATTTTACACCTGTATGCCGCCATCATCGTTGATATGTCGATTATTCCTTTCTGTCGTGTACAGTAAACTGTAAATACAATGTACATTTTCTTATTATTCTGTAGGGTTGTACTTATTGTGTCGTCAAACTGGACAATCATTATTACCGTAAAATAACAGAGTGTGCTATTTAACGAGAAAACAAATACATGTACATTGGAATGTGGATCCTATCACAAATTTGAAAGGTTGACATTATGGTCACAAAGCCGTAATAGAAACAGAAGGCGTACAACTACAGAGTAGCTTGGATCCTACAACTTCTTCCCGTTGTAGTTTCATTATGACTTTTATCTTCTTATTTGTACAGTTTATGGCCAAATTTTAAATGTATCCTTCCATTTGAATTTTTCTTTCTTTCTTTTTTTTCTTTTAAAAATAAACATCTTATACAACATTATCGTGTCAGATTTGTCTACCGTTTGTGTGAAGTACATGTACATGTCATTTTTTTTTCTTTTTTTTGCAAATGCCCACCTCCCACTCTCAAATTATAATTTTGTTCCATTTCTAACCCTCTGTTTGTCTGTCTCTCTCTCTCTCTCTCCCTCTCTTCATTTCGTACTTGATGGTCTTTGTTTTCATTTTAATTTTCATTAAAAGTGCTTAAATGTAGTCTTAACTGCTTTTTTTTCCTTATTACCTTAAACGTTAACTTAATACTCTTCATTTTGCTTGTAATGGATCGCAAAATGTTTCTGCACTTCGGTTTCTTGTTTATTATTATTACATTGTTAATTGTACAATATTTCTATTGTTACTTTAAAAACATGAAAATGAAATGAAATAAAATCTATGAAAATAATCTGATTATTCTTCCGCTTTCTCTTAAATCTGTCTTTCTCAGTCATTCTCTCTGTGACTTGTTTCTTTTTGTCGCTCTTTCCTAAATTTCTTACTAGACTTTTTTTTTTATTTCTCTCTCTCTCTCTCTGTCTTTGTATCTACTCTCTTGTCTTTGTCTCCCCTCGTTCTCTCTCTCTCACCCTATACCACACTCCCATCTTTCTACCCCTCCCTCTCTCTCTCTCTCTCTCGTGTTTTATTCTCACTCTTTCACTTCCCCATTCATTGCTCTAGCTCTTCCCCGCATTCTCCGTCAACTGCAGTGTCACGAAAGTCATGCATATTTTCTATACTACATGTATATCCCACAAGACTTTACATAATTTCCTTCACAAAAGAAAAATAGTAGCCAAGATATATTTTTATTATAGCATACGTATCCTCTTTATTTCAAGAATAACTTGTTATCGTGTATGATATCATTACGTGTTTGTGCAAATGGACGTAACCTTTTACACGCTAGAGCACATGAATCAATAAACTCACTCGACTTTTTGAACATAATGAACATAATGCTATCACAAGCAAGGCATATTAATCGGAATCCATGGCCATTTCACATGTCAAAGTTGACACATGCAGCCGTAATGGACATCGTAAGAATAAATAACATAACTTAGGATGAAATAAACATAAATAAGGATGAACATTTCGCTATAGAAAATGCTTGTTAAAAATGTTTATGCTCAACTATATAGTGTAATGTTTTACCCAGTCGCGATCAATTAAAATTTGACCAATATGCATGGTCGGACACATTTCCATCAATATGTTGAGCAGTTTTGACAGTGTGCCATTGTCAAAAGCAATGGAAGAAATATTAATGCTTACACATTATAAAACACGCTGTTGTTCTTACTCCATTTTGAAAGAAATCTAGGTTCTTAGTTACTCTGACCCGTCACGCCTATGTACAGGGTAAAACCTCCATTACAGTCTGAACGAAAGTGTTTCGTTAACACCGGCAAAAACGTAATTCTCTACAACCATGAATTTTAACATCATAAGAAATGCACCATCGTCCAAACAATGAGACAATCATAATACATCGGTATATATGCGCTTTGCAATACATGACGCAACCATCGTATTATAATAAATACACCCAATATCTTTAACATATCTAACATATCAAAAATAGAAATTCGTTCTTTTATTAATAGATCCTACACAAAGAGCAATGATAATTTCATTAAACATTCTCTGTAACTATGAGGTTAAACAATAACCTCAACCATTCCAACAATGAAGGCCTAAAATTTGCTCTCTCCATACCCAAGGCGTCGCATCAAAATAATTTCCAACATCTCACAAAAAGAGGTTCATTCATTGATTGAGTATAACCAACGAAAAAATTGTAATACTACATAATTATTTAAACATTTTCTTCAACCATGAGGTTTAACAACACAAGAAATTACCACCGATTACTTATTCTTAAAATGAGATGCATGATAATAAGATGTGTCGTATCCTTGCTCTCCAATATAACACAATCACATCATAATAAATAAATGTACACCAAATGCTTTTATCATCTCACACATCTCACAAATAGAGATTCATTCCCGTGATCATATACAACGATACAAATGACAATTGTATTAAACATTCTCCAGAATCATGAAGTTTTAACAACACCAGAAATGACCAACACCATCAAACAATGATGATATGTGCGCTCTCCAATACATAACAATACACCAATTATAATTATGTAACAATAATATCTCACAAATGGTGGCTCATTCGACTGAGCATACACAACGACAAAATTGCAGTACATGTATCACTGAATGTTATACACTCACGAAGTTGGCAAAATAACAGAAGTGGCACCACTATTCAAAACAATGAGGCATATAGGCAGGTATAAATAGTGTTTCATGTAAACGCACGATCCGCCAACGCATCATATTAAATACACACATACACGCAGTCGCGTTTACACAAGGCACGATAAAAACACACGTAAAAATAAACCTCAAGAATGCACTTTCATCATAGGGGCTTTACGCAAAGGCCGTGAAGTGTAAAGTAACAATTACTAGGTATATAACACAACAGTTTATGCAGAGCACCCTGTATGTATATATCATTTACCCATTAAGAAATTTGGGGTTGCACACAAGAGTTTCCTGTATATCTGACATAAAATGTGACCCATGTGTTTGTCCTAAAGGACCACATAGTCATAGGACACATCACACACTAATATCCAATCAACTAACATTACAAATTGTGATTCGTAAACGAATATAATTAATGTTTCTTTAAAAACTGATCTTCATCATTACTTTCTATTTGACTCGTTCTGTAGCCAACCAACTTTTATTTCATTGTTAAGTGAGCCGAATCCCACTTAAAACATCAGGCTCCAAGTGTTTCTTCTTTTCTCTCCATGCATAAGCCAAATACTGTATTATGTAGTTTCTTTGCGTTGATGATAATTAAATATTCATCGCGACGTGTGTGTGTGTGTGTGTGTGTGTGTGTGTGTGTGTAATTGGGTTTTTACAGACGTGTATCAATCAGATATGATTATTACGTCTGGGACCGACCTTTAACGTCACCATCCGAAAGACGTGACTCAGTCTCGAACCTGGGTCCGCTGAATCAGTTTATAACTTCCACTGGTAGCTGGATTACAGGCGCACGCCACAACGCCCAGTTGTGGCGTACAAACACAGGCATTGTATGAGTATCTCTGTTCACCGACTTTCCGTCTGGACTCAGATGGACAATATTTCCATCATCCTTTTTCCCCAAGACTATATATTTTCCTCTTCATTATATTTCTTGTATCTCCCTACTCCCAATGCAATATAAAACTCCAATTAGGCCTACTTTTTGGCAAAGTACACAACTTAAAGAGACGTGTATTATCTTCTTATTATGCCAATCATCATCTCGTCTGTCTCATGACGTCATCTGTTCCAAATGCCGTCATCGAATTTCCTGGATTTACGTTTTGGAAATTGCATGGGAGTGGGTCTTGCCTCGACCAAATTGTGAAATGCACCAAAGATGGAACTTTCACACAGTTGAAACTTTGTCGACGACAAGGACATACTCTTGGGCAGCGACAGTCATCGCATCTTTGGCGTCAGCCTCGAGAGCTCCAAGCGCGCTCTCCAAATCGACGCCCTTCTCCGTCAAAACGTGCGCGACGGTGAGCGGCGTGCACGTTTCGACCTTCAACATTGCGCCCTTGTCGTCACCGGCGAGTTGACGCACGGACGTGTAACGCATACGCAGGCGGTTCCTGCGGTTTTTGAAGAAGTAGACAGCGAGGTAGAGGGCAGCAGCGATCAACCACATGACGGCCCCACAGTAGTTGGCCGGAGTGTACGATCCAGTCAGATCAAAGCTGAGACCTATACAATTATAACAGACAGAACAAATTCATGACTTTAAAAAGGATGACGAATCGTGTTTTGCTATTGAAGTAGGCCTTCTCTAAAAACACTACAATATTCCCTTCATATTCAAACTTTCATTATTAACTGTTCGAGGTATATCCCATCTTCCGAAATCAGTTTCTGTCATTATTCTTCACAAAATTTGTGAATATAATTAGAAATTACGGGCGTGTGTGATTCCCCCACCCCCTCTCTCTCTTCGTATATTAAGCAACTAAGTTGATGTTATTTTGCTATAGTCATTTCGCAGGACTAAATATACCACATATATTGTAGAAGAGACTCGCAATTCTTGTTTCAAATCTTTACACTCATCTTTACATCTATTGTGGTCGCACAACAAACATAGAATATGTAGGGTGACCACGGAGTATATTAGTAACACTTTCATAGTGTCCAGAACAACACATTTTCGGACATGTTCGGACATGCAGAGGTTCTTGTGTTACCCACCTGGTATAATGGCGGCAAGGAGGCAGGCGACACCATAAGACACGAGGATCATGGAGAAAGACTCCTGGTGGACGGCATGACCGAACGTCTCAATAGATGCAGAGAAGATAATGGAATAGTTGACAGCACGACCCATCCCAGCAACTAAATTATGAATAATTTAGAGAAAGAAATAATAATACAGCTATAGCAAGAATTAGTAAGATTATTTTACAAATACAAGGAACTTCTTTTTTTTCAATGTTGTTTGCTTTAAAAAGCAGGGCAGTACCTCGAAGGCCTGATTTGCAAGAGAGCCCTTGTTTACTGATTTTGACGTATAACTTTAAAAGTAGGCCTACAAACGGGTCAAAACCATCATTACAATGGCGCCAAATAATAATGTTAATCCTTATTGCTACTGGAAATTTGCATAAGATAATGATATCAACAATACTGATCCAAATTGCTATTGGAAAATTATATGAAATGAAATAGATTGTGTCCTTGAATTAGCCAATCAGGATCCGCCTTTTAAACAAAGTAGTGGCGAAGTATGAAGCAATGGTCGAGATTGGATAATTTCAACAAAGTTTTAAGTCGCACAAGAAGGTTACCAGTGCACTTACCGCAGACGTATATTACGATGACCGCCGTGCATGAACTCATCGTCAATGAGAAAGTGGCGCATGCGCTGATGATACACACGAGTGGAAAGAGAAGAGTACGAGCGCAGGGCAGCCGATCGCCGAAGATTCCCGTAACAAGCCGAAAGCCCGTCTCAACGAAGCTCAGAATAGACATAAACATGGCCGACCTTTGAGGTGTGTAGCCTGCAGAATCCATCAATTCGACCTGTACAGACCAAAAAAAAAAAAAGGTAGACGGAGAAAAAGAGAAGGAGAGAATTGGAGAGAGAAATGTTAATTCCGTGTCAAGGTATTGCGGGGATAACTCAAAAGAAATATGATGCAGGTTATATTTTGCATGCAAAATAACTATGTAAAGGTCGAATAACATTAAATTATGACAAACATTTGGCCTACAGATGCATGATCACCCAAAAATTACAGTTAGACACTTTAAAAGACAGGTTAGAGTTTGCACCCTCAAGTGGTACATAGCTGCACCACTAAGAGAGCAAATGTTAACCTTTCATGCTGTGACTCTACCACCTTCTACCTTTAAATGTGAACATGTCATTTGCACATCTCGGTGGTTAAATTTTACATCCGTCTTATCCATCCATATATGTGTATACTGTACTGTAGTCAGTCGCCCTTTTGCGGCGAGATTCACGTTTACGAGTTTGGTCGGCTTTGTTATAAGCCTGGATTTCAATAAAGAGAAATGTTCGCAATCGTAGACAAAATCCGCTGCAGAAATTCTGCTTCATTGGCGTGGTGGCAGCGGTGGGATTTGCAACTTTAAGAAAGTCAAATTTGCACTGCGTCTCAATTTAGGGGTGCTGCAGAGCTCTATGGTATCGTTCACGGGGGCCATTTGAAACGTTAGCTAGTGTCTATTAATCACTAAACAATGTTAGATACAACGAATGTACACAAGTAAGTCGAATATCAATTTCTCCCTATACGCCTATATATAATTTATGTATTCTACATGGGATGATAGCGAATGAATTTGATTTCCGATATGAATGACTGTTGACATTATTCATATAACCATTCTTTTAAAAATGTACTTTTCCGGTCGTTTTGGGAGAGATTTACAATCCACTGTTACCAAATGGATTCAAGCAATGTATCTAAAATAAAAATAAAAAACAACAGTGCAAAATCAACATCAGCATTTATTAAGTAAAGCAAAAATCGATGAGAAATAATTAATAAACATGACGTTCTGTCTATAGCATTTTTTTAAATGAATGATGATGTCAATGAAAATTATACTGCAATTTAGTGCACTGCAATAAGTCGTTCTTATGCCTTAACTGTGAAAATAATAATTAAAAAACTAAGAAAAATGAAATAAACAACACGCACAGATTAAAGATCACTCACTGATGACGTTATCACTCGATGCGTCATCGTCGTTATTAATAGGTTCAATAAATTCGGGGAAGCGGTTTCAGGATGCGTAAAGTAAATAATACGTTTTATTTAGCTTTCATTCAATGAAAGTACAACAATATATTTCCATTATAACTGCATTACAACAGAAAATTGATTAAATATCATGATATGCATTGTCAAAACAACTTTCAACGGGGTACTGCCGAAACCTTATTACCATTTTTTTAAATGTAATTCAAGAAAGATTTTCATTTATTTACAAATTTGAATATTGTTTGGAATATTTCGTAGTCAACATATATATATATATATTGGTAGAAGGTAAACTCGATGGGACGAACGCCCAATCTTGGCGGGTAGCTGACGGTCATGTTGCCAACACCAAGTCGTGGTCGATGAACTCCGGACGAAGTAGGCAACGATGTTGACCAAGGCGTAATTAAAAAAATAACCAAATCAAATTTTCATATATTCTTCAAATTTTTTTAGTATAGTTTTGTTATGGAGAAGTATGGGAACGATTCGGGAGGGTAGTCCAGATATATTTTCCCCCTCTTTTCATTTCGTCAGTTTGCTTTATAAGAGAAAGGCATAAATGCTACTGTTCTCGTATTCTAAATTCATCTTCAATCAAATCAGTTGCATGCATTATCTGCTATATTTTTGAAGCAAAACAGAGACGAAAATTAACATTCCGAAAACTCTCTTTGCAATCAGATTTTAAGTACAATTAACCTAGCGAAATTCGATTATTTTAACTAAAATTCATTTTAACTATTCGAATATTTCAACAATTTTTTTTGTATTCGAATCATCAACTTATTGTCTCATCATTTCGAGTAAAAAAATCACCAGCTTTTCATATGATATAGGGTGAGATTAATCCCCTCTATATTATTCAAATCATGTCTATAAAGGTTGAAAAAATGTCTATTTGTAATCTAGAACACTTTTGCAACTTAACATAAAGCGCTGCAATTCTTCATTCAAATTCAAACCTGAAGCAAAGAGAGTTCTATACCTACCACTATCAAATTTGTATTTGGGTTATTGGGTATGCCAAATAAACACAAAAAGTAAGTTCCCCATAAAGCAAAATGGCGTAACTTTTTAGCGAAAAGGTTTTAAGCAAAATAACTTGGCAGGAGTGTTCCTACACTTATTGACTAACTTCTGTGTGAAAATGAGATTGATCCATCGAGTCATGCATGAGTGAACACACATTAAAGGCAAAATGGTCACTTTTCAAAAGTCACAGGAGTTATTTTTTATGCCATATTAACAGTGAAGTTTACCATTGCTTGCTTTATTTTTAAGTGTGCTCACTCAACCATGACACAATTACTTCTTGAGTCTACACAACAATGGAAAACACATTTTGGTAGCAATATCTGATGTTAATTTTTTCAATAATCCGAATGGATTTTGCAATTTCAAGGTTAGGAGGGTTGAACATCGCAATTTTCCACTAAAATTGTGCTCACCAAACCGTGCAAATACACGAAAAGTGTCAGGATAGGGTGAATATGCAGAAGTTATCATTTCGGCAGCAGGTGGGTGTGTTGCCGGCTTCTTCTTGGTGACCTTTTTGGTGATAGGGATGGATGATAAACAACTACAGCACTTGAACATACACCAGAAACAGAATTCGCCAAAATGACTCTTGTCACTTTTGAAAAGTGACAATTTTGCATTTAATGTGTGCTCACTCATGCATGACTTGATGGAGCAATCTCATTTTCACACAAAAGTTAGTAAATAAGTGTAGGAACACTCCTGCCAAGTTATTTTGCTTAAAACCTTTTCGTTAAAAAGTTACGCCCTTTTGCTTTAGGGGAAACTTATTACTTTTGTTGTCTTTAGATGGTAGACATAGCATGAATTCAAAGATACCCTCTTCTTGTAATGCACCCTAAGATAAAGAACATAATAAAGAACAGATGGAAATATAGGTTGAAAGAGGAAGTATATTTATAGAAAGAAAGAGAGAGAGAGGGAGAGAAAGAGAGTGAAAAAACAAAGAAAAAGACTGATAAAGAGGGGGAGAGAAAGAGAGAGAGAGAGAAAGAGAGAGGCAGAGAGAGGCAGAAAAAGGCTGGAAGGGGAAAGGTGAAATAGACACGGAGTATAAGGCGCAGATGACAGAGAAGTTAAAGCCTGAAGCCTTTTTTAAGTGTGTCTGTTATACAAGCTATATTCCTGTTTATTCATGAATAGTAATCTGTTGTATAAGATATATCGAAAAATTGCATGATATAAATCTGTTTATAATGTTTTACATATTTTATACCAACCTCAAAATCAGAATGTTCAACTTCTGATACTGTTTTTTTTTTCTTAGAAAGAGAGTATCTTTGGACTCTGTCATGCTTTGTCTACCTCAAGAAGTGATAAGACTTACGATTTATTCTTGGATATCGGGGCTGTGGGAATAGGTTGCTGAATCTCTGGGGGACCTTGGTTGATTCATGAAGACAGACTTACTCTGTGATCAGGCCGACGATTTTCTCTTTTATTTCCCAATTTTCCCAATCTCCATTCCCACTTATTGGAAGAGATTCCACCTCTCATCTCCACGATGATTTGTACCCGGTCTCTCCGTCGTAGCTTCCACCTTGCGCTCTCATTACCCCCTGATAGAAACCAAACTGGTTGTCTTTGCTTCTTGTCAGGAACTCTCCTTCAAACTGAGACTGACAACTTCTCTTCTCCGGTGCTGGGTGGCTACTGATGTTTTGCGGCTTGCACGGGTGGGAGCTGCAAAAGAGCCCAGCGGAAATCTGGAGCCGATGGCAAAAGAAGAGCGTCGGGGAATTTCGTGAAACTTCGCGACAGCTTCGAGATAGATTCAGCATCTCCTCGGCAGGAACTTACTGGGGCCTCTCTGCTTTTAGGAGTGAAGGAAGTGTTGAAGAGCTCGGCAACCATAACTCATCCCGGCTAAATTTTATTTTGATATAAGAAAGATAACATTTGCTTTGAAATACGATACATTTCCTCGAAAATGTATTGAATGTTTACCGCGAATTGTGGATACTACTATAAATCTCCCAATTCATGAAAAAGACTACAAGAACTTGATATGTCTTTAAGACTTTATGAAAATGAGAAAGGCCCTTTGTGGAAGCACTAATATGATGATGACCTATCTACATGGAACAAGATAAAATATCTGGTTGAATGATCTCACCCATAAGAAGATCCCTTATCACCTTTTTTCAGGGGAAGAATATCTGCTAAAACTGAGGTGGTTACTTCTTACTGATTGATACAAGGATCCCAGTTGAAATAAGAAGAATTCTTTTGGCACACATCTCGCTCACTGGACAGCAACGCCTAACCTATCGACGACGGACGTTCGATCCCAAAACCTTCAGGTTTAGGGTGAGTCTGTGTCGTCAACCGATTCTGCAAGCCCATCACGATATCCTGTTTCTTACTTGACTACTAGAGGGAAGTTATAGGTTAGCCATTTCACAATTCAGTGTAAAATTTCTAGGAAATAGTAAATATTTCTATCGATAAACATGAATAAAAAACGAAAAATTGTAAAAATCCTAAGGTTTATATGGAGTTATGGTTGAAGAAGTGTTGCAGTACTAACCAGGTTAATCACGTTGAATACCATGACAACGTTGCTCAACATGGTGGCCACACAGAACATCCAATGGATGGGGTCTTTGACGAGATAGATGTAATTCTCTTTAGACTTCCGGCGTCGCTCCCTCTTAAGCTGTTCTTTCTCCTGCTTGATTTGCAAACTCTTCATCTTCTGGGCTTCCAGTACGGTGACTGAAGCAGCACTGGTTGACGGGGTGTCGCATGCCAACAAGGCCTTCGCGGAGGCGTCATCAGAGGCAGATGGTGTTGCGTCAGGCGAGCCTTTCTGTGAAGTGGGTCGCTTGTACCAGATAGCACCCGTAAGGCCGATGACGAACATCAAGGTTGCGACAAATCGAAGGACATTTCGCCAGCCGAAGTGCTCATAGGCAAGTTCCAATACGGGACAGTAAATCAGTGTACCTAATAAAAAACATTATGTATAACATTAATAGAAGTTGATATTGACAGAGAGGAAATATTCATAGAGTGTTTGGCAAAGAAAAACCTATAAATATAATATCTATGCGTAAGTTTTCATTTTATTAAAATAAAAAGCTTACACCTCTTAAGTCTCATCCAAACAATGTACAAAAAAGGAGTACAGCTATATCCACTGGAATCTATCCATGATTCACGTTTTACTAAATGGCACAGTTTTAAGAATAAACTATATTCGCATCTTGCTAGCCCGAACAGTCCGAAAGAGGTCTACCACAAACGTAAGTGAATCGACCATGTCGCAAAAAAAGAAATAATTACCAATGGCGGAACCAACTCCTGGGAGCGTTGTCGGAAGGGCGCAGTCGTTGCTATCGAAGTGCGAGGCGATTACACTCATAGATCCTGTGATCACCAGGTTGACTCCGAAGCCAAAGAGCAGGCCAAACGAGATGAACAGCGGCCATATAGATGTTGCAAAGGAGGAGGAGAGGACACCAACAGAGCAGAAGAGAGCACCGAGAAAGGCGACCTTACGAGGCCCGATCCGCTGGTAGAGTGAGTTGACGAATGGCGATGTGATCCCGAAAGACCAGGCGAGGGACGCTACCCAACCTGTTTGAGAAGGGAACAGTAGGTAATAAATTTTTATTATTTCATCCATCTTTAAGAGACATCAAGGTATAATTTAGTTTAGAACTAGACAACGTAATTTATAAACAATTCCCCATCTACTATCTATAACAATTGACATACATTATACAATTTACAAAGATGGGTTTATCTAAAGGAAACGGTATCTTTACCGGTTTCGACAGCTGTAGAATTCAGGTCTCTCCTGAGACACATGTAGAGTGGACCAAAGGCGTTGATGAAGCCCAGGATTGTGGCAAAGACTATGGAAGTTGCAATTGTCATGAACCACCGGAAATACCGAGGGTTCTTCCAGGATTCCTTGAAGAGAAGCGCTATCTTTCGTGCGCCTTTCCTGCAGCCTCGTAGCCCTGTTTCCTCGTCCTGATTGGTTGACACAGAGGAGGCGGAGGCGCCCATGGCATTCGCCTCAAAGACGGCTGGAGAGGGGTCATCTTTCCATGAGACCAGTTGACCACTAACGGGAGTGCATGCATCGTAGAGTGAACTTTCGTTTGGCAGAGGAGCCATGGCTCTATCAGCACTTTCTAACCTGCAGGAGAAGCAACATGATAACAAATTTGACATAAACATTTTCAGTGAAAAAAATATGAAAAAGAAATATGGAGAACCCACATCAACCTACAAATATCCAGAAAGGTCACCTATATTCAAACATTTTAAACATGATTTCCGCTGTCAAGTAAAAAGCAGAAACCTTATGGATTTTCTATAACTTCCATTTCAGTATACATAGCAAGATAATTCGAATGAAAAGATTTTGGGGTTCTTGAATTAAAGAATTAAAAAACACGTTTTGACCTCTGTTTCGAGATGAAAGATAACTATGACGTCAGTCCAAATAGATCTTGCTATAAAATGAGAGGATTGTGACGTACAAAACAGATTTCGTAAATTTATTTACCGTCTCTACAATCTGTTACACGGTTTGAATTCCCATAAATTGAGGAATAAGTGTTCATAAGTTGCTGCATTACACAAAGAACAAGAGAAATAGTTCGGACCAGTTTCTTAAGAGTAGATGGGTAACTTTGATTAGCACATGCGAGGCGGATATTGCACCATGCTATAGAGAGAAGTTGCAATATTATTGATGAACGCATCTCGTTCTTGAGTCTAGCTCGTTCCCTTTAGTATGAAACCAAAGCAGAAACATATTCACGGTAATATAGCAATATGAAACTGTCTGATATGCATGGGCAAGGAAAAAGAATGTATTTTTTTTAAATAAAGAAAAAAGATACTTATATATCATATTCATATCGCGCTTAATGAAAGGTTTTCCAAATGCTTTAAGAAAATGCGTTCAACATTATACACATTAATATAATTTGCACTTGCTAATAACATTGCTGTTGATGTTAAAGATGATGCTGGGTACTGATGATTCAATTACATTGTGAAAGGAAGCGTTAAAGGTTGATTAAATGTAGTGGCAATATATCATTCTAAGTACGTTATATTCTCGTTTCTTGAAACGCAATCTGTTTACAAAATGACAACGTATACTAGGTCCAACCTAAGAAAGGAAACAGATTATGTGTTACGTCATATATGCAAATCTATATCTATTGTCTTTAAGGGAAAAGTGCATTAGGTAGCCATCAACCCTAAAAATGAGTAATTGACCTATTCAGTTATGTAATACACTTAATCGGCTGCTCACAATGATCGATTATCGATATTCTCTTTCCAAGGGGTTATGGAACCCGTACATGTTCAACATCATGAAGTAATAATCATCTTACATTGTAAACTGCAACCATACGCTTTGCCACAAGAGATGAAGTGAATGATGTGGCAGCCCCCCCCCCCCCCCCCGGTCTTTAAATCTATCAATGTTTCCGGAATTTTAGGACTCCTTGTTGCCTTGTCGGGAAGATAAATATATAAGATAAATATATAAGGGGTAGGGAAGGGGAAGATGTTACCAAGGAGGTATCACCTCCCTGATATTATCAACAGTCACAAAAAGACCGGGGGGGGGGGGGGCTGCCACATCATTCACTTCATCTCTTGTCATTCATTTTTGTGACTGTTGATAATATCAGGGAGGTGATACCTCATTGGTATAACATCTTCCCCTTCCCTAACCCTAGTGACAAGAAAGCTGCCTTTTATCACCATTCCGAAGACTCTCTCTCCCTCACTGTAGCCCCCATCTTCTTTCTCTTTCTTTCTTGCTGCTAGTTTTTCGTTCCTTACATGAGTCTGCTCCTTCCTACAATATGAAGTTGATTGTTAAGTATAAGCCTACAAGACGTCTTCGTTCATCTCAATCCTCCTTATTAGTTGTCCCTAGAACACGCACTTCCTGGGGGATAGAGCTTTTTCTCATTCTGGTCCGTCCCTATGGAATAATACCACTCAGTATTCGTAGCCTTGCATCCCTTCAGGACTTCAAATCTGCTCTAAAAACCCATCTTTTTCAAAAAAGTCCTATTTAATGAATACAGTTATAATTTGTTTTTAGTATACATATAACTCTACTTTAGTGTAAGAATTCGATATACATGTATATATTTATTCATTATTGTTAAATTGTAAAGCACCATGAGCGTCAGAGCCTAGCGGATACCGGCGCTATATAAATATTCATATTATTATTATTATTCCTTATTCTGTTTATCTCTCCTTCCCGCACCCCTTCCTTCCAATATCTTATCACAGGCGCGGATCAAGGGGGGGGGGGCGCAAGGGGCGTGCGCCCCCCCCCCCCCCGTTTTGTCTGACAAAGTATGCCCCCGGACCCCCTAGATGGCCGTTTGGCTTCGTCATATATATATATATATGTATATATCTTTCTCTCTTTCCTTCTCTCTTTCCTCCCCCTCCCCCTCTCTCTCATTCTCTCTTATTCTCTTCTCCCTCTTTCTTTCCATGTTAGCATGCACATTTCTGATGGTCACATGCTATTTACATGGGGGCCGGATTTGGGGACTTGGCTCTCATCTGGTTAGGCGAGAACACACTTCCCATATCATGAAGAGACGAATGCCTTATTAACATAATTTATGATCCATTCTCCCGCATCCCAGGGACCTAGCAACCACCAAGGGTGTGCATCAAATTGTGACTGAATAGAAAATGGCCGCCCAGCGACGAGGAAGGAAGGAAAAATAGAAAATTGCTGTGTTTTCCCATCCACAAATCGAAATATCGCCTTTCCTTTCTTGGGTCGTGGGTTGCTGGCTTTACCTTTATATACGTTTACTTATTTGATGGTGATATATTATTCTCTTCGTATATTTATGACATTGGTAAGAATAGATGAATTGAAAATGGAATGAAGAACAGGCAGAAAGAAGAGTTCGGTGGAATATACATCTATGCGCAGTACATTTTGGAAATAAATATGCATGTCTCAGTATGAAATCGGACGAGTGAATACATACATTAATTCATATATTTACACAAAATCCGTACCTATAATCTTGTAACCGCTTCTTTGTGCCCCCTAATCATACTAGTCATATGGAAATGTACCAATGTAACCGGGAACCAGTTAAATCTTGGTAAACCTACAATAATGAATGAATGTGACGAGGCTATAATAAAGGTCTACCTCATATTGATTCAGATGTTAAACACATCAACTCACAATACATATAATTCATATCTCATACATAAACCGATCTCGTTCAGTGAGGTATAGTATTCCAGGATAATGATGCTACTACCTGCAAATTTTACAATCTGATAAGCGAGGCTACAATAATTAATATACAATTAAAATCATCTCACTACCCCGGCCCGCATCCAATAATGATTTACAACAATATACCAGATAACACCTTTTTGGAAAGGCTGGGGGAATGAGATAGATATATAAACAGCAACCATTTTTTTGTATTAATGGTAATTGATTGACATTATAATCTTAAGCCACAAGCATGACAAGGCGGCAATATCTAAAAGGAACTCCAATGACGTATCGTTCTTAACATATAGAAAATTAAAGATACCTGTTGAGTTGTCACTTTTGCAGCTGTGTTTCTCCGACTTCTGAATTGCTTTGCCGAATATAAACCAAGAAGGAAAATATAGCTTCAATATTCCTCCTGCTTATTCAAATTTACCGTGTACAGTCAATCCAGAAACAAACTCTTACCTTAGATGTCAATGATGCTCTCTGAAAATTAATCTCCGTGAATGGTGCCAGCAAGTCAGCTGTAGCTGTCGATCGTAGGGAGCTACAGAACGATATAGCACTTTAACAACAGTATAGTATCAGATGAGATTAGCGCAAGACAAGGTGTATAGTTGGTGAATGGCACCATCTATGAAAGCTGTTTTCAAAGCTAACTGTTCACTATATATGATTATCAATTTATTTCAAGACAGGATATGGAACAGTGATGCAAATTTCTGTTGGGAAACCACTTTGCGCATGGGCCTGATCAGCTGTTGACACTGGGTTTTCTCTTCTCTTTCTATTGTGTCATCAGCTGATCATGTAAACAACGAAGCCTGCGTGATGTAAAATGATGAATATTCATGTCGGTAATGCTGCGGGCCCACCCTCTCGGGAGACTACGGCCAATCAATGTTCGTCCTCACGGCATGGCAACAGGCTACGTCACAATAGGGATCTCCCCCACACTCCAGCATAGGCGGAGCATGTGTAGGAGGCGGGGAACGAAAACCAGATAGAATCGGTTTGTCAACTGGTTTTGCTGCTTTGCTAGTCTTGGTATATTGCAGCAAGAGTGAGAAAGAGAAAGAACCAAGATGAATTTCTCCCATTTCGAGGTGCAGTGTCTCTCGTTTTCTTTTTCAACAGTACAGTTGCCTGAATTACGAAATACATGTTATTGGAATGACCTGTGTACATAAAGACATCAACCTTTGTACGCAGTGAATTGGGAGATAAATTCAATGAAAAAAAAGGCACGAACGATGATGACTCGGTGACAAGGCTGGGTTTTTTCTTGTGAAGTTATGGGATTAATCCGAATTGATCACAATTTTTTTTTTAAGAAACACACTCACACACGTATTAATATGCTAAACACCATTTATTTAATATACCATAGAAATAACGATGGGGATAAAATGCCTTGCTCAAGGCCCGTATCGGGGAGCGAACCCACGATCCTCACATTTCCAGTCGAGTGTTTAATTTTAACCACGTTATCCCTCGACTGCAACACCTGAATCCGGAGTTGCGATTGGTATTAATTGGCGATCGATTTGAATCAATCGCAACTGTTTATTAGAAAAAAATGATAAAAGACCCAGATCCTACAGTATTTTTATTCTGAGACTTTGCTGATACAAAAGCAAGCACCTGCATATTGCTGAGCCAAGAAAGTAACACGCATAACATTTACATTAGACAAAATTTAATTCTTTGTGCAATATATATATATATATTGTGCAATATATATAATATTTCTGTGAAGGGCATGTGCGGGTTCACATAACTATGGGCAACAGGGAGAATTTCTCTTTTGTGAACCCTGACCCACATGCCATTCTCTCTTATGTACTGTAGAGGTGTCGTGGTTTAGTGGATACGTCACCGGACTGTGGATCTCATGGTTCGCGGTTCGAGTCCCGCCGCGGCACTAATGTCCTTTGGCAAGACATTGATCTACATTTGCCACTCTCTACCCAGGTGTAGTAAATGGGTACCTGGTAGGAATTTATTCATTGAATGCTTTCAGCGCCTTATAGGGCAGCTGGGCTAAAGCCAGGGTAATATTGGAGCGCCTTGAGCACCATTGGTAGATATGAGCGCTATATAAATATTAATATTATATTATTATCTTGTTATATACAGTATATCTTTTATCTTTTACTTCGTTTTAATGGTTAAATGAATAATATATTAATGATATTAATGATAGTAATGACATAACCCCTATATTTCTTGAACCTTTTATTAATACATCTCACTTTCATCATTTCTCCTTAACAACTATCTGTTTTTCTTTATCATTTAATTTCTTACTCTCTGATCTCTCAATTCGAAAGGTTTGTCATAATTCCAACGATTAGTCAGGGCGACTCCAAAAACTCCGACAAATAGATCACGTTTGCAGAAGTTTTCTCTGATCTACACATCGAATAAGGTATGCCATACTAATCTAATGTCACGTATGTTCTGAACTAAATGCTATATGGAATGGCTAGTTTGACTACAGGGGGAAGGGGCACGTGCCCCCAATCGAATGCAGAATTTAAAAAAAAATAATAAAAATAGAGAAAGAGTACAAAAAGGGGGAGTTTGCAACGTGAAAAGAAAGATAATTGCTCCCTCTTCTCTTACCCCATTCGCTGGCCTTGTTCTTTCGCATTTCATTAACGACGGTAATTTCTGCTGGTGTATACTAGCATCATTATGTTTTCATGGTCTATATGTGAATTCATTATGCTTGTGGATTTAAATTGGATGATCACTAATTTCTATTCAAAACACATTACACTATACTTGTGCCGTTAATCATTTTCATTAAATGGCGTGCTGGTACATTTTTTTTTCTCTCAAGCATATTGGCTAACGAAAATTATCCGCAAACAAAAAGCCGCATGCGCCTTTTATATTAGATTCAAAATGATACAATATTTCCATTATACGAGAAAAGGTGATGTAATATTTGCCCAAACTGCTTTATTTCTGTAGATAGAGAAACTCGCAGCATCAGACACTACCAGCCGGTGGCGTGTCAAAAAAAGTAATGAACAGGAGATGGAAGGGGTCCTCTCCAGATGAGGGGGTATAAAGCTCCCCGCGTGCCAAGTGCAAGTTTCTATTGATTTCTTCTGGGCCTTCGGGGGGGGGGGGTGGGCGGGGGCGTACGTCATGTTCACCCTTTGCATGTATATTAACGATTTTTTTAAAAGCTTTATGAAAATTAATCTTGCTTTGACATTGGTATCAAGATTAATTTCACTAATCAAAAATACATCACAAAATTAATTATATTCATTAATCACAGATAATTATTCATGTACTGTACAAAATATACGTATTCATAACAAGCAAAAATGATTATTGCCATTATTATTTCAAACTTTTTCTTCCCTTCTTTTTTTTTTCTGGATCTGCTCTGCGTTTCGTATTTTTTGCATTATGCATTAATTAATTATCTGAGATTGTAAGCCAGGAAAATAATTAATTGGGTTTTTTTCATTAGTGAAAGTCCTTTCGATACCAAAATCACAGAATTTTATAAAAAACCAGCGGAGAGAGGGGTATCCGGCAAAGAGCGATTGGAAGGGCCCAGAACCAATGAAAACTTTCAAAGGAGTATGCATGCGGGCAACCCAGCATCTCGTAATGATAAAACGTCTCTTTGGAAATTAGGAACACATGTATTTATATTGTCTTTAGCACCGACAACCTTTATCAGCGTACAATTTACTTTGAAGTAGAATGAAACTCGACAAACATTAGCTGATAATCATGTGGAAAATTGGTAGCCTGTTCAAAATATCTTGAAAATACTCCTATTTGATTACTCAATAAGGAGAACAATCTCTCTAACGTGCAGATTCCTTGCTAGATATTTATCCCATGGGGGCTGCCATTTTGAAAAAAACTGTGATGTCATAGGAGTACATGTCCATTTACCTGTACACGATGGATATGATGTTGCATATTGAATAGCTATTGTACAACTAAAGTCACCAATGCAAAATGGCAGCCATCTTGGTACCTCCATTGTCTCACACAGGTGATATCTAAGAGTAGTTGTAGGTCTTTATCACTTCTTTGAAGAACCTTTGTCTGACCAAATAGCAACTTGAGCATGCCAAATCCTGCTTGACAAAAGAAACAGCTGAACCAAACATCTTGACACAAATAGGTTATATGACAGGGTAAATGTATCTTCATTTGAATGTACATGACTACAAAAATGCTTTGTCCTCTCTCCGCTGGTTTTTATAAAATTCTGTGATTTTGGTATCGAAAGGACTTTCACTAATAATCATGAGTGTTATTGTAGCTAGTGTATAGGTCAGTGGGTATCTCACAAATAGAACTGCCCTGACATTACTTTGTAAATAAAGTGGCAGCCCCCATGGGATAATGACTAGCAAGGAAACTGCAACTTCTTGAGACACTGTTATCCTTCTTGAATAATCAAATAGGAGTAATTTCAAGATATTTGTAATAGGTTGACAATATTATTATCTGTCTACATGATTGTTACCTTTCATTCCCCTTATAACTACCATATATCCATTTTACACCTCATTCGAAAGAGACAACTGTTGACAAAATGCATTGTCAAAGGACAACAAGAGATTCGAACCCTCTACCACCTGATTGAGAGAGAGTCAGATTAGTGAACGACCAAATCGGAAATAACTTTCAACGGTGTGTATACTTTTTACTACAGGCAAGCATCACAATCCGGCCAAAACTAGCTTTCATGACAAAGTCACGAAGTCGAAAATAACTTTACGAGCTATTATTTATATCCATGATATTCATAATAATATTGTTAAAGCATGATACCAAACGGAAGCAAGTTCGGAGATTATACCGAGGCGGATTCAGAAATATTGATAATTGCAATTTTATGGGTATACAGTCATGGGGGGGGGGGGGGGTGTAAAGACAAGCCCTCTTTTCCCAACTTGGCTTGCTCAAAAACTCCTTAACCATAACCACTACAGGATGGATCCGGTGTTACCTGCCCCCTCACGTTTGGAGGCCAAGATAAACAAAAAAGAAAACTTCCAGTAGGTGTATACGGCAAGATGCATTCTACCTCCGCCTCTGGAGGTGATCTCTGCCCCCCCCCCCCACTCCTCCCCCACTCCTCCCCCTTGATAAATGTCTTGATACACCACTGACATTACACAACGCCTGACATGATTTTAGACACCCATTGTCTTAAGACAATTTCCTGCTCCACGTGACTTCATACTAATTGCAATACCCATTCATAATACAGGATATTCTGACAGCAACAAAGCCTCGTTATCTCGCCATGGACCTACTATACGAACTCGCCAACTCGCAATCATTGTTTCCTGTTTATTGTCATTGTATCTCGTTCGCCTTCGATTTTCTACTTCAAACGCCCTTGCGCTACCTGGGACGTCTGGAGTAGAGTACCTTTATATAGAGAGAGTAGCGACATAGACGTCTGACCTTTCGGGAAACAAAATGGCGTTTGAATTCTATTGAGAACACCCAGGTGCTCATCGGAATTGAATAGAAATGTTGCATAGCAGAGGAAACAAAATGGCGTTCAAATCATGAGTTGTCGCTACTCTCTTTATGTAGGTACCCTAGTCTGGAGATGGGTGGGGTGCCACCCCTTATCATAGTCACGAATATATCAACTTCAAGTTTTTTTAATTCGCGAGCGCGCAAAAAAAAAGAAAAGAAAAAGAAAATGACATTTCATTATGGTAAACATGTTATGTCGTCATCAGTATACACTAGATATGATATGAAAGGTACATATTCGAGCACCTCACTGCCCAATACTTTAATACTTCAAAATGGGAATGAAAACTGTATACATGTATACATAGAAAAAGAAGAAAGGGTTTCACTTCTTGAACAATGGTTGCGTGTTTACACGTTTATATACACACCCCCTGTTGATCTTCTACTCCGATTGTATGTAAATTTTCCCTTTCTTTTCATTTGGTGTTGACCATGTCTCACCCACGCGATATGTTATGTAAGGAAACTGACATGGGGCATCCCAGTGGCGTATCCAGGGGGGGGGGGGCGCAACAGGCGCGCGCCCCCCTATTGGCCGTCGTTAAAAAAAATATATAGCACTATATAGCACTATTTTGCATCTCAGCCCTTCTTCAGAAGCAAAAATTTCTCCCACATGACGGCGATCAATAATTCCTGGCGCCCCCCTATTGGGAAATCCTGGATACGCCGCTGCATCCCTTGACAATTTTGAATTGGGAGGGGGGGGGGGTGGACCAGAATAATTTACTGCTAAAGAACAGAAAAGTCATCATTTATTAGCGATTTGGCGAAGAGATCTAACCAAATTCCAAATATGCCAACTAAAAAATTTGACTGGGAGTGTCATAACCATACCTCCCTCCCCACTAGCAATGTTTCTATTAACCTTACAAAAATAACGTCAATGATAGGCAAAGATTTTCGTTTTCCTTCGGAGAAATGGCTCCGCGTCCAATAATTACACCTCTCAAATCCCGAACTTCAAAACTGCACTCGACATAATATCTAATCCCAAGGCGATATCCAAACCTAACCGAAATCGCACAAAAACATTAATCATACATCTTCCATTATAAAAAAAGCCCCCAGCAAAATGTGGGATATGCCTAAATAAAAAGGGCTTGGGGCACTGACAGAAAGATACATACATTTTAAAGAGCTAGAAGGGTTAAAGGGAATTAAAGTCCACCCTAATATTAAATTGGATTTAAAAGAAGCAGAAAATTAACGGAACAGATCAATGTAAGTTTGTGCAAAATCCGATAAGAAATATTAAAGAAATTTATGTCTTTTAAAGTTGTAATTAATCAAACACAAATTGGCAACTCCGTTACGTATCTTGCGAGCTCCTCTCCCATTTTCCCTATACTGAAAAAAAATCATAAATTTCCATTTTCTCGAAAGAAAATATTTCTCTCATACATGCAGCTTAGATGAAATAAATTCACTTATGCTTTTACACAAAATCTGTATGATACAAATCTATTCCCTCATGAACTAAAAAGAAAATGAAAATTTATGATTTCTGTGTATGGAGCAAATGGGAGAGCAGCTCGCAAGATACGTCACGGAGTTGCCAATCTGTGTCTGATTGATTACAATAATTTTAAAAAAATCATAACTTTCTTATTTATTAATCGGATTTTGCTCAAACTTCATTGATCTGTTTCCTTAATTTTTTTTTCTCTTAAAACCAACTTAACATCAGGGTGGACTTTCCCTTTAACTCATATACATGTATGTTGACATAGAGATACAGTCCTTCTGACTCTAAGCGACAAAAATCAAAATAAAACAAAATAAAACACCCAGAAACACTTATCTCCTCTTCTCTAATAACATTTTCTTTATTGAATCCACTGCACACATTTTTTAAAATCATTCTCTCTCAAATAGTCTTGAAATGAAACTTTAACAGAAGAAAGAAAGAAACATATATATTACAGATAAATAATAGATAAGTATTGCTGTCATATCGGATTCATAATAGTGAATATCTTACCATTCATAACACCAAACTAGATTCATTAGATTTGAAATCAGACATTACAGTATTGTCTACACATGATAATATATCATAATAGTTATGTATAAATAAAAAAAACTTCCAATATCATCAACATTGTGTATCGGACAATAACCAAAGTCGGATACAAATAATAAAACCATAGTTTCTATTTTCTATACGATTCAAATTAAATTCAACACTTGGCACAGAAATAGATACCTAGTAATTAATGATGGTTTAATGAATTGTGAGGGTCTTGGGCTTTATGTATATAGTAAAAAACCCGTTATGGTATACTTTGTGCATTGGTGATAGAGGGGAGATTATACTATGGTATAGTACACAAGTGATTATGATTCATATACATTAGTTACTCAGAATATACTCGTCCATTCCATAACATGAATAGATTACAAATTCAGCACAGTACACTAGTTTGGTGCATGGTTTAACTTAAAACAGAAAAATTATGGCAGGAAAATAATGAAAGAAAATAGACTACAAAGATCAACATATTAAACAGAGACATATACCACAAAAAATGTAGAAGTTTGGCAAGTTTAAATAAGAGATAACAAATGAAAAAAAATGTTTTCATTTGTTTCTCTCTTTAAATCCATAGTGTCTTCAGAGGTTACAAATATTGTAGAAATACTAGTACTTCCTAGTACTTCAGCATAGCAACATAACAGTGAACAGATTTATCCAACACACGTTTTATTCCAATAACACAAAGAAAGGGATCTCCGAAACATAAAATTTGCATTGAAGCGGTTACAAGGTAAAGAAAAGAAAAATAATACATCGCAAAAACTCTACCGCATTTGAAGAATACAAAAGAAGCACACTAAGTTTTACTGGTCATGCATAAATACCATACTAAATTGCACATACACCGTTCTACTAAAAAAAAAGAGAGAGTGACAGAGACAGAGAGAGAGAAAGAGAGAGAGAAAAAAAGAGAGAAAGAGAGAAAGAGAGAAAGAGAGAGAGAGAGAGAGAGAGGGAGTGAGGGAGTGAGGGGGAGAGAGGGCGGGAGAGAGAAGAGAAGGGAGAGAGAAGAGAAGGGAGATAGAAGAGAAGGGAGAGAGAATAGAAGGGAGAGAGAAGAGAAGGGAGAGAGAAGAGAAGGGAGAGAGAAGAGAAGGGAGAGAGAAGAGAAGGGAGAGAGAAGAGAAGGGAGAGAGAAGAGAAGGGAGAGAGAAGAGAAGGGAGAGAGAAGAGAAGGGAGAGAGAAGAGAAGGGAGAGAAAAAGAGAAGGGAGAGAAAAAGAGAAGGGAGAGAAAAAGAGAAAAAAAATGAATACATTTAGGTCTAAATCCCGTAAGATTTACATAACCTGACAGTTTTTTATAAGCATATTCTTTTTGGGCAGTTTTGCCATAGCGTACAAAATTCCACATGAAGAACCTCCATTTTCTCTTCAATTTATAACACACACTTTGCCTCCCAGTCTAAACACTACTTAGTACTTCTTCTTATTTTATCCTGAAAGCAATCACTTTGAGGTTACTCCATTTCACAGTCACAATGTATCTTGAATTCTTATAATAACTACAGTACTGATGCTTTCTCCCATCTAAGGAAACTCCTTTACAGTTTTTAAAAAGCACAATGTTTTTTGGATCTTCTCATATTAGTAAACTTTGGTTGATAATAATCTGCAGAGAATCTTCTTTTGAGATAAAGCGAGTCCAATTTCGGCAGGGTGGATGCTATACTTGAAAGAATTTCATGAACCCCAATACTTCATGAATACCTGCTTGTGAATGGCAGTTGATTGGGTACTTGAAAGAAACATGGACGAGGTCATCAGATAATACTGATAATAAAATATCATGTCCAAAAGAGAGCTTGATTGTACAACTGCAAAATGCGAAAGAACCAATATCAAAAGCGTTTGAAAGTTGATGATAGTTTGCCATAGAAACCTCAATGAAAGTTGCAACAAGTATTGAAAAATGATAAGATTAAAAGTAGAAATTAATTAGTTTTCTTGATATGCATGTGTACTAAAAGGTATTATGAAATAAAAATATCACATTGAGAAATATATTACTGAAAAAAATGAAAAGTTTTGAAAAAAAAGGTATCAAACTGGAAAAAAATATACTTGGCACATATAACATTTGGCAACATGAATTTCTTAAACCATAAAACAAAAGTAAACTTGACCCCATAAATCTATGGTATTAAAAAGATTCAAATGGAAAATTCTGCTCAATACTGAAAGAAAATATCAATTATGATACCAATTTTTTTATGATTGAACAGTGTCTGCACCCCTGATTCTAAAATGAACTCTTCCAGTTCAATATATGAATACACAAGAAGGGTCTGGGATTTATAAATACACAGTAAAAAGAGGGGTGTCACAGATGCATAGAATAGATAAAAGCTAAGAAGTAACTTCTCCTACAGCACATAATGTAGCAGCAGCACACTATAAAAAGCCTACCGGTATAAGCAGTTAAATATGCAGTAAAAGAAAAACAGCTATTATGAAGAATGGCGTCAAAACAATTTTCTGCCATTTCCCACAAAAAGCGAGGAAATCACAGAGAAAACATTTCATGCAGACATTTATACATGCACATTTTATGAAGTTAATTTAACTTGGATTTGGTAACAATATGATTTGTGAATTCAGCAAAAAGTAACAACTGAAATGAGCTACAACCAATATAATCATAAAATATCTACTTTGACTGATAAATATTTCTTTTCAAAAGGAGTATATATATTCTTTGTGATTTTTCTGTTTCCATCTGACGATAAAAGTTGATATATAATAGATTCTCATAAATTCATAGAGGGATGGGGAAAAGATTCAGACATATTGGGTCAGAGGCAAGGACAAAGATAACAACGGCCATGTAACATAGATGTGTGCCTGGCAAAACAACGTAAAATGGATGCCCGGGCAATGCAGGTACATTTCTTGAGAAACGCATTCCGTTGTTTTGAATGTTAATTGACTATATCAGTGCATTGCATGTAAGTCAGTATTCTGTAGATTGTAAACAGAAATATCCTATTATTTCTGCAAATCTGAAAAGTTCAGAGATTCGGAACAAAATATGTGTTAGCACCCTTCTGCCTGGCTTTAAGTACAAAAACCTAGCACATTGCTCGCTGAAATGTGCCGACATTGTAATGATTTTTCTTATAAAATGAGCACAGCAGGCAATGCAATAAGAAACATAAATTGACCCCAAGATTCATTTCTGGAGTTTTGGGGAATTAGTTATGTACTGAAAAAGACAATCAGAAGGTGCTTGGCACATGTTATCTTCATGCTCTTCATCTTGTTGAAAACGATGTGCCCATTGCTATCTATGTTCTTGCCAATGCAATATTATGTCTACATAATATATTCTCTATATAAATCTACTCTTTGCATAACCCTCATGGTTGATACACAAGTATGTTAATATCATTCATTCAAGTATTTTAAGTGCTACTATACATTTATTTTACAATTGTATATCAGTTATCTAGATATTTAAAATGACATCTTAATCATTTTGGTGAATATAACATGTATAACATTCTATTAATGATGGGGAAAACAGCACAACATGAGCTCTTTCTCACACAATGGTGCAGCACAGCCTCTAAAAAAATTTGTTTTGCTTTGGTGAATAATCATTACGGGGATCGTCCCCATAGTAACGAAATATGACTTCAAAGAGTTTATTTGGACAGATCCATCGCTGCATTACATCAGAGGAATCTCCCATTCTCTATTTTACCCCGACTTTTTCATCCGGCAACATTTGCCTTGTTTGCAGTGATGATAATAAACACATAGCAGCTGTTATCTCTCAAACAGCGCTGTTGAGCAACAAACTACCTTCTGCTACTGACAACTTTATATACAATAGCTTATAAATACGTCACAATATTTCACTAGTTATTGGGAAATAAGTTTATATGCTTACAAACCCACTGACAACAGAACCGAACAGAAATCTACATGAAATCTACATACAATCACATCATATAACTATAGCATATGATGCATAGTCTCGTAAAATTTTCTTCAAAAATTGACTTATTGCTTTTTTGATGGTAGTAGGTTACAAAGGACACATGTCACACATTATACCACCAGATAATATCGACATACACACGTGGAATCCCGTCTCAACAGAATTTGAGAACAAAAAACAAAAAATCGAAAAGAATTAGAGAAAGAAAACGAAGTGTTAAATCATGTTCCACAAGTTTTTTTTTTGTCGGTCTAGTCTGTCAAATTCAAAGCCCTTTGAAAGCAACTTGGTTGAGAGCAAATTCTAAGAATATCATCCACGATTTTGAAGTCGTGCTATAAAAATTTGTTTGAAGACTTCATTCATTCATCCCCGTCCAAGTCTAGTATCCAAACGTCCTTTTGTTTCTGACATAACAACAAGAAGAAAATTCTTGAAAATCTCATGGTGTGGCCAGCACACTAAATTTTGGAATTATACAAACATGAGAAAAATACAGAGATAGAGAGAAAAAGAGAGAAAGAAAGGAACAAAATTATGAAATATTTGTGAAAATTATATCAAAAGCTATGGTCAACATCTGATAAAGAAAAAGACCTTTACATTGATGAAACACTGGCACAAACATATGACCAAATATCAAAAGTTTGCAATGTAATAACTTAAAACCCTGCATAAAACAACATTGGACTGACAGCTTGCTCTACAACAAAAACACATTAAACGAAACTGAAAGGTATTGTGATAGGTCACTTAAGACGATGTGAAGTGCAGCGAACAATGCTAACACACTCATGTATACGTCGAATAGAATCAATTGTCTGATTCCAAACAACACCATAAACCAACTTGACAGCTATTAAAATCTTTTTGTGCTTTACGCAGAGGGGGCTCATTCGTATTAACTTTTCAGAGTTATCCTTCAAATAGATTATTTTGAACACCTGTGCATAAATTTTCACTTTGTCTGACAGAATTAATTATTCCATCTTTTTACATTGATGAAATTCAACAAACTGACTTGATAAATAAATCTTTTTGTGTTTTCTCAGCAAGGGTTGATTCATACTGACTTTTCTGAGTAAAATTCTTTTCATTAAATATAGATGGAGAGTACTTTCACCTTATTAACCAAATGGCTCTTCATTTCATAGAATATGAAACAGGTGTCTTCCATTTTCAATTACAATTTTCATGCATCAAAAATATGGACCATTTTAAGCCAATTTCCTTAAAAAATGGATTCTTTTTGAAAAATTGTTTTATTTCTTTTCACTAAAAGGAGACAGAGAGAGAGAAAAATAATATCTAAGTCAAATGAAAAAATAAAAGAACATCCATTAAAAAAGTCCATAGCATAAACTGACTGAACTGGAATCCTCAAAAAAACGATGAATGATTTGGACATGATTCATGACTAGACTGATTTAGTTCAAAAGTAACTGCTGCTTTCAGTCATGTGTTTGAAAACTAACTGCAACTTTCAGACAAGAGAAAACCCAAGCGGTCATCCGCATACCAACGCAAGTGACCTTACGGAGCCAACTCCAAACAAAATACATCAACAGCATTGCATTTCTCTCTCTAAGAAATGAATAAATGAAACAAGAAGGTCTGAAATAATGGGAGAACAACTCCCTGACTGGAAACCCTCCACATTGTTCCAAAAAGCGACTTTATCAGAGACAGCCGACCTTTAATTTACTCTGTAACTTGTCAAATTTCCTTGTACAACACTAAAACATTCCACGGCTGGTGAACACAGTCAAAAATCTCATTATCAGACTGAACACTAAACACACAACCAATACCTACAACAAATTTTTGCCTCACATCAACTTGTCTATGCTAAAGTTTCTTGTATCTTTTTCTTAGTAACTTGATAGACACAATCATCCCTGTTTTCAGTTCATCTTTTAGCAATGACACAACAATATCCACTTCTTTCATCTCCTGTTATTAAGGATCACAAAATATACACAAACTTGGAAGATCTGGAACTGGCCAAAACAAAAAGCCTACATGAAAGTATAGAATCAAACCATCATTTAAAAAAAAAATGTTTACATTATTCACACAAAACTGAAAATTGAAGGAAAAAGAAGAAGGAAAAAAAAAACACTTGAAGCAACACTAAAAGTATCTTCTTTGGGCATGATATCCAATTGAAATTGGATGAATTTCTCATTTAAAGTTGCAAAAAAATCAGAGAGTACCAACTTATCCACGAACATAACATCTCTTCAAGTCCATGCCGTATGACATTCAGAGGAGAAACATTGCAGAAAAAATTAACGTCCGATGGAAGATTATCCTTTGAATTTGGATTTGAATCAACATACATATATCATAGTTACCAGTGTTTGCTGCTATCCTACACAGATAGCATTACATCAGGTATCGAACCAATGGAATATGGGAATTCGAGAATGAAATTCATTAAGCATTTAGGATTTCTTGACCCTTAAATGTAATCCTGAGTTAAAGGGAACTGTATTTTGTCTGAAACAGGCCAAAGGTCATTCTGTATAATGTACCATGCAGCAAAGGGGTGAGAATTCAGCAAGATTTTGTCATTTTGTCAATCTGATGATTTCAAAACCTTGTCCTGCAACCATTCCCAACAATTGCAGGAAAACAACTTCCTTTAAAATGCAATTGTATTATCTATTCTCAGTATAACCTTTGATATACTTCTTTTCCAGCTCCATTTTTGTCAGTCTTGTAGACCTACAGTGTCGGAGTTGACACAGCGCAAATATTGTTTTTGTTGCCCCTCTCTATTCTTCTTTGTATTTTCCTGTTCTTGCAACCTCCTAATATATGCTGATAAAGGATTGGCATTTTTTCACTAGCCTGCAGGTTTGTTCTCTTTATTTGGCATTGCTGAACGTGCCTGCTGTGGGCTAACTTTCTCATGGACTGCAAATAGTATGGAAGCAGGGATGACAGAGCCTTTGACATTGCTGGTCAACTCATTTTCTGAAGGAAGATAAATCCAATTTGCTTTGAGCAGGGATACATGGCTGAATACAATGAAATGACATCAAGTAAACAGAAAGGTTTATTTATTCAAACTAATTCAGCTGATTCAGCATCAAATCTTGGGAATTTTGAAAAGGAAATAATCATGATTACTTTGGGTTGACTGAAATCTGCTTCCACGATCAAATACCTCCTTAAAACCTTAGTAACAGCACCCATTTGGTTAAATGTACACACACAAGGTAAATGCATTTAAAAATCTCTCATGGATACACTGGTACTACGAAAATGAAGCCAGGTTCTTACATCTGTCCAGGCCATACACAACCAATTTCAGATTTAAAATTTGTTTTGGTGGAGAAAATGATGGAGGTTGAGCCATCCTGAAAATTCAAGTGAAAAATGTTTCAGCTTAGGTGGAAAGTCTGACCAAAATCTTGTTGCACCCTGAATCAACATTACGGTCAAGAATGCTATGGAGGTCATCTCTACAGAAAAATCACCTGTTTAGAAAGACCAATTTAATGTGGATCCAAAAAGGTGGTAGGATATGTTATAGAACCCTTGATCTGCATTCAGGCCAACCTGCCTTTAAAGACCACCTTCAACACACAAGTCTCATTGCATCTTGTAGCATCCCTGCTTGAAAAACCCTTTTCAGGTCTACAGGTAAATGAGTATAAAACCTGAGTCTCATCACTGAAGCAAAGACAGTATAACCTTGAGCAGGGGGCCACATGGACTTCACCCACACTGTACAGACATTGGAAATTAATCTAAGTCTTTCATACAATAAATCTTTGATACTATGCAACTATATCATGGTTATAGAAACTGAAAGAAAATGCATCCCAGATGAAAGAATCACTTTTATATTTCAGCTAGTGAGAGCCAGAAGGCCGTTAACTCCTACCCTCTAACAAAGAGTTCATGCCCCTCAACAGATGATATGGTGATATATTTTCCACAGTCTACATATCCATGCAACTTCCTTTTGTAGTCTCGGACCCTCCGGAACTACTCCATGGATACAGGATTTGAAAAATATATCCTCAATGAAAGCATGGGTTTTTGTATATCACTGAACAAGCAGGTGTCTGCAAGCCATAACTTACAGAGGTTTTGACCGGTTTTTGCACACAAAGAGCATTGTTTCCTAAGAGTGAGAAGACAAAACGTAAGACCCTTTCTTACAAAATTAAAACCATATCATACACATGCAAAGACATAAGTTCAAACTTTGAAAATGAAAAGAAGCATTCCAAAACGTACACAGGTAATATGACAATTATGGTAAGTACGCACAATGTTATTTACATTTATAAAATGTTTCTACGATGTATAAAATATGTTATTCAGATGGTAGGAATATATAACATTGCTACATTTTAAAATTACATAATTTTTTGTTGAAAGAAAGACTAAGTTTAAGAGAAAGAAAAATCACTAAATGATAATATTCAAACTAGCTACATGTATATATTTCTAGCAAACTATATTCAATAGATTTTGTGAATATAAGAGTATCATTATATTGATAGTGAAAGCATTAAATAATATTCCTGAATATAAATTAAAAATAGTATAAATATATACATCTATTAGTATTCACTGCAATTACTGAAATGTAATAATACTAATCATACATTGTATGGTAAAATTGTAATACTAATTTTTAAATTGTTATACTTATATATGTTCACGAGTATCTTCTTCACAAGAAAGACATGCGCACAGTTGAACATTGATACCGGAAATCACAGAAGTATAGCTGTATAACTGTTGATATTCTCCTTGGGGACAACTTCTCACACACGGCTACACAATCAGCAAGTTTGTAATTAGTATGTGGTAATAATGACCCCAATTTGTACATGCACACGCATCTGTTTTGGTGGACGCGCTGCTTGTTTAACGCGTAAAATCATACTGGTGTGCACTCTATGAAAGCGTATAAAGGTCAATTGTACTCGGTACAATGACCCTTATCTGCACAATCATGCACAAATTGTAATTACGAACTAGCTTCTTGGTTCTGGCTTCACATCATTTCTTCCATGATTTTTTAAGTCGTCAATTGGGAGGCCATTGTATTCAAGCAATCTTCAAATTAGTACTGAAGTACCGAATCAACTAAAAAAGACGAGATCAATCCTAGAGCATTGCTAGATATTTCCTCCCGTTGTTCAAAGGGACTAGAATTACCAATGTGCAGGTTGCATGACCAGTCAGAACCTCTATCGTTAAGATTAAAACTGGCATCAATGCGAGTTATATCAAAGACAGTTGTAGTTGTAATGGAATACATATATCAGCGTTAGTCTCAATGTTGGATTGTGCGCATGTGTCCCTTTGCCTATCTTTTCAACTCATTTTTTCATCACTTTTTCCACACTTTTTTTTTAAATAATCCAGGCAACGTATAGCTCACCCAGTAATATAAATATCACACAGAGGATAGAAATAACATTTTTTTGTGCATACATGTAATTTGTTGATTTTCTTAGTACTACTATATTCAGGTAGGGTATGTCTATCACATGCTCACTTCAATCTTGATCAAACTTTGTACTGATATCTATTGTCTGTTATCCTGCTTTTAATACATTTTTAGTTTATTAAAAGTGAAATGCGCATATCACGTGATTTTTTTTTAATATACGGTTTGCAAACTCTTATCAGCATCCACATTACAGGATTTAAAAGCACATCAATCGTTCTGTCTGTGTGATTGAATTTACCCTGAAAACTTTTGAAGTATTTTTAATGAGGTGCTTGTTATGATGTGTGCATCAGCTGGCATTACAATTTGAATTACCGTTGAAGGTTATTACTCAGAAAAAAACATTACTGTTCTATTCCGAACAAGTATCAAATCACTTTCAAATCACAGAAAACAAATGCCCGAGTATTACTTTGATAACAAATTTGTGCAAGAGCTTTTTTACTGACACAGGCAGTTCAACAAATCTTAATTTTTTATGAAAATTATTATTCTGGTATAGGCAAGTAGAAAACTGGCATGTACTACCTCTGTACACATTTCAGAATCATTTCTTCAGCCAGCTTATTATTAATGGAAAAAAAAAAAAAACATATCATAATAGATCCATAGGGTTATTGGTAATATGAGGAATATCTGGTCTTAGAAACACAAAATCACTATTTAGTTTGATAATGATTCTGCACGAGAATACTTCCTTGTACGAATGAATTATTTAACTATACCCTGTCCTATGTACTCTTGGCCAAAATGATGAAACATCACACTTACTTCTCTTTTCATAGCTGCATTTCTTTTGTAATCAAAACACCTTTAGGAGTAGTATTTCATGCATAAAGTGTGGCACAAGAAATCACCTCACCGCACTGCATCAGATAAGCCTAGGCCTGTCATTACAGCTAAGTATAATGCTATGATGAATATCAAGTCTATTTGTTCTATGAGCTATCACAACATACTCCAACTTTGGTCTATGACTAAGTCGCATTCAACAGACGCCCAGACAGAGAAAGAAAGAGAGGAGACGACTTATATAGCAGACCATTACCTTGGCAGATTTCCCACTTGAAATAAAGAGATGAGCACTTAAATACAAACAAATTCCTTCAATAAGTGGAGCATTCTTATCCTTAGGACCTTTAAACCAAGGAGAAATAAATCTTTCTTTATGGAAGTGCTCTTTTGAATGCAAAGGGAATTGTCCACTATTTCTTTTTCTTCCAAATAAATTTCATTCCCATGTAAAGAGATTTGTTCAATGAAACTTTTCTTCCCCATGGATTACTTTTGATGAAAAGAAATTCATCTTCCACAACTTTCCTATGCAAAGAAATACCAAAGCACATTTTTCACACAGCCTTGGTTCATCTGATCATCACATCAAAATTATTATTAAAAAAAAAAAAAAAAAAGACTGATAAAATCAAGTTCAGTGCTAGGTCTTGGTTCTGGTGTTGGTCTTGAAGCAATCTATGACACTAAACGCTTTGAAGATGGTCTTGTAATGAGGAGCCAAAGGTTAACATACCAGTCATTACAAATAACCACATGTCATATTGATTGTGGTATACCTCCCAAATGAGCTTTGCAGCTAGTGTAAACACATCATACACCTATAAGAGCCAAGTACACAAGCTCCTCTCACAGTTAGCACAAGCACCAAGATAATGGTATTTGACTATATCTAAAGTACTAATTGTGCCAGTGGTCATAAATATTGCACTCTTATGGTGCTCTTTAATACATTTTAACACCTTGTTGTGATAGGTGTCTGAACAAAGCTCACATTGAGGTCATTCATTGCTTGCAAACACTATAACAATAATGGGGTATTGCAAGAAAGTTGCGATAGATTGCAAGTTGCAACTGATCGGTACTGACCAATTAAAATCATTGTTGCAAGCGCATCTTCTTGAATGGGCAGACCCTGAACCAATCAGAATGGTTGTTCTAATTTGCTTTACAATTTGCAATTGGTTGCAACTTTCTTGCAACACCCCATAAGACTTGACTCACCAGGTTAATACTGCACTTACAACCTGTCAAAGCCTTTGATTTGACAGAAGAATGGAAAACATTCTCCAGCAAGTTTTATGATTGGTGATAGATCATTCACCTACACCTGAACTTCATGGCATTATTTGGGTGTTAACACCAACACCTACACTGAACTTGAAACTACCCATTGTACTTTAAATCCAGGAGTGAATGGGGGCAAGAGGGAACATGTCAGCAGCAGAGGTAACGTGTAACCCTCTTCGGACTACAAAAGGAAAAAAGAAAAACTGGGTAGATTTTTGCCAAGGCATGATGAGTTAGATTACATTGTCTTGATAACTGGAAGAAATAAATATTGAACAAAAAAAAGGGGTTGAGTGGAACAGATGCTATATAAGTAGTGGAAGTTTTATGTCCAGATCATCATTCCTTTATCCTTCCTCGTAATCCATCTCACCCAAGTCTGCCATCTCCCATAGAATGGGTTTGCATCCTCCACTAAACTCTCCTCCATCGTCCTCCTCATCTCCTATTCCCCTCCATCCTCCATCACCCTCATCATCATCGTCGTCGTCGTCGTCGTCTTCTTCTCCCTCTTTCTCTGGCATCTGGCGTCACTTCTTCCGGGGTGGTGTCCCCTGCGACTTCGCTGGCGACATCCTTGTCTCCGATTCATCGATGTCCTTCTCCTCTGCCGACCCCTTGATACTCTCCTTTTCCTCCAGCTGCTGAGTGCTGACGGTGGCGAGGTGTTGCCAATTGTTGCGGTTGGACTGACACATATCAAGGAGCGGCTTCATCTTGTCGTTGACCTTGGTCAAGGACTGCAGAGGACAAAGGACAGAGGAGAGATAAAAGAACCTTATCACGGTAGCCGGGCTAAAGTCAGGAGCAATAATATGATTGCAGGACCCTAAGGACAAATATTGATGAGGCTTACAAGACCTACAATATTATTACCGTTACTATCATTAGAACAATGTGCAAATTTACTTTAAAACCCATGTTGTCAAGAGCTCAAAGGAGAGGTTCAGCACTACCTATGCAAATTTACTTTAAAACCCATGTTGTCAAGTGCTCAAAGGAGAGGCCCAAACACAAATTTTGTTCAAAATTGTCACTTTCAGACCTATAATGAAAGAATAAAGAAATAATATATAGAAGTCATAACCTATCATTAAAAATTAAGAAAAAGTTATGTAATATGCATCTTGTGTGTACACCCCTCTCATTATACAGTTATTGTATGTGTTTGCCTTTTTTTATGTTTCTTTATCAGATAATTACCAAAATTTGAATGCCTGATTAGTCCTTTAAGTATAATTGGCTTTTAATGTACCAGACTTACCTCATAGCAGGGTAGACATATTGCATCCACGAAACCAACTTGCATCTTGGGTAGGAGATCTCTTTTCTCCCTGTTCATCATGTCCTTTAAAAAACAATGCACAGAAGAAGAAACCATAATAAAGTACATGTAGTTATTTCATCCAGGTAAAGGATTTTTCTGAGATATTTTGTCTGACAAGCCCCCGCCCCCAACCCCCCAAAAAAGCTATCATTTTTTTTCTGAGGCATGATTACTATAAAAGCTCTGTCAAGCAAATAAGGGGGTGAGAGGTTATCAAATTTGGCATGGTGGATGGCTTGAATACAGTGCCTAGAAAAGTATTGCAAAATTATTCTAATGGGGGCTATTTTATTATTTATGTACGTTAACTCCCTCCACCCCCACCAATTCCTTCTTTATTTTTCCACTGAAATTCACACCTGCGACTCTATTCAAAGAACTTTTCCTTAAATTATGAGAAAGAATTCCCCCAAATCCCCAGAAAGATATTGTTTCACAGAAACTCACATCCGGGACTTTGTTGAGCTGCTGACGCTCCAAGTCTCCTTGCTCAAAGAACTCGCCAAAGACCAGCTTGGCGATCTCCTTCTGGACGTCCCAGGGCTTGGAGATGGCTGAGATATCACAGGCCGTCATTAGCATCCCTCTCAGAAGCTCCCTCTGGTCATCTTCATTCCACTCGCACCTCTGCTCATCAACTAGCTGGAAGAACTCCCCTCGAGATCTGAGGGGTAATGATTGAGATGGATGCACATCTTCATTCTACATGAAAATACTTCATGCGGTACCTTAATAATACAGGTGTCCCTGAAAGCAGGATAAGTTTAGTTTGGGTTAATACAATTCACTTAATTATAGGGCATTAAGTGTCCATCTCTCCATACCATGCAAATGACTATTATTCAGTAACAAAATAAAAGGAAAAAAGTACTAAGTCATGAAACTAAATTCGATAAAATGATGACATGAATTTTGTACAGCAATTTGATTAAAGAATCACTGAGATACAAGTACTGGGAATAGGGGGAGAGAGAAGGAAAGGAAGAAAGAGAGGGACAACAAGGGAAAAACTGTGCTGACAACAGCTGCATTGTCAGAGAGGAGAGAAAAAGTGAGCAGAAGAAATTGAAATGAAATTCAGCCAAGAAAGATAAGGCAAGATGCGGTCAATCTTGCGCCACTGCTTTTCGGAGCTTACTTGAAGTAGACTGCCAGGTCTGTGGCTAAGATGGCATGCTCTAGTAGCCTGATGGCATTGGTGTACTCTTCAGGATTGAGGTTCATGAAGATCTCATTGCCCTGGGTAAGGGATGACAACAAATATAAAACATAATAAACAAAAGCCAAATCTGCCTAGTGATCACCAGCAATTAATCGCCTCCTACATTGTATCTATATAAGAAAAAAATTGTAGTGTTTCTAATCAAATATTCTATTAAATGGAGGTAAAGACGAAAGAGAAGAAAATGCAATTCTCTGTAACTGAGGTGCATGATACACTGATCAAAGTGATCCAGGGCAGGGGCTCAAATATGATTCTCATTAACCCATTGCCTACGGGAACCGGGTGGTCCCTGTATTAACCCTATGTGAATTTGAGAACTCAGTAGCCAACGGGTTAAGAATAGGGGTTGGCTTCCCCTGATCACATGGAAGAGAGAGATTAAGTTTAAACAGGTCAAAAATGAAATACCTTGCTATTAAGGATCATGATACACTGATCAAAGTGATGGTGTTCCATGGTGGAAGTCGAGTATAGCTGCGCAAGAGGAGATTCAATCCTACAGTAGCACCAAAGAGAAAATAAGAAAGCACATAACTAAGGAAGGCTGTTTCAAGTTGAGTCATATACTTGCTGTTGTCGATAAGTGTAACATTACAAAAATGATCTATCATATAGCTCTCTACATTCAGTATGTCTGAATATACTGAAAACCACAAGGCTGGTAACAATTTTAAGCGCACATTTATACAAGAAAGAGGGTTTTAACAACTTGTCTTTTTATGCAATTAGATTCGAAAGAGCATTTAGTGTGGTATTTTCAACCAGACGTGCTCTGATATTGGAAACTCTATATGCATAGGTCAGACCAAGGTTTCATGATTATAACAATGTTATTATTGATCCTTATTTTTACCACATTCTCACGACCACGTGCCCTTAGCCAAACCCTTCTATATGAATCACGAATAATGCATATATCCATGTCACCTCATCTAGATATTTCATCCAATACTGAAAAACAAAAGTTAAGTAATAATTTGAAAAATTTGAAAAAAAGTATGAAAGAATCAATTTACATACTTTCTAAAATTGAACCTAACTAAAAAATATTTTTAGCCAATACTCACATAACCTGGAAGTTGTTGTTTGTACCCCTATGGTCGAGGTCATGTGACAAGCATGCTACCATGAGGCACATGACCTCTATGTCAGTCAGGACATTCTTCATGCCGCCGCTCTGTCAGGTGAAAAGAGAAGGGGAGGGGGTGAAATTCAAAAATGTATTGATACCCTATCAAAGAAATAGGCCGGGTTCGAATCCCGGTCGGGGCATTGTAATTTTCTCACATTTACTTTCTTTATGATATATTCAATTTACTTCAATCCTATCAATTATGATATTATAATTACGAAGAAGTTTATCTCAAATCATGCTTTATACCTCGGTAAGTTTAAAGAACTGTTGATGTATGGTGTATACATAATAATAATAATAATAATAAAGCGCATAATAAGCGTTCACTTCTCTATGCGCTGAACCTCTTGGCCGTGATTTTCACTTGCATCGGAGCAATTATGGCTTATATTGTTATATAATAATAATACAATGTAATCCTTGTGTGAGCATGTCATCCCTTTGAGGAAAATTTATAGGAAAGATCAATTACCTTGATGATTGCAAACATCGTCTGTGCTACCGTGAAAGCGTGTCTCCAATTGTGGTAGGTGACATTGCGGTAATTCTTCCGTACACTCAGCAGCCACCTACACATTGTCTGAAAATGTATCAAGAGAGATGAAGAATTATTCCCTGGATTATCATCGATCTAAAGCCCACCGCACACTACTGTAAATGCAGAAATATTCACGGTACATTAATTTTCGCGCTATTTTCTGCGGGCGCGAATTCTAGAACTTGTGAAAATATTAGCCTGATTTCCTATACGGGTTGAATTGCACGCTTCAGCACATTAATATGTGTGTGTGTCCAATTCATATTTGAGCGCGTGTGTGTAGTTGCGCATGTGGTATGCATTTGAATGGACTGCGTGTGCGTAAATTAATAAATGGAGTGGGTATACATGCGAGGGTATACATCCGAGTGTGTAATTGCGCAGCGCGAATTTAAGAACCCGCGAATATGTTTTGGGGTCGCTCAGCGCGAAACTTTAATCGCGCGAAAATAACAGTGTTTACAGTATACGATCGACAGCGATCCGATTTTGGAAATACATGTAGATAGCAACACCATAAAATATATACATTCAAACAAATAAAATCTAAACAGTAACGGTAATTCTAAACAGTAACAGTAAACAGTAATTCTAAAAGTAATATACATGTACTATCTACATAGTATAAACCGATATAACTACTACCATTCTATACCTCGTAGTTTATCCTGAATTTGTTTAGTAGATCTAGATCCAGGAACATCCTCATGGCCGCTAGCAATGTCTCGTCCTCAGTCATACGAAGCTCGCTGAAGGAGAACTTTAGAAGACCTAGTTCGTTACAAGTTGGCACTGGAAGTTTCTGTCAAAAGAATCAAAACAAAGCTGGTATGTAATTAATCAAAACGATAATGCTCTTGAACATCTTCATCTTTAGTAACCTGCACTTATAATAACGACTTACAGTTTGGAGAATTTTGTTATATTTTAAAGTATCCTCATCTGAAATTTTGCCCATATGCATTATCCCATCTAAAGCTCACCAATGTTTCCTTCAATCGTGAAGTGTGATCCATAACATCTAATCATTACTATTATTATCATCACTATTTCCCCCGAGCTTTGTCTTAGTCTGCTTTTCCAAAACCAGGCCATGATTATGTCTAATGAAAATCTAATTAAATAATAATAACAGAAATTGTACAGCACAATTGCTACAAGTACTAATTTTATTCCATTTTTAAAATCTGTATAAGAAAACAACTTTGAGGTAAAATAAATTGATATATATTGTTTGTTTGAATTTATAAATGCATGCTAATATGAATGAATACATCCAAGACCAGGGGAGGCATGTCTCATTGAGACCTGTACATCATCCACGTAAATCAATCTCTGAAAAGCACCCTAAACGGGATTTACGGTAGGAGTAGTTTTGATACCCTTAACAGGGAAACCCGTCTAACATCTCTGATTTTTATACCCTCAACGGCGATTGTATATCTTGTGTAGTATTTTACATCCTATTTGAGGATTACATCATCATCATAGACCTTTTTTAGCCAAAAAGGAACCGTAAAAGAAATTCAACCTAATTTGGAACAGATTACCAAAGTATATCCCCCTTCCGCGGATCTGCTTCTTATCGCCTCTGAATTTGATACCCTTTTTCTTGATTTTTGCTTATTTTTATACCCTAAACGCGTAACAGGGTTACGCGTCTAATGCTGAAAAAGTACACTTTTTATCCGTTTTCATATACGCGGATGATCTCAATGACACATGCCTCCCCGGGGTCCAAGGTAAAAGTTCAAAGAAGATAACAAACCTTTATTCTCTGCGCTTCCTCTGAAGGAGCCGTGGCATGATATGATAACGTCTGAAGACAATGGAGAAGAGAAAAATAATAAAACAGAAATCAAAATAGATGAAATGCATCAATTGTCATGCACATTGTAAAAGGGCGGGAAAATGATTTCTTTCATCGAACATATTGTACAAAAGCACATTTAACTACATTTAGAACAAACTCTAACATTTGTTGGTAACTTAATTAAGAAATAAGCACAAAATGATCCATAAGCAGATGATAAAAGCATCAATGACAAATGAAACAGTACAAAAAAAAAACTCCACATAATTTAAAAATTCTGGATAAGTAGAATTCACATAATAAATACAACCTCAGTTAAAGAGGAGATGTTACATCAATATATTTACTAACTGGAAACTTTCAGTGCCCTTATGAGAGAAAGCACTCACTTCAGAAGTGCATATAATCACATAATATTTCCAACATGAGTTGTGTAGATTTCATTTAAAAACAGTTTCTAACCTTATTTTGCACGAATGTTCACCGTGCACTAATTAGTGCATACCCAGGGTCCAAATTAGATTGCAATGACAGCCATTTATTCATGTGGAATTCTCCTTTTGTTATACACATGTACATATACATGTACATGTACATGTACATGTAACCACTTCTTGAAAATTTGATTATTTCCATCATTTGCAAAAGTGCAGCCACACATTCGTATAGATTTCCTTTAGAATGTACCATGGGATTAAATTACAGAATTCTTAAAACTTCTTCATTCAAGCAAAATCAAATTAACACATTGTATTAAGATTTTAAAGTTCATTCGGGGGAAAACCCCTTCTACTGAAAAAGGAAAATTATAGTCTTAATAATCTTTCAAATTTATCTTAACTACTGGAAAAATTGTAACACAATTAAGGTTTAGAATGTACAATCAAATTTGTCCACTGGCACAGGTTTAATTCTTCCATTAGAATCATCTCATTAGCAAGCTGAGTTTTCCAATATACAATTACATGCTGTTCTGTGAGGGAATGTTGACGGCCAAATTTTAAGGAGAAATTATAGCGAATTATCTGAGCAAATCCCATGTTTAAAAACATCAAATGAGAAATATAATATGAGAAACATTACACTAGAAAAAAAGCTAGAATTTATTAATTTTAGCTCTTAGTAATTTTTATCATATATATATATATATATATATACGTGCCATCAGTCCCAAATGCGTAAGTAGGGCAGTATGTATCATAATCGACAAGACTGAATTTTGTTTCAATTATTGATCGTTCTACACTTCACTATACACAGTTTTTCCCATCTACTTCAAAATCAACCACTCAGAATCAATTCCTGATAGTTTAGTCGTTCATGAAATTGCACAAACAGTATCAACATCAGCCTTAAAAAGAAACCCCCCGTAACACTTCAGCAATGTGAACACATACAGTCCTCATCAGCCAAGTGATTACAATTCTAAACATTCCAAGACGTTAAGACCCCTTTGATGGAGAGTTGAGGTGCCTGGTTTCCCTAATTCAATTTGCTTATCCATTCTAGCACAAGAGCATTCTCTCACACATATTTCCATCTGGAAATTTGATAGACGCTATCCTTTTTATTAGATTCCTGGTCGCTGAGAGCTGCTAAGTAGTGTGTCGAGAGAAGTGGACAAAGAATCGAGCTTCCCCCAGTCATTTGGAGAATCAAAGCCTCGCCCAACATCCTTTTCGCAAAACATTTATCTAAATTTACCACTCTCTATCCAGGTTTTATTGATGATTACCTAATGGGAAGGAATGATTTGAAGATTTGGGCACCTCAACAGGGCAGCTTAGCTACAGCAGGTGATAATATAGCTCATTTACCTCAGAATAGATTTACAAATTTCTTTATTTTAATGGGGGAGGGGGTGATCTTGATAAGACTTTACTTTCTGAGAAACAGGGTCGGCTTTTGTGAGAGACATATACATGTAGGAAATGGGATTGTATATTATTACAAAACAAAGTTTAGAGAGAGAGAGAGAAAGAGAGAGATAGGGGCAAAGGATAGAGGGGGGTGGTCATAATTCATGACTTTTTCATAGTACAGGTAAATTTAAAAATAAAGACTAGCTTTCCTTACACAAGTACCGGTATATAAGATAGATAGGCACTCTTTGCTGACATTAGCGCTAAGAATTTTAACTGAGTTCTAAAGAGAGTCCTTCTGTGTATTTCACTCTACTTTCACATGGTAAAGGACATGTACTTCTTCAGATATTTCAGAGCTCATGTCAATGTCACATGTAAGATTGAAGTGGGTGAGGTGATTTAAACAATGTTGGTAATTACATTGAACCAGATATCACCATGACTGATTAGTCTACATACCAGACCAAAGAATGCACTAAATGGAAAAATGATGGACTAATTGACAGATCAGGTTAAGTGAACATGAATTTTGGAAGGCGACATGATCACGGAAACTGCGAGCTTAATTACGAAAACATCGCCTCGATCGGCTGATTGACAGATGGGCAGACAGGCAGGCGGATCGACAATGTCTGGCCTGCATACCGATGGATTAGCTTAATGATATAATGGATTAGCTGAATGGATTGATGAGAATATAATAGACGGAGAGTGACGCGCTGATTGACAGAACGATCGACGGATAATGACTGAATGGAAGCAAATGGATGGATCATAATGAATTATGATGAATACAAGAATCAATAGACAAGGAGAGTTTGAGAATGAACGGAATGAAACCAATTTGAAGGAGGACCGTTGAGGGCTGAGAGAATTCAGTAGTCGTTGGGTTAAAATATTTTTTTCAAGAAGTAAATACATGGAGCATAAGATCCCGAGAAGCAAGGGAATTGTGTTGGGTACGCCTGTATGATTTACATAATACAAGCAATGAGGAGACATATTCTTACCTCTAGTGCTACTCGTTGTTTAGCGACTGCTCGACACACCTTCTCATACATCTTGGTATTGTGTATGCCCATACCACAGAATATTGCAAATGCCTGCAGGAGAGACATAGAGAGAGAGAGAGAGAGAGAGAGAGAGAGAGAGAGAGAGAGAGAGAGAGAGAGAGAGAGAGAGAGAGAGAGAGAAAGAGAGAAAGAGAGAAAGGGGTGAGAGATAGAAGTTAACATTTTGTCCTAAAATATACCAGATTCTTAAACAGACTGAACAAAATTTTCTGCACAACCTGTGCATATTTCTGTTGTGTCAAAATTTTGTCGGACACCAGAAATTTGTAAAAGAAAGTAAGAATGTTTATTTCATCCATATGGAAAGTGTCACTGTTTTGCCATACAAAGTGGTAAATTTTGAAGATGATGACATAGCTTTTATTTATGAAGTTTTCTTTTCAGATACACAGTACTTTTTGTTGGAAAAGTGTAAGAAAAAGAGAAATAAATAAATGTTGCCAATTTGAAGAAGAAATGATCGATTTCGCCATTCAAAAAAAAACCCCCAGTCCTGAACAGGTTAAGATGTATTTAGCCAATGGCACTAGCAGTTTACCCCATCAGGAAAAGTTCACATTTTGTTATCGAGCTTGATATCTCTTGACTTAGAGTCCCCAAATATATTAACTTTTGATTTAGAGTCCTAACATTCTGTTACTGTAAATATTTCGCGGTGTGGAAATTTTCGCGCATTTCACGCAGCATGAAATGTGCGCGAAAATAAAAACACATGTATTCTTTTGCGCATAAGCCTAGCGCGTCGGCGAAATTAAAAAAAGCAAAATTCACTTTACTCAGCCGAGCGCGAAAAATTAATCCCGCGAATATTTCCACTTTTACAGTAGCCATCGTTTTGTTACCTCAAACATGTCTTCATCGTTCTTATTGAAGGCTGACCCGTCCATCTTGTTGACGAGAAGACTGACCCCCTGGATGGCCCCACTAGCGTTCTTGATCGGCATACAGAGCATCTCGTGGGTGCGGAAACCAGTCTCTGAGTCCACCTACGAAATAATTATGAGAGTAAATAATAAGAATACCAAAAACAACAACAACATTATTCTGTTCTCGTATAGCTCATACCACATTGTAACGTCCCTATGCACTTCTATAGAGCATTGGAAATTACTACAACGACTTTAGCTCCTGTAACCGTTATCAGCACAAAGTGCGTTTCAAAGAATGATCATCCCAAGTACTACCTTACTAGCACACCTGGGTAGAGTGTGGCAAATGTAGATTAATGTCTTGCCAAAGGAGATTTGTGCTGTGGCACATATTTATACCCTATACCATGTGCTTCATAGTCTAATAACTTATCCACAAGAACTAAACACCTCCACCCCAGAACCAGTACCATATGGTAGAGATCACAATGTGGAAGCAAATGAGAACATCAACGGGGTCCAATCCCCCAAATTTGTTTACTCAGTATATTTGGGGTCCACGCTGGTTTACTTTTATCCAAAATATCAGCGTTAAATAAAACTTCTGTAAAAGATATTGTAAGTTTAAGTACCAAACGTTCACCGAATGCACACGCATAAAATGTGCTGCACAGTTGGGAAAAGTATTAAATCGTTATGCCCTGGTATTTTGAGTGGAACGATTAAATGGCTGCAGTCCATGAGACCAACAGCTAAAGAGACCGACAGCTCAAAAGAAAGACATCTCCATCTTGTGAGCCTTAAAGGGAAAGTCTACCCTAGTATTAAGTTGATTTGAATGAATGAAAAAGAAAATGAGAGAAACAGATCAGAGAAAGTTTGAGCAAAATCCGATAAAAAATAAGAAAGTTATGAAATTTTTAAGTTGTACCAATCAAACACAAACTGGCAACTCCGTGACGTATCAGTACAAAAAATTTCTTCAATTTTCATTTTCTTAGTTTTTGATCAAGGAATACATTTGTCTCATACAGGTTTTGTGTAAAAACAGCAATGATCATATCCAAGTTGCATGTATGATCAAATATTTTCTTTAGAAAAGACGGAAATTAATGATTTGTTGGGTACAGGGCAAATGGGAGAGGAGCTTGTAAGATACGTCACGGAGTTGCCAATTTGTGTTTGATTGATTACAACTTGAAAAATTCATAACTTTCTTATTTCTTATCGCAGTTTGCTCAAACCTTCACTGATCTGTTTCTTAAATTTTTCTGCTTCCTTTAAAACCAATTTGTAGTCAGGGTGGACTATCCCTTTAAAAACTTTATCTGCAGGTTCACGATACAGACACTGTCTTGAGGGCTGTTGATCTACTCGGATGTCCCGCAAAGGAACAGAAAATAAATTTTCAAATTTCACACTTCTGAGTGAATTTTGCCAAGCTTCGCAGGGCAGAAGGTATTAAGATGGCTACTTACCTTAGGATCGAACCGAGGATCCTTGTATGCATCCGAAATGTTCAGAGTCTACACAAGAGGAAATAAGAAGATCAATTTGTCATGCCACAGTTTTAACTCATCTTTCTCTTTCTACTTAGAAAACAATTTGATTATAACTACACTACACAATAATAATAATAATAATATGTCTTGTTTACCCAGGATAGCCTCATCAGTATTATATACTGTTCTCCCTGAGGGTCCTGCGATCATGAAAGTGGTTTTGAAAATAGAGCATGACATTACCGTCCTAATGAGAGTTTTACTCAAACAGATTTCTTTACCCCTCACAACAAGAAATATCAATGACCAATCAGGCTACAACTTTATCTCAATTATTCAACGTTCTCAGGAGCCCACTGCATCTTGGATTATCGGGGGAGTGTTTCATCAAGCGTTTGTCAGTGATTTTTACTGACAAATGTTATAAGCTACTGAAATCCTTGCATCTGATTGGCTGAGAGCAAATTTGTCAGTAAAAATCACTGACAAACGCTTGATGAAACGCTCCCGAGAGAATGCTCATATTTAAAAGGTCAGTGAAGAACGGTATAATGCAAAGAAGATATTCCTAGGAGATAGAAGTCATAATATCCTCGTCTTTAAATGCAGAGGAGACGGAGGTATCCCAGCAATATCATTTCACTCAATCGAACTACAATTAACAGATTAAAGCATATCAATGCAAATAGTACAATAAAAAGGTTTTCCCAGGGTGGGTACATGTATATGTATGTATGTATTTATTCATTGAACTCCATTGACATATCCATCAATATTTTGTTCAAATAGAACATCAATATTCAGAACAATTATAATAACAATAATAATAATAAGAGTAACAGAGAACAATATATCATAAGAATAGCATTCAAAACAAAAACAAAAACAAAATACTCATAATAATATTGATCAACTATATGTTCTTTCATGAAATATAAAATCATCAGATTATGTACAAGTAGTGTATTAGATGAGAAAAAGAGCCATTAAAAGAATTATATACATAAACTTATACACTATGTATACATATGCCTAATAATTTTAAAGGTTACCACGTTGTATATCGCAAAAAATTTGCAATTTCTTTTCTGAGAGTGTCTTCTTTGAACGACATTATAAATATGAATCTCTCCAAACCGTTTATGTTTTCAGATTATCAAACAACAGTTCTCTTCTTATTCTAACTTTATCACATTGCATGACATAATGGAATTTGTGTAATGAACCAAATTACATGGGGCAGATCAGGGGGCTTTAGTCTCTAGAAATCCTGAAGGCCTCCAAATAGCCCCCAAATTTCCTTTCTTGAGGACAATTTTCAATCAAAGATTTGATGAGAGCATCTCAAGAAAAGTTGCATTTTGAGCACCGGGTACTGAGATATAGCTTAGGTTTAGGGTGTAGTTCCTGTTGCGATCATATTCTGTTTGAACTTTTACTTTTGATCAAAGTAAACTAACATCCGCTGCAAAGTCGGTAGGCATCACTGCAATTTGGCACCACAACAAATTGGCACTGAGACGTACGATTCCAAGGAGTACAATTAAAGAAACTCCACTGCGGTATCTTCTAAATGGAAGTTTAATTACTCCCTCCCAAACGACCCCTGCTCATTTATTTTTTCATTAAAGTCGTAGTAAGAGGAAAAGGGGGAGACGGACAGAAGATGTTTTCGAATAATCATGATTTGAGAGGATGATTTATGGTGTATAATGAATAAGGTAAAAATATTCTGTATACACTAAAAAGATACATGTAGATGTGTGTATCATTCAGGGTAAGGGGTAGCCTTTCATCAAGGCGGCATGCTAGGTAATTTCTTTGCTGCTCTACACTTGGCTCTGTCATCCTCGAAACGCCCAGAAGTCCTCTGATTGTGACAAGTTGACACATGCGTGCAGCTTGCTGCACGCCGTCTTTTTCGAACCCGTCAACGTAATCAATATTCATATATTCAAGACGACTAAGAGGTAATGAATCATTCAAGAACCTTACCTAACATGGCCGTACAACTCGTTTCGTTTAAACCACACTGAACTTTATGGTTCAGTGCGTTTAACCAATCAAATGAAAAGTACTGTAACAGAAAGACTGAACTTGTCCATTATTTGATGGGGACCAACAAAGGGTAGATAGCAGGAGAAAACTGAAAGTATTTATAATTTTTGTTTTCTTGATAAAAAAAAGTCCACAGACAAATGTTGTTTTTCTCATTTTTTAAAAAGAAATTGGTCAGCAGTCATATTTTTTTTACATATGTGAAAAATATGTTATCATATTTGCCGTAACATATTGCTAATACCCCATGACTAGAATGGGCTGAATAGTCTCTTGTCTCCGTGTCCTAAAAGCTTCTGATTGGTTCATTTTCTCTACCAGGAACTGAATTATTCATGAAAATCTTTTGTACGAAATTGACGAAATTGACGAAAGATTTCAAAGTTAAAAATAAGAAAACAACAAGTAACGTTGGCGGGTGAGTAAAGGCGGCCTGCACGCGTGTGTCGCCTTCTTGAAATCAGAGGACTGTTCCAAGGATTTCGAGGAGCGACATAGCTAGAGCAGCAACGAAAAGACCTAGCATGCCGCCATGATTAAAGGCTAGGTAAGGGGTGGATTCTATCTACATATGTACCATCAATATATGATGTTAATTTTTCTTGCCATACATCATCAATCCCTCATCATTTGTCTGAATTATTAAACAGAGTTAACGCCCTTCTGGCCCTCAGCAGATGATACAAAAAGGGAATAGATACTGTACTTACCTCCCCTGTTGTAGCCACATACCCTGTGATACCAATGTGGATTGGAAACCGACATCCATTCCTACAGGGAGAACAAAACGGCACAAGAACAAAATGTTAGAATTCAAACTGGACATTGTTTCATGACACCGTCACAAGTACAAGTTCGCTGGTATCCCACTGAATCGCATGTTGAGAAGGTTGGGTTCTGGGAGTTCTCTTCATGTCAGTGTGGAAGGTTATTATAGTAGAAAAGTCCCCTGAAAAGGATTGCTCTACAAACGCTCTAACATTCAAACTATGATAAGAAATGGGTGATATGTTCAACCAAACATGTGTGTGTAGTCCCATATACACATTTCTGTGTGCAGCGAATGTGACTCTCAGCAGGACTGAGTGAATTTCTTCTCATTTTGGGGATTCCAAAGCCTTACAGCACACTCAAATTCTGATGTTATATATAATGAACCTTTCCCAATTGCTTTGAGACAGTTTCTTTCACGATGTAATCGCATGACTAGAACTTAACTTTATCTGTAAGAATATATATTTTGTTTCAATGGGATGTCAGTGAACTTGTACTTAATGGTGCTTTGGTGAGATCCCCTTGTACATTAAAGTTCATGTGCAGTTTTGGTAGCAAAAAGGAAATGGGAAGCAAATGTGTTAAATACAGTCTCAGTTGTTCCCTTTATAAAAAGATATATGTATGAGATGTTTGGGTATTCCATTCATGATTTCTGGTGAATTTTAGAGTAAATATCTGTGAGGAACGCTGCCATACGCTAGGATCCCTCCACCCCGACGGCAGCCTGAATAGCATACACAGTCCCCCATAGGTTAATACATGTGCGTGCATGTTTTAGTACAATTTGGCACTGTAGGAGTTTATATCCCTGCCCCGGTATCTAAATAATTTTTACCTCTCACATGTCTAATATTGAACTTGAGGAGGAAAAAACTTCACAGCAGCTTAGTATTGCTGGTATCTTGCCATTTATCATCAAAAAAATAAAAAAAATCTGACGAAAAGTTTTGAGGGCTTACCAAAACAGCACATTACCTTTATTAGATTAAAGGGGAATAAAAGGCAACAAACATTAGCCTATAATCATGTAGATAATTTTCAGCCTATTACAAATATCTTGAAATTACTCCTATTTGATAATTTAAGAAGGAGAACATTGTCTCCAAAAGTTGCAGTTTCCTTGCTTGACATTATCCCATGGGGGCTGCCATTTTCTTTACAAAGTAATGTCAGAGCAGTTCTATTTGTGAGATACCCACTGACCTATACACTAGCTACCATGACACTCATGATCAGCTGTGGAATGCATGACACTGGATTTTCTCATAATAAACCATTTTTGTAGTCATGTACATTCAAATGAAGATACTTTTATCCTGTCATATAACCTATTTGTGTCAAGATATTTGGTTCAGCTGTTTCTTTTGTTAAGCAGGATTTGGCATGCACTTGTAAGTTGCTTGGTCTGACAAAGGTTTGTCAATTCTTCAAAGAAGTGACAAAGACCTACAACTGCTCTTAGATATCACCTGTGCGAGACAATGGGGGTACCAAGATGGCTGCCATTTTGCATGGGTGGCTTTAGTTGTACAATATCTATTCATTATGCAACATCTTATCCATTGTGTACAGGTAAATGGACATGTACCGCAATGACATCACAGTTTTTTCAAAATGGCAGCCCCCATGGGATAATATCTAGCAAGAAATCTGCAAACTTTAGAGAGACTGTTCTCCTTACTGAGTAATCAAATCAGAGTATTTTCAAGATATTTTGAACAGGCTGACAATTTTCCACATGATTATCAGCTAATGTATGTTGAGTTTCATTCTCCTTTAATGACAATAAGAGGGGAACTGAACTCACAAATGTAAAAGGTAAGAGGATAATAGAATAGATGGTTGCCAATGAATTATATCACCATCCCATGAATCAATAAAGAAAAATAAGAGAGTTGTAAACAAACAAATGGAAAATGTGATCGGTGGATACCAAGATACTAGTACATGCATGTATGAAGAGTTTTGTTGCAAAACGCAGTAAATAATAATAATAATACCACTGTTCTTGTATAGCGCATATCACATTATGATATAACGTCCCTATGCGCTTCCAAAGGGTTTTGGATATTATTACCCTGGCTTTAGCTCCGGCAGGCGTAATCAGCGCACAGTGCATTTCAAGGAATAAATCCTGCCAGGTACCCATTTACTACACCTGGGTGGAGAGTGGCAAATGTGGATTAATGTCTTGCCAAAAGATGCCAGTGCCGGGCTGAGATTCGAACCCTCAACCCTTGGATTGAGAGTCAAGTGAATGAACCACTATACCACGACACCTCCACAGTAAACGACCAAATGCAAAATTATAAAACTAAACGTAGTGAAAGATCAAAGAAAGATAGCTTGATCTGGATCCAAAATCATTTTTTTCTTGCAAATTGCTCTAAATCTACATTTATTTTAGATAAAAAACTCTGTTTTTTGGCAAAACGCAATAAACGCCACTCCTATTTCAGAGCAAAACGTGTTATATCCAGTGTGCATTCATGACTTAATTGATGCATGCAACTAACTCTATGGATATGCGGAGTGAGACGCGGATGTGCTGTGAGAGGGAGGAGCCTTGGAGAAATTACGCGCAACGCTCCAACTCGGTAGATTTAGGGACTCAATCAAACGATTGGTAATATTTGGTTCCACTGACCCCAAAATCAAACCTAAAACTCATGGCAAAACAATGTTGTTTTTCTATGAAGGTCTCCAATGGAGATAACACGTTTTGCAACAGAACTCTTCATATACAGATACAGGCAAACTCGTCTACAAAGGCCAGTCATTGTAGGCACTGATAATAGCAAGACGAGTCTCTCTAAAGGCCAGCCGTGGGAAGAGATGTTGATAAAATAAAGGAATGGAATTCAATTAATGTGCCTTCTGCACATTCATATTCCTAATCATACTACTCACTCCATTAATCCAACTAATTTTAGCCCTATTCCTGGAATCTAGGTAAATTATAAGCCATTATAATGCTGGCCTCCACTACTGTGACTTCTAATGATACTGACTGATCACATTGCACGTATCCACGATTCATTTCCTTCCCTTTCTTTCTCTCTCTCTTCTTCTTTCTTTATTTCTCTATCATTTTCTTTGTTCTGAGAAAGGCCAACATCTTTCATGTACTAATCCATTAAGTATGGCTAAAGTCACAAGGACGAGAACGTACTTAGCAGACAGTACAGGGCATTCCCTTTCTCTCCTCTCTCTCTCTCTCTCTCTCTCTCTTTCTTTCTCTCACTATCTCTTTCATCCGCGTCATCCAGTACAGCCAACATCACATAAGTGAAAGTATGTAGCAGATTGATGAAAACTTCTCTCTTTCTCTCTCTCTCCCTCTTTCTCTCTCTCTCTCTCTCTCTCACTATCTCTTTCATCCTCGTCATCCAGTACAGCCAACATCACATAAGTGAAAGTATGTAGCAGATTGATAAAAAACTTCTCTTTCTCTCTCTCCCCTCTCTCTCTCTCTCTCTCTCTCTCTCTCACTATCTTTTCATCCTCGCCATCAAGTACAGCCAACATCACATAAGTGAAAGTATGTAGCAGATTGATGAAAACTTCTCTCTTTCTCTCTCTCTCCCTCTTTCTCTCTCTCTCTCTCTCTCACTATCTCTTTCATCCTCGTCATCCAGTACAGCCAACATCACATAAGTGAAAGTATATAGCAGATTGATAAAAAACTTCTTTCTCTCTCCCCCTCTCTTTCTTTCTCTCTCTCTATCTTTTTCATCCTCACCATCAAGTACAGCCAACATCACATAAGTGAAAGTATGTAGCAGATTGATGAAAACTTCTCTCTCTCTCTCTTAACCTTGCTATATATCTACCAGTCTCTTATTTTGAGACAGGCTATTACATCTTTCATGTATCAATCCATCACCAGACCTATATCACATCATCTTTGTTAGATATGAATGTATTTATGGTGTATGAAGCGGAGGCAAACTTCCCCCTGCTTTGACCTTCTCCCCATTCCTTTTTCTCCTTGTCATGTTCTTCACGTCATTTTCCCTTTCTACATGGAGGCAGGAAATAAATTTATTCAGTTTAAAGAGAAGGTGAGTCCTAGTTAGGGTGTAAACGTATTTGTGAGCTTCTCATTCTGATCGTGCCAGTGTGGATGAATGTCATAGTGGGAACGTTCCCCTGAAAAGGATAGCTCTTCAAATGCCCTCCTATTCAAAATATGATGAGAAATAGCTGAAAAGTTTGGACCAAATTCTTTATGCCACATGTGTGTAGTCCCATATACCAATTTTTGTGTGCAGTGCACATGATTTTCAGCAGGACTGAGTAAATTTTGTGTAATTTTGACGATTCCAAAACATTGCAGCAACTTTTCCCGATTGCTCCTAGACAGTTTCTATCATAGTGTAATCGCATGGCCAGAACTCAACTCTTTCTTTAAATCTTTCTTTCTAAAAAGCTTTCCCCTTCCCCCCCTCCTTTTCTTCCTTCCGCATTTCACCTATCATTTTCATTAGCAAATTAAGACAGGAATCATTTTCTACACTTTAACAACCTTCTTTCCAACTGCTTCCCCTTCTATCCTAGTTTTTCCCTGGTAATTGTCTCCCAATTATTTGCACATTCAGACAGAAATCATTTCCTTCCGTCTACCATCTTAAAGATAAAGTTGAGTTCTGGTCATGAGATTGAATTGTGAAAGAAACTGTCTCAGAGCATTTGGGAAAGACTGATCATATAGCAAATAAGAATTTGTGTATGCTGTAAGGTTTAAGAATCACCAGATAAGAAATTGACTCAATCCTGATGAGCGTCACATGCACTGCACACAGAAATGTGTGGGGACATTTCAGCTCTTTCAATAAATAGCAATCCTTTTCAGGGGACATTTCCAGTTTTCTACTTTGATAATCTTCAAAACTATCTCAAAAAGAGTGAAAAAGCTCACAAATTATTTTTACCTTTCCCAAAATTCAAGCTTCCCTTTAACTGCTTCCCTTCCCCTCCTTTCTTTTGCACTTGTCTTGATCTCCCCATCTTAGACACATGGAGACAGGAATCATTTTCTTCAATCCCCGCATCTTCTCAGCAATTAGTTGCCTCTCGACAGACAAAACATTCTCTTTCTTCTTCCCCCCTGTAATCAGAGCCTTGCTAGCCTCTTTCAGAATGGTCATTTCATTAATCAACTCCATCTAACTTGTGACCTTTAAGATGCCAAATCACTGCCCACAATCTCATCCATCTAATTCCAGCCTCCTTCTAGACTGGATGAAGTTTCTCTTCAACGTTCTCCAACCATGACTTGTCACATCTCGGGTCTGGTACGAAGACTGCATCCTCTTACTTTTCTTACAATGATATATCTCCTAGTCCAGGGCTAGTCTAACCCTAACAATTAATCCATACTCTTACAATTGAAAACTGAATGGACATGGTTGCGGAGATGAAGAAATTCAGATAGGCTTCCAAGCAGGCTAATTTAATCTTAAAATCTGTCTCCATCCCTCTAAACATTGTGCAGGCCTTTCTTAAGGCATGCTAATTGGGGCATACACAAATCAGTTAATGAAAGGATACCGGTTCTTGAAAATGCACATTCCCCATTCAAGAAGAAAAATTACTTTACGGTCCCTTGTTTTCCTTTTTTTATTACTGCAGTATGTCATCTTTCTGTTGGCACTATGCTCATGATACACTGGAGTGTGTGGAACCATAGAGGGGGAGAATGGAAACAGTTTTACCCAAACACACAGTTAAACGCACCTGGCCGAAAATTTATATCATCTGGGCCCTGCAGACTGGAACCAAAGCTATGAATTCCACAGTTTATTTCCCAAAATGGTCTTTATAGACAGGTGGTCTTTCTATACAGGTGGTTGCTAAAGCAGGTTTGACTGTATTTCTGATTCTGATTTTAGAAGCAGAGACAAAACCAGCACTTTTCCTCTATGTGTCTTTAATGCGCTAAGCTACCTAATGTTAATGCCCTTCTGGCTCTAAACAGACGATATGATAAGCTTCCCTTACATAGCTATATTCCCAATGCTAGAAAGCAAATAGCATGATGAAGTTCCCTTATTCCTCTCTCCAACTTCCACATGCATAAATAGTACGCCTCTCAAGGTTCTGTCTTTTTAGAAAAATCGTCTCAAATATTCACTGAAAAGTTAAAACAGGGCAATGCCAACTCAACTGTGCGATGAGTTGACCAAATGGCATGCATGCTTAATTGGGTGGGCCTACGAGGACGAAAAAGAACTTGCCAAGCGGAAGGAATTTTCTGTTTCTGAGGGGTTTTCTTTATGCAAGACATTTCTTGGTCATGCTTTTTCTGTCTATCTACTTGGTAAATCGAATTTCTTCTTTCATCAGCAAACCCGATGGTTGTCTGTAATCTGTAATCCTGCAATTTATGAGGTTTGTTTAAAAATATTTTCCTTCTTCATCCCCTCCTTCGTCGTCTTTTCTAACTGCGTATATCTCTCTCTTTCTCTTTTCTTATTTTATGTTCATTTTGTCTCTCATTACAGTTACTGTAATTTCCCCTATAACCATATCTTCTCTTCATTTCTCCCTCCTCTCAGTCTCTGTACTCATCTCCCCAGCCTCCCTCTCTCTCTCTCTTCCCCTCTCTCCTTTCACCACAATATTTTTCACCACTCACTCTCCCTCTCTTCCTCTTTCTCTCTTCCTCTCTCTCTCTCTTCATCTCTTTCCCCCTCTCTCTCTCTCTCTCCCCTCTCTCTATTGAATTATGTACATATCTCCATATCTACTAATCCTTTGCAAATACTACAATCAACACTGTACAAATTTTTGGAGCATTTCCAACTCTACAATTTCTCAAAAGCCTGATGGTCATGGAAACTATATTATATCTCCTTTCAGACTCTGATTTCGAAGTCTTAACCCTTTGGATACCAAGCCTGAGAGAAGTTTAGACAGAATCTATGGAAAATGTGTGTTATATGAAAACCAAATTGTATCCAACAAGTTAATGACTCGCAGTTACTATACTCATAACAGCATATTAAATAGATCTAAGTTAATATGAATTCATTTTGGATGACACACATTTTTATTGACCCCAGCCACATTTATCTTGGGCTTAGAATTTAAAAGGTTAAAATGAATCACATGCTGACTGCTGTTGATATTAAATAGGAGAAACCTAAAACAAAAAACCCTCCATTCTATCTTCTCTATAAACTACATGTGCATCCCAATATTGTAGCCTCAATCAACCGCTGAAATGCTCCTGCTTTGCTTCTGGCCTATTTCAAATGCTGATTTATGCATGGTAGAGAGCATTTGAAGATAGCCCACTGACTTCCAAATGGGCTCAGGAGAAGGGCATCTCCCCGCTCCTTGTGTGCGCTACGCGTTGCCAATTTAGAGGGGTAAGCAGGCGTGAATGGAAAGCACTGTTATTGGTTGGACGTCCTTGAGTGTTCCTAAGTATCCCTCGACAGTGTGCCGATAGCTGTTACACAAAACCAATCTTTGCTCTACTCTTTATCAGATTGACGACTTCTCGCTTCCACTGCCTACGCAAACTCTTCATCTTTCTTTTAATTAATTTGTAATAACTTCCCTTTTAAGACAACTGCACTCAGTACAAGTCATGTTGATAACTAGTGCTATAGAACTGCACTTTTGATGTGGAATATGAAATTGTGTATCACACGGTTTGGGAACAAATCTTGTTGAATATCGCAAAATAACCTTGATCATGACATTCTGCAAGAGTTAGTCATTTTATTATTCTGTGGATCATAATACACATTCATTTGTATTTCCCAACATAGTTTCCCTTTTAGATCAAATAATCTCTAAACAGTATCTTTTAAAATAAAATTCTATCACTGCTATTTGACATAACACTAAAGTTTTGACCAGTGAAAGGGTCCAAGAGCGATCTTGGTCTCATATTTTTTGGTGTCTTGGTCTTGGTCTTGACTCCAAGGCCTCACATGAAATGAATGTAATCATAAGTGTTCCTCCCAGTCTTCATTTTGGGAACCTCTGGTCTCGACTACAACACTGGTTTCCACCATGACCCATCCATCCTGCCCCTCCCTACTTCCAAACCGCTCCCCCCCCCCCATATACAAAGAGCTTACCCATTGCCATTGTGAGGTCCTTTGTTTTCCAGGTCAGCTTGCTCCAGCTCAAACACTTGAGAGAAAATACTCTGAAAGTTTAAAAACACAGAAAGAGAATTCAGTTAGGTAAAGAGAATTAACACAAGAGAAAGAATTAACACAAGTTAAAAAAAACATCAACCCCAAAACAGAAAGAATATTCAGTTCGGTAAAGAAAATAAACCAAAGTTTAAAGAAAAAAAAACGTACTTGGGTGAGGAGAGAAATTTTGCACTGGATATACATACTGTATTTATACCACAGGGTTATAGAAAAAATCAAAAGTAAAACAAGATAAGTGAAAAACCGATAATTCACAACAGGTATTTTGTAAGTGAATAAAACTATTTCTCTAGAAAAAGCTATACATGTGAAAAGATTTAAAGATTAAATAAAATAATCCTGAAGTAATTTACAAATTTAATTATTTTGCAATATAGAAGTTAAAATTTTACCTCCATCAATTAATTCTTTCCACCCATCAAGTCATTTTTTCTATCAATTTCAGTCTTTACTTCTATATCAATCAATTCATTCCCTTCATCACTTCATTCCTTCCTTCCATCAATTTATTCTTTCCCTTTATTAAATGCAATTTTCCAAAGCCAGTCCTTCGCTTCAACACTTGTTTTCTTCCTTCTATCCATCTACTCTTTCCCTTCATCAATCCAATCTTCAAACCCAGTTTCTCCTCACACATTCTCGCATCCTTTCCTATATCCACCCAGTCCTTCCCTCCATCACTTCATTACTTCCTTCCATCAATCTACTCTTTCCCTTCATCAATCCAATCTTCAAACCCAGTTTCTCCTCACACATTCTCGCATCCTTTCCTATATCCACCCAGTCCTTCCCTCCATCACTTCATTTCTTCCTTCCATCAATCTACTCTTTCCCTTCATCAATCCAATCTTCAAACCCAGTTTCTCATCACACATTCTCACATCCTTTCCTATATCCACCCAGTCCTTCCCTCCATCACTTCATTACTTCCTTCCATCAATCTACTCTTTCCCTTCATCAATCCAATCTTCAAACCCAGTTTCTCCTCACACATTCTCTAATCCTTCCCTCCATTACTCCATCTCTTCCTTCAAAGAATCCACAACCCATGAATCGCAACAGTCGGAGGTGCATAATTGCAGTTAATAGCATCAACGCTCTTTCCCTCCCATCCCGAGCTTCAACTAGGGGGAATTTCTCAGGGGGAATGAACAACGATGGGGCAGGGAAACAATCAACCTCATTCTCACTCATATGGAGACATTGCTACACATACTCCTCAGCCATTCAAATGGCATACAGAAATAGGAAAGAAATTGAGAAGAAATCTGGTTTGAAAGAGGGTGTGAGGTGGAAGGGGGAGGGGGAGGGGGGAGGGGAAGGGGGAGGGGGAGGGGAGGGGGGGGGGGGGGGGAAGGGGGAGGGGGAGGGGAGGGGGGAGGGGGAAGGGGGAGGGGGAGGGGGAGGGGGAAGGGGGAGGGGGAGGGGGGAGGGGGAAGGGGGAGGGGGAGGGGGGAGGGACTGGACATTTGCTCCAGTGACAATTGTTCTTTATTGTATATTGTCAAAGATATTGGAGTTGATGTTGGGTTTATGGTTTAGGGTTAAGGTTAGGTTTAGTATCTGATCCAGAGTTGAAGTTAGAAATTTGTTTAGTATAAGATATGGGACACGAGTCCGCAGAACTGCAGGGGGGGGGGGGGACCTAAAAGACTGCAGCCAATAAGCTACATACTATCAATTCTAATTTTGTATTTGAATCTTTAGATAGTAGTGAATCAAAGTACTTTTGAAAACATCTCTAGGAACAGGAGACTCCAAAAAGATCAAAGTGGTATACAAGGATTTAACAGCTGAAAAAAGGTGCCAAAAATAGTCAAATCTGAATGCTTAATTAGAAATCAACTTTACATTCACAAAAAACAGAGGATTTCAGGAGACAAAAAGTTTTAATTATGATTTTTAAAGTAAACTGGGGAAATGAGTTAATTGATTTTCTGACTTTGGATACAACTATAGCGGTAGAAAACACCCCTGAAAATTGTTGTTCTAGAACGCCTGTACATGTATTTTTGAGAAATCACATGTTGAGTGTTGATTTTATTTATTTATTTATCCATCACTGATAAAGTTCTTGTGAGACAGTTCTAGTCATGCTGAAAATTATCAAATTACAGATAATGCAATGGCATGACAAACCGGTTTTAGATGTAATGGAACAAAAATAGTTTAATTTTGATAGACAATAGACTCCAGCAATATGCAATGATGATGATATTCAAGTCGTTTTGGTCACAGACAGGAAGACAGGGAGATAAAGGAACAATCCAATAGCAAAAGTCTGCATCTACAAATACCAGTTTACATACATCAGTGCATGTTCCATGTTTAAATGCGATGCCGTTACAGTTGTCTACTGCATTTCAAAGGGATCTGTAATAGTCCATTTGACTTTCATGACGAAAATACATCCCCAATCTTTGGCCAGATCGAGCAATGATCGCCAGACATGAAGGTAAGATGCAGGAAAATAACGAGCAGATGCACAAATTTACCCCACAAATGGAAATAACAAATCTACATTGAAATTGATAGGTGTAAAGAGAAAAACAACGACTACAAGGACTCCTAACAGCACCATTTCATAAAGCCAAAATCCTGGAATACATTTTAACAGCTTTATGCCAATGATTATTGCCTCGGTTATGTCATCTAAAGCACAAAGTATGGGTCAGGGAAAGGCAGGTTTCACAGAGCAATGGCATCCAAAGCGTGAAAGACGGCACGTTCCGCTTCCCCCCTCCGACAAGTGTCTTCTATACCTTGTCGTTCATACACACGCACAGTGAACAGTAGCTCAATACAGTCCTCCGTATGGACTATTCTCCGTGCCGCTACCTCGGTTTACGTGTGAAAACCGACACTGTTTGTTTCCCCATTTGCTACATCTAAAATAGTCTGCAAGCCTTAAAGGCATATCGCAGGGGCCCCAACAGGTTTGAACGTTGGAAGAGATTGCGATAGGGAGACGGTTCGTTCACTCGAGTGGAAATGCATCTTGGAGAGTAGATGGGGCCTAACCATTCATTGTAAGAAAGACTGGTTGTCTTCTATGGAGGAAAAAATCAGGCTTTACAACATACTGATGAAGATTGAGGTAGCACTAAATGTAATCTCTATTCCATCAATTCATCGCCACTGAGGATTAACCCTTTCATTGTCATAACTCACAAGATAGAGACCTGCCAGCTTTTACTAGAACAGATCAGTATTCTACTGGCTGAATATCAATCTTGTCGAGGGAACCGGTATTTCTCAAATGAATACTACAGAATGCCAGAGAATCTAGATTTTTTACCCCGGACAAAGCTAAAACAGCCCAAATCTTGTATGTTTTGACAAAGAAAAACGTGTCTTTGTCCTTGTCATTTGTGGACTTGATAGATGTCATGGACAAATGAATGTCTGTAACCTCAATAAATGAGGTTACTCTGGTTGAAAATTTTGCTCACAGAATGCCATTAGTGATAGTTGTTTATAAAATGCATGTTAAGGGTTGAAATTCATAATTGTGAATGAAATCCTGAGTATTCTTTCGAAATTCAGCCTTCTTTTTCTTTCCCTTTCAAGACAATTGACATTTTGTGGTTTGGCTCAATAACTTTTGATTCAGAACTCTAAAAAATATACCAGATGCATGAGTAGAAAGAGCAAAATTTCTGCACACACTGTATCCATTCTTGTTGCCTGCGTTTGGTGCCATTTTAAAAAGGAGAATAAGCTTCAAATCCTTAAATTGGCAATACATTGAGAGGTTCAAAATCACTCTTTATTGATCAAAATTGGCCATTTTTCAACTTTTCAACAAGCTTCCAAACATGTTTATTGTTTTCAAAGATGTTACATTTTATGACAACGATAAAAAAGTTTGCTGCACAGCCAGGCAAGGGCATCATCTGATTCCAAAACTATCCAAAGTCCTTACAGCAACCCTGGACCAATTAACACTGTAAACATGGAATATTTCGTGGTGTGGAAATTTTCGCGCATTTCGCGCGGCATGAAAGTTGCCCATAAGTTGCCCATAAGCCTAGTGCGTCAAAGAAATTAAAACCTGTGAAATTCACCTTACTCGACCAAGCGTGAAAAATTAATCGTGTAAAAATTTCCACTTTTACAGTATACCTAAACCTAACCCAAACCCTAACCCTAACCCTAAAAGTATCCTAAATACAAATTGCAACCCTAACTCCAACCCTTAACAATACATACTTTAATGATGCCTCGGTAGCATATGTTCATGTGTGACTTCTGAATTACATTGATTTACCTTGTGCATGAGAAAAAACAATTTGAAAAAATAGTAAAAAAAAGAAAGGGCAGTAACTATCAGTCAAGGCAATCGAGGGCCGGTAGATGTAGTGGAACAGTTCCTTAACAACCTGTGAAAGCTGCCCTCTGTACTTCTATTTCTATTCATTGCCAAACGTCCCTGTCTGCCTGCCTGCCTATTACCCCCGAGTGCCCACAGCACGCACTATCAACATATCGGGAGTAATTGTCCTACTACGATTGCATGCCCACGGAGAGACTGTGCTTGTAACACAATGCAGAGGCTATTAGAATTGTCATACAGGCTACTTAGCTCGGGATAGCAAGCCAATGCAACAGTCTCCCAATCTTCGCATATTTTGCGCATCGCCCCGATTCCATAATCCCTCTTATCTTAAAGATGATGCTGAGGATTGGTCATGAAGTTTTATTGTAAAAGAAATGGGCAACAAGTTATACTGAGTTGTTGATTAAGTTAGTAAATAGGATCAATTGTGTAATATAAGATTCTAAAACCATCAAAACTATAGCAAATTTCAAATATTGCTGAAATTCACAAACAATTAAGGATACTTGACACAGATCTGGGTACATGGGACTGCAGAAACATGTGGCATCAGAATTTAGTATAACGTTGTCACCTCTTTCTAGTCATGTCGGAAATATGAGGATACTTAAAGAGCAATCAATTTCATGGAACATTTCGAATATTATATTCTTCTATGTGTGAAGAAAAAGAATGAAGCTCAGAAATTATTTTTCATTATTACCAGAATACAACAGTCTTTTTAGCAAAACTGTGAGTGGGAGTTCAGGTTTAAAGAAACAATAATCTTTCAAATCATCCCCTGTAAAGGCCCTGCTAATGATGCATGAAGATTAGGTAATATGAAGAAAGATGGACAGAAGCCTGGAGAATAAGAGATACTTATAATGCTGGTATCCTTCTTAACTACATGTACTCATTTCCAAGTATGAGATTCCATGAACATACAGATATGATATTAATTATAATTATGACAATTTTGATTCTTTTATCTAGATATTATTCATACAATCAACAACAACAACAATAATAATAATAATAACTTTACATGTGACATTAAGGCGAATCCTTTTATCTCAGCCTATTGTTCAGATTCACCTTAACCCACGTTCGCTTTCGCCTTAATGTCGAATTTCTATTGTGACAAAATAAACCGCATTGTTTTGATTCGCCTTAAGTCGCAGTTACGCTTATAATAATACTAATACTAATACTACTAATACTAATACTAATACTACTAATAATAATACTAATACTAATAATACTAATACTACTAATAATACTACTACTAATACTAATAATACTAACAATACTAATACTACTACTACTAATACTACTACTACTACTACTACTACTACTACTACTAATAATACTAATACTAATAATACTAATACTAATAATAATACTAATACTACTACTAACAATACTACTACAAATAATACTAACAATACTAATACTAATAATACTAATACTACTACTGCTACTACTACTACTATTAATAATAATACTAATAATACTAATAATACTAATACTAATATTAATACTAATACTACTACCACTACTACTACTAATAATAATAATTAAAAAAAGAAAAAAAAGTAGTAGTAATAATATCCTGGATTTATATAGCGCCTCATACATCTACGATGTCTCTAAGTGCTTTTTAATACAGATATATTATTACCCTGGTCATCGGACTCTGGCTTGCCTGCACACAATGTATGCACCTTCTCTACTCCCTAGGGAGCATTCCAGCCAGGCGCCTTTTAACATACGCTCACAATGCTGAGCAAACCACAATGACTTATGATCAGAGTACCCATTCAACACCTGGGTGGAGAGGAGCAACATAGATAAAATGCCTTGCTCAAGATTTATTACTCATAAATCAGGAGTACCAAGAAAAACTGCTAAACAAACCAATAAATTTGTAATGTTAATAAAACTCATATTGCATTTCAATGTACATCTTTTCTGTACTGATCACCCCCTATGCATATAACTAATGTTATCATCAGAAGATATGAACCTATATATCGTGTGTTGAGAGCCAGAAGGGCGTTAACTCTGTGTTAAAGCATATGAGTTAACGCCCTTCTGGCTCTCAACACACGATATCTTGTAGCAGACAGTACAGCAAGTTCTCTCTCTCTCTTTATCTTTCTTTTTTGGTAGGAGGCTTTGAGACAAGCTAATATATTTCATGTACTAATCTATTCCTAGCCATATTATAATGTTATGTTTGTAAGAATGTTATGTTTGTAAGAATGATATGAAAGCAACATGTACATGTAGCAAATAGTGCAGCATGTTATCTCTCTGTCTCTCCTTCTCTCTGTCTCTTTCTCCTCTCTCTCTCTCTCTCTTTCTCTCTTTTCCTTTTTCTGTAATTTTCTTTGCCTTTAAGGGCCAACTCTCCACCCCCAACCGTCTGTCTATCCGTCTATTTCTCTCTTTCACCATATTCCATTCCTCTATTCATATAAATACTTAATTATTAAAGGGGATTTCCACCATGGTATGATGCTGATTTGAATAAATGAAGAAAGATGAGAGAAACAGATTAGTGAAAGTTTGAGAAAAATCGGATAAGAAATATGAATAAAAATTGAATACATGAAGAAATATGAAAGTTATGAATTTTTAAATGTTATAATCAATCAGACACATATTGGCAACTCTGTGACATATCTTGAAAGCTCCTCTCACATTTGCTCAGTAAAGAAAATTTCATAAATTTTTATTTTCTCACTTTTTGATTGAGCAATAATTTGTTTCATACAGGTTTTGTGTCAAAACATATGAGCAATGATTATATCTATGGTGCATGTATGATTGAATATTTTTTCTAGAGAAATGGAAATTAATTATTTTGGGGGCACAGGGCAAATGGGAGAGGAGTTCACAAGATACGTCACGGAGTTGCAAATATGTGTTACAACTTCAAAAATTGTAATCGCATTTTGCTCAAACCTGCACAAATCTCTGTTTCTTAAATTTTTCTACGCCTTTTAAAACCAACTTGTAATCAGGGTGGACTGACCCTTTAACATATTTTGAAACATTGCAACCAATGATACACAAATGGGAGATAAAATGAAACAATTTTCACTTAAAGATTCATATGTCTATCTATGGACTAGCTTTATACTAGGCAGGCTGGGGGGGGGGGGGATGAAGGCAGTAGATTCATTATTTTCTTTCACAGAAATATTTAAAGAGAATAAAGAGAATAAGCCTATCTTCCTTTTGCATGCAACACAGCATCCCGCAATCAGCTGACGCCAGGCGTAAAACGACAAGGTTTTAATTAACTATAAGGCTGGGTCTTTCAACGCCTATCTCGGCGTATTTATCTTCCGCTGCGCTGACGAAGAAGTGAAAGATTTACACCTGACTGAGTAAGCTGTTAAGATTCTTCCCTTCATTGTCCTATCTTCCTTCCGTTCTTACACGTTCCTCTCACGATATCTAGTCTCTTAATCTTTCATGTCGACCACTCGTCAATTGCTTTCTATAGAGTGAAGTTGTACTGTGTAGTAGTTGAGGATTTTTGCCAGTCTTATCTGTGGCTGCCTGTGTAAGATATGAACTGAGGAAAATTGTACAACATAACAACTTCATCTCTCTGTCAGTCTTTTTCTATCCTTTTATCTATATCTCTGACACATTCTCTGTCTCCCTCTCTTGTTCATAGTAATCTTTATAACTCTTCTATAGATCAACATGTCATCACTCTGTTTTGTTTTTAAATATTTTCTGTTTCTAATGAAAATGCACATAATTTAGCGATCTAAGCCTTCATACATTATTTATCCAATTTATTTCAAATTTAAAGAAGCCCATTTCTGATTATTTCTTATTTCACACAATTCAACTTGTTAAACAGATTGGATTGCCCTTTAAAATTTTCAATACATTCGTTTCAAGTATTTTTACAATATTCAATCCCTTTCATTTTCACCTTCTGTTAAAAAATTTAAACAGAACCATTCTACACTGAAAATAATTACTATTTCTTAAGCTTCTCCTTCTCCTTTTTTGTTGACTCATCGTATGACATTTCCTCCACTTCTTTATCCCTACCACTCTTACATCAAAATATAAAAAAACATGGAGGAAGATGAACTTGAATTTATAGAAAGAGGATGTCGGGGAGCGTACTGAAAAATTCATCTGACTGTGGGAAAATGCCACAAGGCATCGGGGTAATAAATAAGAAATAAGCATCATCTCTGGATAAGATTTTCCCCCCAAATGCCACCTCACAGTGCCATTGGATGATGTCACGAAGCATACATAAGATGCCTGTACTGCTGATGTGGAGCCTGCTTCTCTTCCTTTCTTAATCTCTCTTTTTTCTCTGTCGTCCTTCCTCTGTCTTTTTTTTCGAGTTGTACATACATATATTACTCTCTTTCCCCTCTTTCATTCTATTTCTCTCTCTCCCTCTCTTCTTTCTCACTCTTCCTCTCTCTCTCTGTCCCTCCCCTCTCTCTCTGCGTCCCTCTCTTCTTTCTCACTCTCTCTTTGTCCCTCCCCCTCTCTCTCTGCGTCCCTCTCTTCTTTCTCACTCTCCCTCTCTCTCTGTCCCTCCCCCTCCCTCTGCGTCCCTCACTTCTTTCTCACTCTCCCTCTCTCTCTTTGCCCCTCCCCTCTCTCTCTCTCTCTCTGTCCCTCCCCCTCTCTCCCTGTCCCTCTCCCCTTTCTCCCTGTCCCTCTCACTCTCTCTTTGTCCCTCTCTCCTTCCTACCCCTCTCTCACTCTTTCCAATCAAAATATACACAAAACTCTAAACAATTACACATTAAAAAGCACCATCATGGATATGTATACCGTATGGAACAATGTATTTCTATGGTAGTCTTGTCTTTCCTGATATAATTTTTCTTTGCCTATTTTACATATTTTCCAGTTCTTACATCTATCTTAGCTCAAATTCATCAAGTAGATATCAGTTACTTGTAGTTTCAACGTTTTGTGTTAACCAAATTTTGATTCTATTAGAAATGTCTGTATGTCACTTTCATGATCCAACTGTACCCTCAGCAAATCAAATTTTACATTCATACATCAATGCTTTATTTTACTATAAAGTGCGAAAGAATAGTGTAGGATCCCCTGCTACAAGTCTTAAAACCTCTAATCCCAAGCTCCGCCTAGCACAAAATGCTATAGGGTTTTACCTTTCATCATTACTAGAACATGAGGCTTACCTTTAATCCAGCTTTGTTAAGGCACTTTACTACAGAGGAAAGCCACAACTACTGCCTACAATTTTCTATTTGAAAAAAAAATAAATTCATGCCTCATTGCTCAAAGCGACGGTGAAAAAAAAAAATCGCCAGAAAAACCACCACCAACTATCAGATTGATTTGTGTCTGGGTATAGTTAATGAACTGTAAATTAAGCCTCCTCTAAAATAATTTGTGAAGTGTGATAAGTACGCCCTTATTCATGAGGTGTCCTCTTTTTTTTACGATCTATATTCCCCTCTCTCCATCTCTTTCTCTTCACCATCTCTCTCTCTTTCTCTAATTCTTTTTTTAATTCCTTGTCTCTTCTCTCTTTGACTTCTCTCCACTCTCCCTCTCCCTCTGTCTCCACGGTTTTTGTTTCTCTCTCTCTCTCTCTCTGTCTCTCTCTCAGTCAGAATATATCTCATTTCGTACTGTTATTAACTTTTATTAACTTTTATCAGCTTATGTCAATCTTACTTATTATAAGAAATTCTATCAAGCATGCCAACCCTTGAATTACATTGGCAGAATGCCAGAAAGACGTTAACTCGACATTAGAAGGTATGAGTAAACTGCCTTTTGACTCTCAGAATGTATAAAATCAACAGAATTGTCTTCAGACAGGTATTGCACGTTATCTGTATTTGCTTCATAAATTCCTTTTTTCATCATTAAGTTTCAAACATTTCCAATGCATTTGCCACTTTGTAACCAAAAGTCTCCCCTTCCCCTGTACCAATTTCTGTGTCTTCACACACAAAAAATCTAACTTTATCCCTTCCACACTACCATACACACCGTTTGGACATGTTCCCTCATACATGTACACTGTAGATGCCGGCATGCATACCCAACACACAATCCCAGAATACTGCAATGCACCGCTCAGTAATTGATACAAAGGGCTAGGTAGTTATCCTGCGAATTAGAAAGCGTATTTGGGGTTGGTGCCCACGGCACGGTATCGTATTACCCCCATTAAGTCTAAATGGCTAAAGAATGCCCCCCTTTTACCCCCATCGCCCCACCCCCTACCCCTGTCAATGACCTTCATGCGTGTTAGTATTTACCATTCCCTCCTTGTTTTTCTCATAACCCCATCCAACGAAACCCTTTTAATATACAAAAACATCACTTTCTTTTAAAGGAGAATCAACCCCTAATTACAAATTTACTTATATTGGAAGGTGTAATATATTCCTACTTGTTGGCCTAAATCATTTTCTAATAAGAAAATCAGAAAAGGGTGTAAATAAAGATATTCCAACACCCGGTATCATCTCCTCCTCATTTCCATGGGGGCTGCCATTTTCTTGCTGATTTGGAGTTGTACATGAACCATTGAGAAATGTCCAGTCAAGAAGATATTTTGAATCCAAAACCTAAATTGCTTTTTTTCATTACCTAAAATCCCATATGTGACAAAAAATATAAAGTGGGTGTTTACATGTATTATAAAAATTAAATCTTTATAATTAATATTTTAAATTGTCTGGTTTTGCTTAACAAAAATCTATTTTCTTGGGTTTGCCAAACAGAGAAGAACATAATATATGCAGCATGCATTCTGACTTTTCAAGTCCATTATCCGAAAGCAGGTGAATGCATAGTTTGCCGCTATAGATGCTCGGGGAAGAAGCATCCATAAATTTGAATTAATTTGCTCCGTCCCATGCGTCACAGTATCGAGAAAATAGATTTCTATTAAGCGAATATCGATTTTCAACAGAAATATATAAGGAAATCTTCAGTTTAAAAATAAATTGACATATCTATTCTATATTTTTAATCTCAAACGGGTTTTTAATTTTGAGAGAGGCAATCGGGCATTTGGATTAAGAAAATCTTCATGTACACATAAAAAAAATGGCGGCCCCCATGTACTGCTAGCAGACGATACATGTTGCGGGCAGATGATACATTTTGCTCAGAAAATCTTGATTCGTATCGATATCGTAAATTTTGACGCGAAGCCATATAGTCTAACAAGTAGGAATAAATAACACCTTTGAACACTTTCGTCTGTATTTTTTTAGGTTAATTCTCCTTTAACTGGGCAATATGCGGGCAGTGAATGTTTTTATATTTGTATACAATGTATAAACATTAATATAATTTCTCTCTCACTTTAGTCCATAATAAAGTAGTATAGTACTGTGTAGCATTTGAATGGTGAATATTTTATGCAGATATACAATGTAATCAAATCTACACTCTTTCTGTTTAATCTGGCCTATAATTAATTGCTTCTTTCCTTTTTATGTTAAACTTACGTATTTGTTATTTCGTCTTTGCATTAAGTACGCCTAGAGCATTTAATTTTGAGTGGATTCGGCACCTTACAAATCTTATATATTATTATTATTTCTCTTAATTTTGTTTTAATTAGTAGAAATACAATGTATAATTTGGAAAGTTAATGCTTTTAAGTACGGACATCCCATGTGAGTTTCTTTTCTTCTTTTGGTATGCATAAAAACATGAAATCATGTATACTTGATTTAATACATACAAACAGTACATAATTTAAATCTGAACATTTAATTTACAATTTTCTTATTATATTTGTCTTTCCTACTCCTTCACCTTGATCTAATAGTCATGTTTCCCCAATATCTTCTGATTTCTTCATTACTTCTACTTCTTTTCAATCTCCTTCACTTTCTGCCCGTTCCACCCCCCCCCCCCTTTTGAAAGAAAAGTGTACATTCTGCCCCCTTTTTAAGATAAGCGGAGAATTTGGAATGACAAAGAGACCCCAAAATGTGTGAAAAACCCCTTGTTTTTGCTTGTCAGAGAATTTGAGGAAAACTGGAGACCCCAAAAATCTGATGACCTTTTTTTGTGCTTGTAAGAAAACTTTCAGAGATTTGTGCCCCCCCCCCCCCCCTCTCCTTTACAAATCCTGGAACCGCCCCTGAATCCAGTACTTATCCTGACTGACCAAAACCTTATGAAGAAATACATATTACCGGGATAGATATAAAATGATTTAAAAAACTGCTTATACACCAACCAATACTAAAGTGTTTATCATCAAGTGATGCCATTGTTGGTACATAGATATTTAATTCCCTGCATTAACAACTTTACAATTAAAAGCCAGAATCCTTTCCACTCACTCACTATAACCTAACAAGACAGTAACTGTTATAATATAAACTGCTGTAGCGTAGCTGAGAGTACTCCCATCCACACCAAGTGTGCATATAATTTTGCCTTACTGGCTTTATTGCTGTCATGATATCATGGTTAAAAGAAAGGAGACCCCAAAACGGGGTTTTTAAATGCTTGGAGACGGGGAATGCATGCAGATATGGGCGCATGAAACGAGGCCCTAATGTGAGACTCCTCTTGAATTAAGCAGATCGCAGAAGCAGCGGGATCAATTTCCTGAGACGACTTTTCGGTTGTGGAGAGGTATTGAAAGAAAACAATCGGAATGGGCAGGCGGAGATTGAGAAGGGGGAAATGCATGAGAGCGGCATGACTATGATCTCACTGGGAGGGAGAGAAAAAGAAAGAGGGGGAAGGAGAGAGAGGAAGGGGAGGCAAAAGAGAGAGGGAGAGAAGGAGAGAGCAAGAGGGAGAGAGTGGGAAGAGAGAGGGAGAGAGAGGGTGGAAGAGAGAGAGTGTTGGAGGGAGAGAGAGTGGAAGAGAGAGGGAGAGACAGATGGATAGAGAGAAAGAGAGAGGGAGAGACAGATGGATAGAGAGAAAGAGCGAGGGAGAAAGGGAAAAGGGAGAAAGGGAGAGAGGGAGAATAAGAGGGGAGAGGGAAAGAGAAAGGGGAATGAGGGGTGCAGAGAGAGAGAGAGAGAGAGGGGCAAAGAAGAAAGAGGATAAAGATGTAATAAATGGAGAAGAATAAAAAAAGGGCAAGGAGGGAAGGCATGAGAAAGAGAAAGAGCAATACAGATAAAGATACACAGATAGGGAGAGAAAGATAAAGAAGAAAGAAGCAAGTATGAAAGCGACCGAAAAGGAAGAAGGAATGAACAGAGGACAACAATGGTGAGATGGATAGAGAGAAAAGTATAAAATATACAGATTGTATATTCAAGTGAGTAAAAACTATTAAAAAAGGGCACAAAATAGAACATATTTCCTTCTATCATTCATTTAGGGACACAGGTATTTGATGGTTTTTATCCGCCAATCCCAATTTTCAAATTTGAACAAACTAACAATAGTGTTTAGAAGGTTAAGGGCATGGAGACTGAAGACACACCTCAAACTGAGTCTAGAAACCTAGACTAACATTAAAACTACTATGATGAGTGCATAGACTGACGATCAGCGCATTCTAGATACTATTAGAGAGTGCAGAATTGCTTCACAGCTGAGTGGATGCTTCTAGTGACTGCATTGGGGTAATTATTACTTTTTCAAATTTTTTTTTGAATGTGGATGTTTATGTTTAAACATCCACAATAAATAAGTTAAAAATACAAAAATAATATTGGCAAGTTCAAACAAGAAAATAATTTATACGTTAGAATTCTTACATAACATTCTTTCAAAACCTAACCCCAAAACTTGGAATAAAGATTCAGACCTTCTTTTGGATATCAAATGATGTAAATATTCGTAATAAATATAATAGGAATAAAAATAATAATAATAATAATAATAATAATTATAATAATAATTATAATTTACCTATCTGCGACTTAATAATAATAATAATAATAATAATAATAATAACTCTAACTGCGACTTAAGGCGAAACCTTTTATCTCATCCTATTGTTAGGATTCGCCCTAACCCACGTTCGTTTCGCCCTAACGTCGAATTTCTATTGTGACGGAATAAACCTATTTTTAGGTTTCGCCTTAAGTCGCAGTTAGGTAAATAAAAGTAATAATAATAATAATCATAATAATTATAATAATAATAATAACTTTACATGTGACATAATGCGAATCCTTTTATCACAGCCTATAAGCCACTTCGGGGATGCAATCTGAGCATGAGCAGATAAAGGTCATCTGTACCAAATTCTAAAACCCACTGACACTAATATTCGATATGTGCTCATGAATGTCATGTAATCATTATTCAATTATGCACTAATGGTGCATTCCATGATATCCAGGTGGAAGTATTCTTTTAAAGGGGGAAACAAAAGCTATTCATGAGGCACCTCTATCACTCCCAGAGTTATTTTTCTGAAGTGCACATAAAGGGACCCTTCATGTCTAAAATATCTGTGGATATTTGGGGTCATTTGTACCATGCGCTAACCCCGAACTGGCTTATTGTTCAGATTCACCTTAACCCACGTTTGCCTTCACCTTAACGTCGAATTTCTATTGTGACAAAATAAACTGCATATTAGGATTCGCATTAACATAGGAGATAAGCTTGTAATAACAATAATAATAACAAAATAAAAATAATAAGAATGACAATAAAAATAATAAGAAGAAGAAGATTATTAAATATGATAATAATAATTTCATCCCAATATTGTCTATCTTATTAGATAATAATACAACCCATATCAAATAATGATGTAATGTCCCAGTACACTTCCAAAGGGCCTTGGTTATTATCACCCAAGTTTCAGCTGCTGGAAGTTTTATCGGCATACAGTGTGTTCAAGGTATACTTCACCTGGGTTGACAGCGGCAAATGCAGATAAATGTCTTGCCAAAGGACAGTAGTGCTGGGGCTTGAACCCATGACCCTTGCATCCCCAGTCATGTGTTTAAACCACTCGACTACAACACCTCTATAATATCACAACTGCTTTGGCCACTCTGCATCCAGTTTAAACCCGAAACAACAGCAATGCACGACATCTTAAAGGGATGGTATCGCTGGGAAGCCAGAGGGTACCATTGAAAATCTCACTGGGTGCTGATATATATTGCACAGGCCATCCTATCCACATAAAGTCCACACTTGCTCCAACATAATGATGTGAGAGCGTTGTGCATGAACCAGTCAGGTTACACAGTGAATCTCTTCAAAAGCACCATCTACAGGCTGACGACGCCATCACTTTAACCAAAAGCACACCACACACCATTCCCAACACATCATCACATCTTTCAGGCAACTCATCACTCATCCATCATGGCCGCAGCCGGGGGGGGAGCAACACACAACCATCCCAATTCTCACCCCTTGCCACCCCCCTCTCTCTCTCTCTCTTGAGCAAATACAATATCATTATAGGTATAAGCAGAATGTAGGATTACAGTCTTCTGCATATCAAAATTATATATACATGGTAAGCACTCAGATATATGTATAGAGATTTAGGGAGTAAGATAGGACAAATATCAACTCTTAATATTTGGTATAAATACAGGATATATACCAATATAATATTTCTATCACCATGCTCTCAAATAAATACCATTCATTCCAAGACTACAGCAAGGATGCCATGAAATTATATACCACCCAAAATAATAAAAAGGAAGGAAAAAAACACACTTCAGATAAGGGATGAAAACCAGGTCATAACTCAAACGAAATATACCATAAAATAAATTTGTTTAAATAAATACAAATATATATAAATATATTTTGAAATCTACATGCATTGAAGAATCCAATCGGGGGGAAATAACTTGCACTGCATAAGTACTGCATACAAGCCAGTATATTCAGTGGTAATAGACCAGCTTACTGCTGTATAATTCATGCATTCTCTTTCCAATCCCCTCCAAAGATGAAATATATAGGTTAATTCACCCATAGCATCTTTTTTGAGAGAGTGGATGAAATGTCTGTTGAGATTTAAAAAGGCATTAACTCTTAATATATTCAATAACATGAGTTAATACCCTCCTGGCTCAAAGAAGACAAACATTCCCCCCCCCCCTTCACTCTAAAAGGAAACGGAGGAGTGTTAAATAAAATCTCTTCAATTTGATCTTCATTCACCATTACTCAGCACATCCATTTAAATGGTAATGCATATCGTTTCTGTACCCAAATAGTACCATCAGCAAAAAAAAAATACCATACCAAGTCAATGTCATACTAGGGCTTGTATAAAAATATTAGTCGTCATATATGATTATAATAACAAACTTTTATAATAAAACAAGCTTTCATTGCATAGAACTGAAAAAGGTTAAAGTTCGAAATGTGACTAGTGTCAGAACTTGATCGCAGAGCAATGATAGTTGCTGGAAACATTTGCTGTACAATCTTGTCCATGATATGAAATCACTTGTAAGAAAAATACAAGAATAAACAAACACCAATATCTTTTTGTAAATGATTTCACCATATTATTTAAATACAGAGTGACTGTCTAGTATTCTATGAACAGATTACAATTTTCAATTACAAGTTTCAATTTGGGTTTTGAAAAAATTAGCAATATATTCATTATAACACTTAGAACATTGTTTTAGTATTAAATAAAATATCACTTGTTTAAAAAATGTATTTGCAAATAAAAAAAATGAATAAATAAAAATTATTCAGGTATTTGCAACAACAAAATGTAAATTTTTACAAATAAAGAGGTGTTTGAAATTCAAACTACATGCTATGATTATTCCTCCATTACAATGACTTGTTATAAATGGATATAAATTTGGTTATCTGAAATGCCTATGATTTGTAAATATATGATTACTATTCTATGTGTATTATGTGCAGGGATCATATAATTTACTACCAAATGTATATATTTACTACATCTATTATTATTATGGAAGCATAAAACATAAGTGAAAGTGGCAGAAATATTATGTTTGTTTTGGATTATATGAAATATAACTTTTCTAATTGTATATTACTTTGAATAATCTAGGAATATTATGTGCATTATTGATATAATATTTCCAAACAATTTATCTATCACTGGAACTGCAGCATAAAATATTAGTAGATGTAAATAGAATTATTTCACATATATCATCCTAGTGTCTTTTCTATCACTACTATTAGTCAAAAAGAAGACCCATGACTACAATTCATGTTGACAGTTAAATATAAATACACATATTTCTTTGAGAGAGAGAGAGAGAGGGAGAGAGGAGAGAGAGAAAGAGAGAAAAGAGAGAGAAAAAGAGAGAGAAAAAGAGAGAAAGAGAGAGAGAAAGAGAGAGAGAAAGAGAGAGAGAGAGATAAAGGAGAGAAAGGAGGGGGAATGGAGAGAAAGAGAGGAGAGAGGAGAGAGGAGAGAGAGAGGAGAGTTAGAAGAGAGGCAAGAGAGAAGAGAGAGTATCAATACCTAACTACCTAAAGGTGCATAATTAAAGACATTATATTGAAGGAGAACAACTATTTTTTCTTTATTCTGTTTAGTTGTGCCATGATTTAATATTTTCTGCTCTAAAATGCATGTGATTGAGAAATATGGGTACCGGTAATCAGTTTTCACAGGCCCTTTCTATTAAGTCTTGAACATGTGCCAACATACCATGGGGTATTTTAAAATCAAGACTTCAAGAAAGTGCTACTTATCCCAATCAACTATAGAAAAAGAACTAGCATTCCTTTTGGCCCATGATAGAGTGAAACAGAAAAAAAATATCTAGAGTCAGACACCTCTCACCATATATATATATATATAGCAAATTCTTCATTTCTTTGACCATTTGAAATTGACACTAATACTTGATAAGCCAGCTTTCAAACCTTCTTTTTAAGAATTTTTGTCTTCTCTTTCCAAGCAATTACTGGTAAGTGAATAGTTGTCTATTCTACTAGAACAGAAATATACTTATCAGCTGATGACAGCGAGAATGGCACTAAGGTACCCTCATGAAATCTAGTGGCATGTAAAACCAAAGTTATTTTTTACTATTGGATTGCATCTAACCAATCACAAATCTTCATCCAACTATCCTGGATCTAGATTCCCAGGTAGGCAATGCACCGAAAGTTAATCAGACATCGGGTGCACATCTGCCCTGCTCTACTGAGAGCCAAAAGGGTGTTAACTCTATGTAATAGTGTATGAGTATAATGACCTTCTGGCTCTAAACAGACAATGTGTTGATTGACCAGATGCAGTACAATGTTAAAAGGCTGTGGTTATACGTGCCATTAAATTTCGCTCAGCTACCTAACTTATAACCTTTTGCATAGACTTAACGCCCTTCTGGCTATCAACAGACGCTACAGTGTACAATATTTGCTATTTTTGTGAAGTTATTCTGGACTATCATGGAAGAAAAGATCTCTGTGTAATGATGTAAACTACGAAATTCATGATAACTATCAAGTTACCCGCACCTATATACTACAGCTGATTACCAATGGTTACTTAATGGTGACATTATGAAAACTATACAAGGGTGACCCCTAATAAAATGCACAAAAATTCATGAAAATGTAATGAAGACTTATTCTATTTTTTTTTTAATTTAAAGAAAAAAGCAGTCAGTCATTTTCAATGTAAATTTGGAACTAATATCATCTATATTTGGTGAATCCTACATAGATTACAGACAAAAAGAAGACATCAAAAATATTGGAAGACCGTGCCCATCACAACAATCAATAATTTTAATTCTTTTTTTTTCTTTTAATATATGTAAATGCTTAACAAGCCTAAAAGATACGCTAACAAAATCAGTTCCAGAATTTCATCAAAAATGCTTCCTAACTTTTCGAAAAGTTGCAATTCAGATACTCTTCATTTTCTTCTGTCTTTTTTTGTGAATTCAATTTTTTTTTTATAACTCTGTAATTAATTTTAATTTTAAATTTTTTGTTTTCTTTTTGGGAGGTAGCATTTTAAACCTGGCATCCACTAGGGCGCGGACAAGACGCGGAATGGATAATTAGTAAATCCACATTCTTTCAGCAACCTAACCGCATATTCTTGAACGATTCCATACACTGTCTTTATCATTCTTAAACAATTCCCGGCGTTTCCCCACTTTCGGGAGAGGGCAAAATTTCTGCATCCAAATTTTGGTCAAGACCAAAATTTGGACATGGAAATGAACTTTCTGACACCTTCGGCAACTTGTCTGCATTGTTGTGCAGACATCGTCAGGACATCCCGCCTTTCTTTAACACTTCCGCCTCCCCCGCAAATGCTCCTGAAAGCCTCCGCGGTGCGGGCAGCCGCATCCGGACAACTACCCCCCGGACAATTACCCCCTGGACAATTACCCCTCGGAAAACTATCCCCAGAAAACTATCCCCAGAAAACTATCCCCGGACAATTACCCCTGGACAACTACCCCTTAGGACAAGTACCCCCCAGGATAACTACCCCCCAGGACAACTACCACCAGGACAATTACCCCCCAGACAACCAGCCCCCAGACAACTACCTCCCGAACAACTACCCCCTGGACAAGTACCCCGTGACAACCCCCCCCCCCCCCCCCGGATTCTGGGGGTAGTTGTTCAAGGGGGGGGGGGATAGTTGTCCTGGGGATCAAATGTCCGGGGTGGGGAATCATCTTTGGGGAATCATCTTTGGGGGTAATTTTCCTGGGGGTAATTGTCCTGGGGGGTAGTTGTCCTGGGGGTAGTTGTGGGATAGTTGTCCTGAGGATCAAATGTCGGGGGAGGGGGTATCATCCTTGGGGGTAATCATCATTGCATTGGGAGGGGGGTGGTAAATTTCCTGGGGTGATTTTCCTGGGGTAATTGTCCTGGGGTAGTTGTCTGGGGTAGTTGTCTGAGGGTTGTCCGGAGTAATTATCCAGGGGTAATTGTCCAGGGGGTAATTGTCCTAGGGGGGTAGTTGTCCAGGGTAGTTGTCCGGGGGTAGTTTTCCAGGGGATAATTGTCCTAGAATCGCGGGCAGCTTCACGAATGACGGCTAGCAGGCATATAAGAAAAGAAAAAAAGTCGGTGCCGAATTTATAACCTTGCATTCTTTCCTGATATTGTCCGCATATCTAAATGGTTATCGGAAAATCTTCCTGATTGTCCTAGTCCGTGATTTTACCACTCCTGGTGTGCTCCTAGATGTGTCCACGCTGTCCTGCTACGATCAGCATTTTCCGCGGCATTTCGCGACCTTCCCGACTGATTCCTAGGGCACTCCCAAGTATGACCGCAGTCAATATGCAGAGATTCGTGACATAATTTGCTTCTGCAACCCTTCCTAATCTTGTCGGTGCTCTAGTGGATGCCAGGCATTATCGAAATCACTACTGTACTATTACTATGATGGAAGATGGTTAAAGCTTTTAAGTTTGGATAGATGTGAAGAGCGTCATCGTCATTAACAGTTTGGGTCAGAACAGCACTCACAGAAGCACACCACTATTCATGACGGGACACAAGAGGGCCAATGCACACGCATACCAAGGTAGGGTACAAACGTGGGAACAGGCGGGGTCAAAACAATGGGAGAGGTCCACACAAGGGGCAAGGGGAAAGAAAATAGTTTATTGAGGAAACTAACCATAATATTGGAAAGTTGTTAGTTTTTTTTTAAGTGCTTTGGAAATTATTGACATTCAATATAGAGAAGTTCCATTTTCTCTTCAGTTTTAAAATCACATTGGGTATTTTCTAACTATACCATAAAATGTTCATTTTGACATTAAAGAGATATTGGTTCATAATCATTGCTTTCATTTTTGGAGGGGGTGGGAAAAGGGGCAGAAAGGATAATTGAAGAAAACTTAGTGATTTTTTAAAAAGACAAAATGTTATCCTGCTAGCATTTTTCATTATCAATTGGTTGACATAAAATTCTCAAACAACTAAAATATACTTAAGATTCATTTTATGACAGGCAGGGTACTGTAAATTGGTAAAACTGCTGTTATTTAGAAAACAAAATTGAAATAAACGATCTGATCTAATGACATTTTGTTTCATTATCTCAATCATTTTTTGGAATAATCTTTTTATATCATTCTGCCAATCACACAGCTAATTTAAAGTTATAATTAATCAAAACCTCAAAAGCTGGCAAAAGGTGGGGAGAAACAAAATGAAAGATATTAGTATATTGGATTACAATACACTTGTACACACAATAACTACAAATCATGCTACTCAAGGGTAGAAAAAAATATGAGGTTCACAGATCACACCTGGCACGACACAACACTACCCCCTTAAATTGGCAACACCAACTGCAGCGGATGCGTTGGCCTCTACTTCTCAATAATCAGTGTTAGCGAGGTGTTGCTAATTTGAGGAAAATGCATGATCAGATGTAACACAGTATTTCATCATTCACTAAGCCACAAGAATATTTACTCCATAAATTGGCAATGCAGATGCACATTTTTCTTTTCCTGTAAAAGAGCAGTTAAATGTGACTGTATATTGGGGGAGCAGGCAAAGAGGCATATTATACATAAACTGCAATGTCAAAAATACTCAATAAGTGTCTATGTCATGTTGGCAAGGTGATCCAAATATGTTGCCAATTTAAAGAATGATCTATGAAAATAAAGGTCAAGGAATAGGCTGCATCCACTGGTACAGAATTATATATGCTATGATATACTACACCAGAAGAAAAAAAATTATCTGAGGTAGGAAAAAAAACAGTATATATTGGGGGATAATATCATTGCCAATTGAAGGAGTGTAAATAAGATGAGTGTTACAATAATGCCACCATGGACAGATAGCGTTAGATGCCTTCTTCCCAAAGCTAGAGCAGAGAAATAATGCCCAAACCAAGGCATCGGATGAGCAAGATTGTTGCTAATTTGAGGAATGAATAATGAGGGTAGTTAAAGAGAATGAAACAACATGTTCAGGGAGATACAGCACCCAAAGAGAAAAAAGGCTAAGTTACAAACGTAGATAGTATGCGTATTAAAGTTCACATGCATGCACCTGCAAAATGGGTTGATATCGGCATGCCAAGCATAGAAAATCACAAGAAAAAAAATCAGGTAGGGTGAAAAAGTGCAAGTGTTTTATTTTTCCAGAAAAATAGAGGTGATATCAGTGAGTAAATGAAAAGAAAAGAAAACTCAAAAGTGTAAATCTGAAAATGAAAAGTACCGTCTGTTCTTTACTGGCCATCCGCTTATTTTTCTTTTTCTGTGAATAAAAAGAGTAAAAATAAATAAAAACAGAGGACAGAAAATTATGGAAGTGCTGACATTGATAGTTAGAAAGAAAATGTGGATTTCTTGTCTTATTTTTATGCATTTCATTATGTTTCTTTTCTTTTCAGAGAGTATGTTCTAGGCAAAAACATATCAATGATGACATCAAATGAATGAATCAGAATATATTTGAGAATGTAATGGAATTTTTTTTGCATGAAATAATAAATCAGCTAAATGATCAATTTCCTATGACTCTAGAAAATGCAAAGAAGGAAAAAAAATGCAAAAAATAGAAAGAAAAATAGGACATAGAAGACTTTTGTAATGAAACTACCGCACATGAAAACAAGTAAAACATTAAATTACTGGTAGAATTTGACTACATGTACACATATAATGGGTGAATCCATGAAATGTGTTCAGTATATCATAAGTCTTTTACCTATTTATTTCATCAAGAATTGAAAAAATCTCTAGCAATGATCATGTACTGATACCAGAAGGAACCATTAGTCAATGGTTATGTCATTAGATTTCTTAATTTTTGAATGAAATAAATGGATAAATGACTTATGTGGTATGGGACACTTTTCATATAATCACCCTAAAAATACAATATTCTTCTACGATTGAAATTGTTAACAATTGCATGGGTAAATATGACAAGATAATATTCAGAATTTCAAAGCATTATTCGACGCACCTCAAAACAGCAATGGATTCGTCATCCATCTCAGCTAAATTCAGCTCCCAACCACCCAGATTACATACCAGCATTGTAAATAGACATCTTTAAGTCATTTTTTTTTCTATGGATAATATATGTTTATGCACAGTTTATAATAATGCACATGATGCATTTTTCAACTGACCAATCCCTGCATTGCATACATAATAACATATTTCCAAGAATACACAAGGAAAGACAGCGGCTCTCCCTACATCATAGAGTAAATGAAATTCAATGGTATATGGCATAATATACAAGGCTAATGAGTATTGTATCAAGTGATTATAAAAGGACATAAAAGATATATATTGAGTATTCTACTAGTAGTAGAACTGCATTCTGAAATAATCTGTTGAGATACTATTCTTAAGAGTACGTTAAAGCAGAAAACACAGTCCCACTGACCAATAACAATCTACAACTACAAATCATTCCATCATCAGTCTCCTGAAGTTTATGAGCAAAAGGTATTTACTGATAGTGTTGCACGTCCATTCTTACTCATGTCTACTGATATGAATTCAGCAATAATTTCCTTGGATAAAAAATATCTTCTCTTTATACTACATAAACTTCAGGAGATTGGTTTGGGAACGATTCTTAGCTATTGTCATAATAATCTGTCAAAAAGGATAATCCATTAAAATTACTACAAAATCACTGAATCTTGCTGAAAATGAGAAAACACAGAATAGCAAATTGCACAGATATGTGCGTATGGGACCCGGGGGGGGGGGGGTACTTCCATATATACGTTATACGTACACTACTGCACACATACCGGAAACAGAAGCAGACAGAGATAGAGAGAGAGATAGGGAGAAACAGACAGAAACAGAGACAGACAGAGACAGAGACAGAGAACATCTCATCAATTTTCTCAGGGCCTGGGACTCTGGGAGTGGGAGAGAGAAAAACTTGCTATTATGTCAGTCTTCTCATTTTACAGAGCCTTGCACTTTCCTCCAATGCAATCAACAATTTAGAGGGAGAGTGATAAATTAAATGCTTTTAAAGGTACATCCAAAGGCCTGTCCATACTAAAAGAAACAATGTATTAAGGAACGTCCAATGGAGTAACACATGGTGTAACCATGTAGGAAAAGGGGTGTTCACACTTGATTGTTCAAGAAATATATTTTGGGAGAAAGTACACATATCTTTTGTAATTCTAGTAGTATATAATGTTCACTTTTTTATCAACCTTTATTCTTTATAGCATTTGAATACAAAGTAACTAAAACATTCTAAAGTTGTCAATCTAAACTCTCAAGGAAATTCAGAGATGTTACAAAAAATGCAACTTTGCATTTTTCATTGGAAAAGTTAATTTAACCTCTCTGGGCATGGGGAATTCCCCTTCTGATACTGTTTGGAGAGCATCACTAAATTTTGCCATGAGGTGCAACGTATTGCTTGAAGCACTCCCTTAAACAGAACACAATTTTCTTGTGAGATACAGACAAGCATTCTCAACAAATAAAAGTGTTTAGAATCATGTGCCCTACTGGCGCCGAAATGACTAGCTTATGATTAGCTTTCAACAGATCAAACATTAGAGTGTTTAAATGAGTGTATGTCACAGATGCTTTGATCGATTGAATGAATGAGAATAAAGCTTGAAAAACTTCTGATATTAAAATCAGTACAATAATCATTGCCGACAGTGCCACAATATCACCACAAAGACGGTTGCCATGCACAGCCACAAGCATCATCACGAACCCTACCACCATCATTACCACATTCAACACTCCATTAAAAACCCACCCATTTAACACAAATTAATTCCCCATACTCGTAGCAAATTCATAACATATTATGAACAATCATCTTATAATTCATTCATAAATCAAAATTCATAATTATTTGCAGTTTGTCGTATTCATTGTATTCTTCCTTATGTTCTTATTAAAGTTTTTGTTTAAGTTACTGTTTAAATTCAGCATAATGTTCATTTCATGTTTTGTAAAGCGCTTAGAAGCTATTCGTATATCAGCGCTTAATAAATGTTAACTATTACTATGATTATTATTATTATTATTTGCTATCACCACCATCACAATCATTATGATTGTCATAATCCATTTTCACAAGCTCTCCTACAGCCACCATTGCCACAATCATAAGCATTCGCATTTCCATCATTGCTTCAATTACTGACAACTGCCATGATCATAGAGATAATCTTTGATCATTCAATAAAAGATAATGATAGGAGGGAAATCTAGTAAAACATACAAATGCAAGGCCACTGAAGGAGTTTGGAGTAAAAGGGCTACTTGGTTTGAATTTTGGAATGGTAGGCTTTATTACATACTGGCCTGGATGTACAGTATTATTACATATAGACCTATCTCAGCAGGCATCACATGTGTAACACATGTCCCCCTGGAGAAAGGGAACAGGGGAGCGTTTCATGAAAGGAAGCTGTCGGATATTTTATCCGACAACTGTTATAAGCTACTGAAATCCTTGCATCTGATTGGCTGAGAGCAAATTTGTCGGATAAAATATCTGACAAGTCCTTTCATGAAACGCCCTGCAGGTAGAGAGAAGAGAGGGAGAGCTAGAGGATGAGAAGGTCATGAGTAGAAGTGAGATGATGATGGTGAGATGATGATGATGATGATGATGAAGAAATTGGGAGTACAAAGAGAGAGAAGGAAGGAAGGAAGGAAACGAAAGTTATGATAGAGCTGTAAAAACGTGGCGAGGAATTCATGTTGGTCTGACAGGCGTGATGACAAGAGATGAGACCAACAAAATGGAACAGTACTCCTAGTGGTGAAGTCTAAAACGAGCATTGATGAGGAAAAATGAAGTGGACTGGGACTATCCCAACCCCAACCCCCCAACATTTGTTATAAATATTATTTTTACTCACTCCTCTTCTGTTTTGGGGCCAAATGCTTTAAGCAAAATCATTTATTTTCCAACATGAGATAGACTTTGGAAATAATAATAATAGTAATGACGATGATGACGATGATGATGATGATAATAATGATAGTGATAGTAATAAGAATAACAATACTACTACTACTACTACTACTAATAATGATAATAATTAAAAAAACCAAAGTGAGGATGAGAAAAAAGGGAAATAAGAAGAACATTACATTTTTGGGATTCTTACTGCAGAAAATTTAAACAAAGACACATATATGCATACAAAGCATTTTAATAAAAAGATAACCAAACTTTAGAAACAGAATTATTGCACTTTGGGCTATCAACAGATGATGTACTTTGTTGAAAATAACTGCAGTTTGGGTCACAATTAGTTTTTACAAATTAAACTGTTTAAAAATATAGTTTTAAAAACCAAACTGACACAGCAGTTTGTTGTACAGTTTGTTGTACAAATAAACGTGCTGATCGACTGCCCCAAAATACTTGGAAATTCATGAACATGATTCTATCCACAAAAGCTTAGGGAAAAAAAATCACATCCTCTGTACCCAAATTGGAATGCTCACCACTGATTGGATTTGCTAGGCATAACAGCAAAAACATGTGAGAGACGAGACATAATTATAAACATACCGGAAGACAAAAGACTAGCAGACAGACAAACAGAGAATATAATTGAACAGGGAGGAAACATTTTTTAAACTAGACTTTACCAAGGCAATGAGAAAGAGTAAGGAATAATTTTTTTGAAAAGAGGGATGAGGTAACAACAATCAATTATAAGTATTAAGGTATATATTATGTACCAATAAAACAAGTTGTAAAGAATGACTATTTTAGCCTGCCATGACAGACAGAGAAAGAGAGGGAGAGAGAGGGAGAGAGAGGGAGGGAGAGAGGGGGAGAGGGGGGGGGGGGAGAGAGAGGGGGGGAGAGAGAGGGGGGGGGGTTGAGATTAGCAATTTAAAAGAGAGAGAGAATAAAAAGAGCATAATTGAAAAGAACATAAGACACTTTGCTACATCAATGGCAAAGAGATGTACACATTCAGGAGAGGGAAAAAGAGAAAGGGAGAGAAAGAGAAAGACACAGAGAAATAAAGATTGTGAAAGAAAGAGAAATAGAACTTTGCCAAGCATGCAAACCAATGGGAAAGACATGAATGTAGATACATATAGATGTTATAGAGAGACCAGAGACAAGGAAATAGAAAGAAATATTTAGCCAGGAATAGAGGTTCAGGTACACAGAGAGAGAGAGAGAGAGGGAGGGAGGGGAAGAAGGATTGTAGTAATAATTGTAATTGGATAAAAGTCTCGCCATGTGCCCTTTCATAGCCACAGACAAGCCTAAAACAGATGACACGGGGCGCTGCTTCGCCAGGAAGGCCACACGCCAATTGCGCCACAGCAGCTGCTATTCAGCTTTAAAGGTAATCTTTCATTCTAGAAAGAAAGAAAAAACTTTCAAAAGAACCCCTGAAAATTATACTGAATTGTTGCTCATGCAGTAGATAAATTTCCTATAATCAAGATGACTTGTAACGAAAATATAGTCTATCTAACAACAACAAAAAAGACATCTTAGGCTGAAAATGACATACACGGTGTAAAGCACCAACACGGATATGCACATGACCCTACAGACATGATTATATCAGATATTTTTTTATACTACTCAACAAAATCAAACCATTCTCATAAATCCTATTATCATTTACATGTAGTTTACAACATTGATTGGATTCTGGGTGAATATTAATTCTGACTGGTTATCAGTTTTTGGTTGGTTACCACCAGAAATCGAAATTACCTTTAAGGGTAGGCATTACTAATATAATAAGAATATTGTTCAAGCAGAAGGAATTCATAGTTTATGCATGTAAGGTAGCTTAGTCAAATTTAGTGGCACGTCAAGACCTTCCTATAATATGCAAAAGGAAAAATTGTTGAAAATCGTGATCCGCCGTGCCGCATAGAGGCAGAACCATAATAATCATGATGATCATATCTATATTCAATATACACCACAACTACCTCTATAAAACTATAAAATAATACTGTAACTGTTATTCATATCAGTCAGATGTGACTATCTGATAGGCCGAAATAGAAATGAACAAGAAATGGTTGCAAAATTAGGCCAATATCTACCTACACATATATTGAAAGTTTGCCACCAGCATCCCCTATTCAGAAATACATAGAGAGACGAACATGGCGTTCATCCATAAGTATCAAGGCTAAATATTCTTGTAAGACATTCATCAGGTAAAAATACAAGACTCTTTTAAAAGATTTTAACCAAGAAAAATGGCTAAAATTGGATCAGATTGTAATTGCAACTCAATATCACAGGTAGATATGAATAGAGTAGCTATATGCACACAGCTAGTTGTGAGGGATAGCTGTGTCATGCATCCAGGGCAGCTAGGGGTCATAGGTCACTTCATGGAGCTCTGAGTACTAGTAATTCCCTAGCTCCATGGCCTGTTGTCATATGTGCTTTATTTCAAGGAAACATTTAGATTTCAAACTAACTATGAATTACTAACAAGTTTAGACCAGCCCAAAATAGAAAAAACTTGCTGAAAACCGCATACCCTAAAAAACGCTAACACGGATATGTCCATATATGACAACACCACAAGTAGACAACTTACGTGGACTGGAGGTAGTCCCAATACAAAATACCTTGAACATTTATTTTGCTTATTACTCAGGAATTACACATTTTCTTCAAGAATTATTCAGCAGAAACTCTCTATTTATCTATAATCCTATTGGATTCTATTAGAAGTGATTTTTTATTGTTACCAGAACTCGAGAATACCTTAAAGGCAGTCGCGAGGTGCTGAGCCAGGTTAGAAAGACAGCCTGGTTAGCAGATAAAAATAATGTTCGTCTGAACCTAGCCTACAAGAGATTCCACGGCCTATCTATCCCGCTGTGAATGCGAACCCCTGGACTGGGCGAGAGAACAACTGAGCTAAAACACCCCAATGGAACAACAAGACGCAACCAGCAAACAACACAAGATGTCTCCCATCGCCTATGATCAGGATGACAGGGGGAACACTCCGTCTGTGCTCTGATAAGCATCTCGAACATACAAACCTAGCCTGATCTCAAGACTCTGTTTGCCTTATTCATTGTAATGGACAATATAACTGCGTTCTCATTATATTCATGTCTGTCGCTCATAACATCCCTGGTGCTCCAAAATCATTACCCAGGCTTTTGCGGCTTTTAAGGCGCTCTTCTTTTCACACAATTTCTTCCTATAAGTTATCCATTTCCTTTACCTGACTTGAGGGTGGCCAATGGAGATTAGCTTTACGATAAGTAATTAAATTTTCATAGTCTGAACATGGTATAAAGAAACATCATATGGCAAAAGCATCGTTTCGCACGAAAAATTGATAAAGAATCAGCATCCCCTTGCAGTCTGAACATGGTATCGTACAAGAATCGTATAACTGAGCTAGGCCTATCATACATGTGCACTGATGTGACCAATGAGTTGTAGTATCATATGCTCCATCGCTGTCCTTGACGTAACCTGATACAAAACATAGTCAGGTGACTTCCCCAAAACCTGTTTCTTTACACAATTTGTAGTCTGTACACTCCTTTCACCAAGGCTTTGAACAGGCTGTAAGATCTTCAAAATGACCATTAGTACCAGGTTGGGGTTTGAACTCTTTTACATCTACACTGAGTTGACAACTTTGCAGTCTGACTTTGAAGTGTGTACGAGATCAAAACCAAGAGAGAGAGTCTGAAACAAAGGATAAATACAACCTCCGAAGACTCTGCTAAGGTGACCTTATCCCCTCATCCATGTTATATGAATTGCCGTAATCATGTCTTAACCGAGCAAGCTTGACGTAAGAGCAGGTCTTAATACGTCTGGATCTCATTCTAAATAAACTCTGCATGTTCCAAAATTAGGTATCACAGGTATGACTGCTAAATGGAAGTATCTAGCCTTAATGAATATTTCATCCAGGACACTTCAAAATGCATGAATTGTGTTGGGAATAAAGGGTAATGGAAGTCGTCTTATTCACTAGAGGGCCATGGAAAAGAAAATATAAAAGGTACAAATGAATATTAACCATTCAAATACAATATTCATGACATATAAACAAAAGAAATTGAAACGAGTTTTATATTATAAAGAACATAAGGAAGAAATGCTCTTCATCTCTCATCACCTACATGTATCTACATTGTATCTCATTTTAAGCAGTTTAAAAAAGAAGGTTGAGTTCTGGGAAAGGTGAAAAAAAAAGCTTTCTCATTCTCTTTATGTCAGTTTTGAAGATTGTCATAGTAGAAATGTCCCTGAAAAGGATTGCTCTTCAGATGCCTTCGTATTCAAAATATGACAAGAAACAGCTGAAATATTTGGGTTGAACTTGCACTGCATACCACATGTGTGTGTGGTCCCATATACACATTTCTGTGCGCATGCAGTGGATGTGACACTCAACAGGATTGAGTCTACTTCTTCTCATTTTGGTGATTCCAAAACCTTACAGCGTACACCAATTCTTATGTACTATAAAATCATACAGTTTCTTCCACAATTATTTGATTTATTAAGAAGACAAATCCATAGTGTCTTCCACAATGTAATCTCATGACCAGAACTCGACTTTATCTGTAATACGAAAGGCAAGATAAATTGGGCTGCAGTCTACGGAACAGGCATGTTACACTAACATCAAATCCTAACCAATGAGTTGATAAAGACAGAATGATGAGACAATAGACTGGATGAAAGACTAGCAATGGACCCAAGCGATTCTTCACTCTTGACGTCTCAGCACTACGCCCCTCTCATGCTCTGTCATTGATTTTATTGATCTGCCCCGTTTGGAATCAATAACGACTAATTGTTCAATCAAAATGTAATGTGACGGTGACACCTCACGGATGACAGATGATTAGACCTTTTAATCACATTCTGTTATTACATCTGTGCTTTATCACACACACACACACACACACACACACACACACACATACACATATCTATCTACCCCCTCCCTCCCTCCATCTCTCTATATATGTCTCTGTCAATATCTCTCTCTTGCTCTCTCTCTCTTGCTCTCTCTCTCTCTCTCTCTAACGATCATGCTCCTTTTCAGTAGTAAACTGCACCAATGTTATTACTTATGATAATTAATAACTATTACAATCTCTCTCTCTCTCTCTCCCTCTCTAGCTCTCTCTCTCTGTTTCCTCTTTCTGTGTCTCTATCTCTTTCTGTTATTCCCAGTCTGTCATTTCTGTCCTTGCCCTCCCTCTTCCCCCCTTTTCATTTCTAACTTCTCTTTATCTTTATGGATGTATCTCCTTATGGTTCTCTCTCTCTCTCGCTCTCTTTATCTTTCTTTGGTCTCTTTCCTATTTTATATAATTCTCTATGTTTTTTGTTCTCTCCACTACAATTTTTCTTTCTAGCTTTCCAACAATCTTGCTCTATTCATCCCTCTTTCTCTTTATCTCTCTATATTTTCCACCATCCCTCACTTGTTCATTATCAATCTCTCCCCCTCTCTCTCTTTCTCTCTGTCTTCTCAGTGACCCCTAGTCTTCTGATTTTCGGTTTGTTACAGAGCCATCTGACTGGTACAATATACACTTTAAATTCCACAATCTTCTAAACAGCTGCAAAGTTCTACAATTAGCCTTAATTAACACCTAAAAACATACTAATGTGATTTCATTAACTTCAAAATGGCATTCAAGTAGTGCACTTTGCAAGAAAGTTGCGATTGATTGCAAGTTGCAAGTTGCAACTGATCAGTACTGACCAATCAAAATCATTGTTGCAAGCGCATCTTCTTGAATGGGCAGACCCTGAACCATTCAGAATGGTAATTCTAATTTGCTTTACAATTTGCAATTGATTGCAACTTTCTTGCAACACCCCATTAGTGTAATAGGTTACGCAACATACGAAGAAAAGCCCAAATTGGCAACAAAAAGAATGTTAATGCAACTTCGCTCATGTGGTCCTGCAAGCAGACTGTGAGTTGACATCTGCGCAATTGAACGGAACAACAACTTGCATGCACATGTTGCATAACTACAGACGCCAGCAATACTGAATATGTTTTTTTTATAGCTTGGTAAATAAACGACCATCAATAAACTTAATCTGTTTCTGACAGGGTCCTTCAGAAAAGCCTTGTTGATTCATTGATTTTTTTCTCCCCTACAAAGTTTTGAAAAGAGAGATATCCACTTTGTAAAGTAGCATTGAGATGTAATAGACAATGAGTAAGTGTTAGCTGGGCAGGAGTAGTTCCGTAAACACTTGAATGCCCACTTTATTTGCAATACCCAGCAAAAAATTGGGATGCAAGCTGCTAGCCGATATTGCAAACTTGTAAAATCAGCACTGATTTTCTTATTTACTATATAAATCTATATACCTACCTATTATGCCTGTAGTCTTGACTACGGGACCCCTTCGAGAATTTAACACACATGAGTCACAATATTGTGCGCACCCCCCGTAATCCTATTGTCCCCTTCGCCACTCACGCGCGTCAACACGCTACGGCCATCTTCCTCTTTTGCGAGCAATCCCAAGTAGAAACATGTTGCTTGCAAGGAGCGGGGAAGGAGGGAGGGTCATAGGTAGGTATATAGATTTATATAGTAAATAAGAAAATCAGTGCTGATTTTACAAATTTACTGCAATAAATCATATATACCTACCTATTATGCCAGACCAGCGCCAACTCAAAGACCGGGAGGCATGTTTCGAGCAGAAGGAAATAGGATTACACCAAAGACTACAAAGAAGACACAGCGGCCTTCAAGGTGGCTGACGCAAACAAAGCTTTACCTGCGGGAATATCCCATTAGGTAGCAAGAAATGAAGGAATTGGGCGAACGCCAATAAGCAGCCTTCAAAATATCAACAAGCGCCACACCTTGAAACAGAGCCCAAGAAGTGCTGACACTACGAGTATCATGAGCACGAGGCTTACTGTCGGATAAAAGAGCCTCTGTGCCAGTGGCCCTAATAGCTTCAACGATCCATCTAGAGATGGAATCAAGAGAGGCAGGAGAAAAAGGCTCTCTAGTGATCAGGAACAACTGATCATCCTTACGATAAGACTTAGTCTTATCAATATACCATTTGAGAGCCCTAACAGGACACCAACATTTGTCCTCACGCACCGAAGAAAAGTTAGAAAGCGGACAAAGAAAAATCTCAACAGGACCGGAGGCAGCTGTCTGATTCTTGGCAACGAAAGAAGCCCTAGGAATCAATCTAACACCTTTTCTCTCCCAGCGAACATGACCAGGAGTAAGACAGAGAGCATGAAGAGTACTGCGCCTCTGCCCAGAGGCAATAGCTACCAAAAAGAGCGTCTTAACCGTAAGATAATGAAGCAAAGCTTCACCTAACGGTTCGAAAGGAGCTTTCGCCAAGGCCTCCAGGACCTTAGGCAGACTCCAAGACGGCACTAACTTAGAAAAAGAAGGTCGTTTCAGAAAGAACGAACGAATCAAACCACTTAGTAGCGGGGAATTGGAAATCCCCGAACCATCTGAGAAACCCGAATGAATGGCCCCGATCGCCGAACGGTAGCCTCGGATAGTAGAGATAGATCTCCCTTTGTCAAATAACAAGATTAAGAAATCCGCAATTGAACCAATAGGAGCCTTAGAAGGGGTTCGATTTCTTCTCTTTGCACCAAAGAAAAAAGACAGAGAGACGGGAATTGTAAATTTCCCTAGTAGAAACCCTACGACTGGACATTAAAAAGTCCGCGGCTCTATCAGAGAGACCCGACTGTCTTGCAGATCCCCTGACAGGGGCCAAGCAGTCAAATGAAGAGACTCCGGACTGTGGTGAAGAATCCCCGATAGGGGCTGTAACACCAGATCCGCTCTTAACGGGAGAACGAACGGTTGAGCCCTTAGGAGGCTCATAAGTTCTGGAAACCAATTCCTCCTGGGCCAAAAGGGAGCTATTACGAGCACCCGCGCCCGATCTTCCCTGATTTTCCGCAAGACACGCGGAATCAGTTGGAAGGGAGGAAAGGCGAATCCCTGAAGGTTCTCCCAGCTGAGGGAGAAAGCATCGAGAGCCCATGCTCCCTGATCGCGAACACGGGAGCAAAACTTCGGCAGCTGGTGATTTAGCACCGACGCAAATAGATCCACTTCCAGTGGACCTAGGCAACTGCGAATGCGGCAAAATACCTCCGGATGGAGCGTCCATTCCGATGGAAGATACCTGCCCCGAGACAGAAAATCCGCAATGAGGTTTTCCCGACCGGGGATGAAAGAGGCCACGGGTGTGATTGTCATGCGACGACACCACCTCCACAGCTGAGCTGCTAGGGCATTCAGGGCAACCGAACGAGTGCCTCCCTGCCGATTGATATATGCCGCCACAGTAACATTGTCCGTGAGAATCAGAACCGAACGACTGAGAAGTCGACTTCTGAAATGGAGCAAGGTCAACAGAACTGCCATAAACTCCAGGACATTGATATGAGGAAGAGTCCCAAAATGAGACCAATCCCCCGCAACCGTGCTGCCGTTGCAGTGTCCTCCCCACCCCAACCGAGAGGCGTCCGTCGAAACCGATATCGACGGAAGAGGGGCAGAGAAGGACCTGCCTCGCGCGAGAAACACCTCGCTCGTCCAACAAGAGAGAAGAGACTTGATCCTTACTGGTACTGGAATCCAGACCAAAAGAGAGTCTTTTCCCGGCTTGAAGAACCCGAGGAGATGTCTCTGAAAGGGTCTCATGAGGAGCCGGCAGTCCTCTAAAACATCGACTAGACTGGCTAGATAACCTAAGTCTTGAGTAAGAATGACGAGCAAACTAGTCTCGTCCAACAAACAATCGCGCAACTCCGCTAGGAGAAGCCAATCGTCCAGGTAGCAAAAATAGCCGAAGGCCGCATCGCCTCAGAGAGGCTGCCAGCACGGCTACAACCTGAGTAAGACCCCGAGGGACTGGGCACGGCCCGACGTGAAGAGTGCGAAAACGATAAGTCTCTGAGAGGAAGAAAAACCCCAGAAGATCGCGCAAAGCTCGATGAACGGGAAAGTGGAAATACGCATCTTCGAAAACTATCAAGACCGCGTAGTCCTTCCTCTTGATCAACGGAAGAATGGAGGCGAGAGTCTCCATCCGAAAATGTACTGAAGTTTTTCCGAGCGCTTGGGAATAACAAAAGTCGGAGAAAGGGAAAAAGACAGCCTGTGAGGTGACCGAGTTCCTATAGCACCTCCGGGGAGCGGGGCGGACAGATCTATGAAGAATCAGTCTCGTCCGCCAAAGAGAACAAAAGCGTCCCCGGAGATGGCCTCCCAAGCGGGGAGAAAGGAACGAAGACAGCCACCAACCAATACTCTGCGACGGTACATGACCGAGGCAGCTGCAGTGGAAAACTATGACCACTGCAAACCAAACATGACGCTCAAAAGAAGCACCGCTTCAATGCGTCCAAAAACCAGCTAGAAATCCTCCGCAAGGGAAAAACGCTCGGAGGAATCCCGCTGCCTGAACCCAAGCAAAGCCGAACCCTGCGCGCGGGTTGACTAAAAGTCAGGGAAAGTTTAGAACAAAGCAATCGCTTCTACCCCACAAAGGGAGAGCAACTAAGGCTCTGCCTGCCCCAGCGATTCGGAAACCGAAACTTGAGAGGTCGCTTCCAAAACTGGATCCGCCTGAATAATCGTGACAAAGAATCACGAACAAAGGCCGAAACGGTCGGATTCACACATGAACCGCCATAAGCCTCCTCACCCGACGGAGCCCCGAAGCTGCGAGACTAGGAGGCGCATGTGATCCCATCACAGACAAAGAAGAATAAACCATAAAAGGCTAATTAGTCTCGATGTCCGACCCAAAAACGGGACAAGAGCAGGGGATGTGAATCCTGGTACAAGGGACCAACCCTGAGTCTGGGCAAAGCCCATCTCACACTGAACAACTCAGCTTGAGAGACCGGAGGGTTAGCTAAACCCGATGGGCAAGAGGCAGGCAAAGCCTTGCCTCTTTTAGCCCCTTCCCTAGGCTTCTGATTGGCCCAAAAAGAGCCTAAGTCGAAACCCGCTTTTCAGAGCGTTTATTCAGTTTCGTTCGGATCCCCGAAGCCCTTCGGGAACACGAACCGAACCCTCCGCTGAGGGACGCTCACCTCCCTTTATGGGAGAAGTGCGCTGAGGGTATTGACCCCAAAGACGCGCACCAATTACCCATATCGGCCGAGCAAGGAGATGCAACAGCCATGGGCCGGACGCCAAGGCGCCCAGAGCAAGGGCGGACCGGGATGACCCGGCAAAGGAACGCCAACAAAGGACTCAGCAGGAACCCCGCTGCTTAAACCAACGCGAAGTCGAACCCTGCGCGCGGGTTGACTAAAATTCAGAGAGATATCTGGATAACAAAGCAATCGCTTCCGCCCCACAGAGGGCGAGCGATTGAGACTCCGCCTGCCCAAGCGATTCAAAAAAGAAGCTTGAGAGGCCACCTCCAAATCTGGTTCCACCCGAGTGGAAAGAGACAAAGGAACGCTAACAAAGGCCTCAGCAGGCAGAGCCCCGCATGGTTCAACGAAAGTCTCCTCGCCCAGCGGCGCCCCAAGGGCCGCGGGAATAGGAGGCACATGCGAAACCGACTCAGACAAAGACGAATCCAACACAAAAGGCTGATTAGTCTCAAAGTCAGACCCTGAATAGGGACAGAAGTCAGGGTTGAAGTAGCCGGTACAAGGACCAACCCTGATTCTGAGCAAAAGCCCGCATCATGCTGAACATGTCAGCTTGAGAGGAGCTAGCTGGGTTAGCCAGGCCAGACGGGCAAGAGGCCGGCAAAGCCTTGCCACTTTTTGCCCTCTTCTTGGCCTTTTTCTTGGCTGGCTCGACAAGAGTCGTAGCCGAAACCCTTTTGTTAGAACGCTTAATCGGATTCGTTCGGATCTCCGAAGCCACTTCGGAAACACGAACCGATCCCTCCGCGGAGGGACGTTCACTTCCCCAAAAAGGGATTGGAGCGCTCATGGCGTAAGCCTAGAGAATCGCCCAAATCACCCATATTGGCTAAGCAAGAAGATGCAGTAGCCATGGGTTGGGAGTTAAAAGCTCCCAGTGCGTGGGCAGACCGAGATGACTCGGTATGTGCCCGATGACTACTAAAGGCGTATGAACCCGCTATTGGACCGCTCGAAAGCAGCAATAGGGGAGCACTAGTAGTCACGCACTCAGGTGAAAACACCTGTTGCTCCGAAGAGCGTCCATAATTGTTAGCTCGAGCATTCCCATTAGCTGGCAATGTAGACAGCCCAGGAAGTACTCGTTCCCCCATATGGCGTTTGCCGGGGGCTAGGGTTTGAGAACCCAGACCAACATGGACTAAGCCCGTGGGTTGCCCTGCAGTAGTGGGGCGCGTCTCCCCTAACGGATCAGAGCGAGTGAACGCTACCGTACGGGAAACAACCGCCTCCCCCCTCTGGTCTCAGCGACCGGGGGATTGGAATCGTTAGATATCCAAACCACTAGAATCTGACGCCACCCACCCCGAAACCACGGGCTTCGGAGTTGACAATCCCGACTCAGTTAACGCCACCCGTCCCGAAGCCGCAAGCTACGAGACTGGCAAACTCTGCAAGGAAACACCACTAGGCAACTTACCCTTAGCCCTCCTCCCTCCCCCATGTACCGAAGTACTCGGGAGAGTTCTGGAAGGCCGAGTCGTCTTGCTAGACGACTCTTCGGAAGAAGCAGGTCTCCTTGACCTAGCTGCTTCTTCTTCCGAATCCATACCACTGCAATAAAACAGACAATAAAGTATACTTTTCAAATTAAGAAATACTTCAACTGAATGCAGTAAAATAAGGGTAAAATTATTTGGGAGATACGCACTAAAGAAATTTTCACAGCCTAAAAACCGTAAGAATAAACGCCGAACCCGAAGGCTCGGTGACAAACGGAAACACCCGCAAACACGGAAATATCTACGTGGGGCTAACCGTGAAAGAGAAAAATAAATGCCAAGAAAGGGAATCAAAAAATCCCTTGCAATCGGCAAGAGTGACTACTAAAACACAAAGTACTATAATCTAAACGAATATAGGTACCTAAAAGTGCTTTAACTATGTGAAAAAGCGCACCAAAAAGATACTATACGACCTGATTTCAGGAGCGCTGTGACTATACGTCCTAACTCGTCGGGGGCGAGCAAGAAAGAGGAAGATGGCCGTAGCGTGTTGACGCGCGTGAGTGGCGAAGGGGACAATAGGATTACGGGGGGTGCGCACAATATTGTGACTCATGTGTGTTAAATTCTCGAAGGGGTCCCGTAGTCAAGACTACAGGCATAATAGGTAGGTATATATGATTTATTGCAGTAAATAAGAGAGAGATCATAGAGAAAATGTAAGAATTTAGACTGCTGCATTTTTATTCAGGCACTGAGAAAAAGATACCCTGAAAATGCATGTTTGAACGTTCTGTAAACTTCCCCTCCAAATAAAAAGAAACTATTGTAACTTACCAACCAAAGAGTATTGTACATTGATGCATTTTGGAAACTGATAAGAATCATTGCTTTGATTACACCCATCCGTTCTGTGCTCACATAATGAGCTGTCAAGATCTATAGGACTCAAATAAGGGGTAACTCTGTTCCTCCCCCCTCCCCCACCCCCCAAAAAAAAAACCAAACAACTAAATTAACACTAGCCTCAAACTATACCGGTGTAATCCCAGTAGAAACAAGTATGCTAGCACAGGAAAAATGGATTGTCGTTGTTTCTATCCATAAATTAAAAATATGCTGTCAAAATCTTCAACTTTAATTTTAACTTAGGTCATATTTCCACTTACATATACATACGATCCAGGGACTACATTCATAATATACTGTATTTTCATAGAACCATCTGCTTTGACATGTTAAAGGGCCCCTGCAACCAAACACAACCCAACGCAACCCAAATGCAAGATTTTTGCTGTTGATGTGCAGAGATGCATACAACTAATATTCTGTTATTCAAAAATGTTTTTGAAATATTTTTTCAAACCTCCTAAGCTCCACCCTAAAAAAGCTCCAGATCTCATTCCTGCAATGACATCATCTGTCAATCATCAGTCAGCTAGTATACTAACATTGTACAATAGACAGTGGAATGTAACTTCTTCCAGCTTAGTACATGCTCACAATAGAATTGCATGCTTTCAAACAATACCTATTTATTACCATTTTTATCCTGGCGATGCTCCAGCATGTCTGACATAGCAACTACTATGTAGGAATTGTATGGTCTATTAGAAGAGATGGTCATCTCTGGCAAAGCTACATATCTCTGTCTCTCCTTAGCTCACTAATGATTGACAGATGATGTCACTACAGGAATGAGATCTGGAGCATTTTTTTTAGGGTGGAGCTTAGCATGTTTGAGAAAATAATCTTTAAAAATATTTAACAATCTATGAAACATATTTAGATGTTTGAATAACAAAATATGAGTTGTATGCATCCCTGCACATCAACACAAATCAACTTGCATTTGGGTTGCAGTGGACCTTTAAAGATAAACCATTCAATAAAGTTGCTTGAAGTAATTACACCTTGCTAAACCTCATACAGGCTACATGCATCATCTGTTGCTAAGTTGGACTAGACCTTAGGCAATCTTTAAGATCAACAAGTGCAGCAAATGCTATGAAAGTAGTCCACAGAAAAGACAATTACAAAAATGGTTCCATTTCAGGTTGACACACACATTATACTGTATGTGCCTTCAAAGAAAGTGAAGATGTATTATCGGCAGTATCAACTGTTTCATCTTTTTCGAAAAGAATCAATGAAGACACCCTCTGTACTTGTGCCTACTAGAAGAAACTCTTCTAACATTGTTCATAACCTGACATTAATATCATAAATAAAATCAAAATAGAAAAGTTCAGGGTGGAAATGCAAGCCAAGATGCACAGGGACAGTTCATAGTGAAATAAAGGGCACAATCAAAATGCACAAGGATAATTTAATAAATTAGTCAGGACTAAAAACAAAAAGGAATATTGCACAGTCAGGATTAATAAAAGGGAAGAAAATTGCAAAACCGAGACAAAAAACATTCAAACTGAAAGTAAAGTTTGAAGATTCATACTTGTGGAAAGTACAAGAAATTAATAGCATAAAGACTATACATGTAGGTTAGGTTAGATATTTGCTGGGGGGTAAATTGGGGCGGGGAGGCGGGGGGACTTGGATTTTCTGGTTCCAGATCGGTCAAAATGCAAAGGTTGAGAGTTTAAAAGTTTTTACAAATTTGTTGAAGTCCCGAGTCTTCAGGTACGCAAATAGAAAGTGATTTAGGATTACAAGAAGGAAGCCCCATATGTAAAAATTCAACATTCCTTTGAAGTGAAACAGTTGTCCTACAGTCTCCATATTCAAAACTTTCTCAAGTCCTACATACTGCGGATTACAGAGATTATATTTTATGGGCATAGAGGCACAGTTCGCCCTAGGGTTGCCATCTCTTGCCTGTACACCAACTCTCTAGTCTCTTGTGATTTTGAGTGAGCAAAGCAAGCAAGAGTGTTCAGAATCATTTTGTGGTGACAGTCATGTTTGACAGCACTTTAATGTAATCTAGTCATTGAAGTAAAATATTAGTCTGTCAATAAGACTCCAAATTTGTTGAGGTCGGAACTCTGTCCAGAATGTACCAAAGGTGAACCTGTGTTTTATGTCTTGACTACAAAGTACACTGAACCAGTATTAATATTCTTGCTTTGCACCTCAACAAGAAATCCTGGCTTTACCCCAGATCCTAATTTAAACAAAGCTCATTATACTGGCAGCTCCATGGTGCTATAAACCTCATGCAAAGATCTATAACTAGACTTACCTACTCTTAGCCTTCTATTGATGATATGTCAGTAGTCCATTGGGATGTGGGAGGGGCGATAAGCATTATGGGATAGGCGATGCCAAGAAAGAAGGAAATCGTTCCAAAGAAAACGTCAGGATGCAGTTGGATCAAGGAAGGGTTTTTCTCTTTTTTTGTTTTAAATTGGGAAAACTTACCCAGTCCTTCGTTTCTGTTTCCAATCCTATTTTCGGCAAGTGAACCTTGGGGGTGACGGAGGGGAAAGCAACAAGTCACATTCGTCAAAACAAAAAAAAAATGGATGGGGGTATAAAATGCTTCATTAACATAATAATTATGTCATCATGGCATGCATCAAAAATCATTCTGAATTAAACCTAAACCTGATTACTCTGCTTTCGAATACAGCAAATAGCTCACAGGGTAGGGTGTTTTAAGGATTTCCTTATACATTTTAAATATCATTATTTGTAAAATTAAATAGCATCTGTCAGTCTGTCAATCTTGATCCCATATTAATTTCTTTTGATATTTGTGAACACCACGGATAAAATATGATTGATATCTGACTTGATAAATAAAGAATGCATAACATAATCAACTCCAATAATCAAATTAAATGATAAAGGGGGCATGCTGCAATCCTAAAGCCTGAAACATAAAAAAATTCCTACATTTATTTTCAATATTCAGACAAGCCAAAAATACAATTTCAACTTTTTAAACTGTTTAAAATGTATGAAAATATGACTTGCATACAACATAAAATTATATCAGCATAACCAAAATAAAAACAATATCCACATCAAAATGACATTTCAAAATTAAAACAGGCTTATGTTTATCATTGATAAACCAACAACTGTAAAACATGCACTGAATTTATGGCACTTTAAAGGAAATGGTTGAATATATTCCTAATCATATCTGTTACCCATAAGATATCATTCATGAAGATTTGATGGCCTTTCATCAACAAACGTACATGCTCTTACTGGTCTGTAAGTGGTCATCACTTTCAATATGTTTTGAAAGTATAAGATGCCACTGAACTTGCTTTTCACATCTGGGATTTGAAGGGCAAGTTAACAGTGGCATGAATAGTATGATGCATGATGATTAAAAATTATGCTTTTGAGGGCATCATAAAGCTAAACTGGACTTTGTGTTAAGTGACATTATGCCTTGCAACCCAATGACAGACTTGCAGGAACTATTTTCAGACTTACGAGAGAGAACTCTCCCCTGTGCACTTGGTCTGATCTAAGCTCTAGTAAATCTATTACCTAGTAAATCTATTACCTAGTCATCTTGGCCTTGTTTCATATAAAACTTGTCATCAATGACAAGTTGCAATAACTGTCATAAGCTACTGAAATCCTTGCATCTGATTGGCTGAGAGCAAAGTTGTCAGTAAAAATCACAGACAAGACACTTAATGAAACGCCCCCCCCCCCCCAAGGTATACTATAATATTAGAGGTGGTTGGCAACAGTTTGGACAAAATAGCTTGGACTTGCTCTTTTCTGTTGGATTTAACCTATGAAAGGCATTTCTTTTTTTTTCTTTTTTTTTTCTTTTTTTTTAAGATTCTACTGTATATTTGTATATTTGAAGAGTTGGAAAGGACACAAATCACAACATCAAAGACTTCTTATAGCACCTTTAATCCATCAGATGACAAAAGTCTTCAAAAATAATTGGATATCTTACTCAAGGTTGCTTGATAAAGTTGCATTTACAGTGAAATGTGATCATCCGCCCAAACCTGCATTGTTTATCTGCATCATTCATATCTACAATTTTCATCATCATCATCATCACCATCATCAACATCAACACCATCACAACCAAAGCAACTACACATCACTACTTTGCAAATTTACCTGCCTGGAAAACTATCCCTGGACTTAAAGCCCCTTAGACCACTACCTAACAGAGCACTACCTAACAGACAACTACTCCATGAATAAATTCCCCCCTCCCCCTCCTCCCTCCCCCGCCTACGAGAACTACCCTCTTGCACAATTACCCAAAGACAACTACCCCAAATAGCATAACGATCCCCAAATTGATTACCAATTTTTTTAATACTACAACCTATATGCTGGACCCTTTCTTCCATTTGCGTTAACCATAAGCAGGTTATAAGTCATGTGCTTTATAACTCTTTAATACCAAATTTTTTTTCAGGATGAGAGACAAGGTCTTTTGATAGTGGAATCATGCTCTACTTTATTGTAAGAGTTGGTATGGGAGCTTGCTACAAATACCCTTGGAAGGGATAAAGGGTGACAAATAAGACAGGTATTAAGGGCAGATTACAGTAATTGTGATAAAAGTGAGGAAAATAATTGTGACAACATGAATACACTGTAGATCTGATTAAAGGGAAATCCAACCTTAATAGCAAGTTGCTTTGAAAGAAAGAGGAAAAATCAGAGAAGCAGATTGGTGAAAGTTTGAACGAAATCGGACAAGCAATAAAAAGTTATGGATTTTTGAAAGTTGTAATCGCTATACATATGGGAATTTCAAATTGGCCGAATAGGTAATGTCACTGTGATGTAGCTGTGGACAACTCCCCCATTCGCTCCAACACACAAAATGACTGAAATGTCACTTTTTTCAAAATGTATTACTCAGTAGGATCTTTTTTTTTCATGAGGACCTATATCAATATGCTATCTCCAATATATTTTGAGTTCTGCCCCGAGGGTAAAAGCGCTGCGAAGAAAATCGCAAATTAATGACATTTTTGTGCACAACAAATGGGAGAGTTGTCCACAAAAATGTCACAATCGACTCACCAAATTGCCAATTTGAGATTCACATAGATGTAGTGATCTCATTTTTCAAACATCCATAACTTTCTTAGTCCTTGTCCGATTTCTTTCAAACTTTCACCATCCTTTTCTTCTTATTTTTCTGCTTTCACACAAATCTTATTACCAAGATTGGATTGCCCTCTTAAGTCCCAGGACAGTCAGCGATAAAGATCTATGTCAAATATATGCTATTCTACACATCTTCTCATAGCCAATTCCTCTGTCTGGCATTCTCACTATGGTAATCTTGAAATCTGGTAATGACAGGGGGAAAAAATTATCTTAGAATCAAATGAAAATTCCACTGAATGTTCAAGACTACAAATGATTGATTTCTGCTAAATGTTTTTATAACAGAAACCATGAAATACGCAATGAGGATATCAAATGGGCCATATAAATATAACACATGGTCCCCTTTGAGCAAATGTAAATTGTGCTTTTTAGTGAATGTGACTTCTAGCACTTTTTTAATAGTTTGTTCTTAATTTGTCTGTCTAATCAGCCTATCTGTGGCATGATATCGTCTGCTGAAAGCTGAAAGCCAAAAGGGCGTTAACTCATTACATTAGACTTAACACCTTTCTGGCTCTCAACTGAAGATATGCAATTTAGAATTATCTAAAAGCCAGTCTCTCTTGAAATACACTAAAATTACCATAAATCAAGATGAGCTTTAATGAGTACACAACTATGGCAAGTTCCACAATCAGGAAACACAGCATCTGACAATTCCTTATAAAGAGCCCGTTATATAAAATCCAAGAAGTAAAGATGTGACATGATTTACAAAAAGAATGAGGAGAAAAAAGCAAGTTGATTGTCAAGTGCACTAATCATTATTATTTTTCGGGGGGGGGGGGGGGGGGGGGGGTGATCGAAATGGAATAAAAATATTCTTCCCTGCAGTATTTTTGTGTAGATCATCATACAAGTCTTATACAAAAATAGAGGGTCTAATTTTGGACCATTTTAAGAAAACATTTGCCTCACTGCCTTTGAAAAATCCTCTACTCACAGTTCAAAATTATTCTACTACATTACTAAAATTACTAATGAAAAAAGTGACGATATGTTACTGATGCAGGGATGGGGCTGAAATGGCTCCCCCCCCCCCCCCCCCCCCCCCCCCCGCTTTTGAGGACAAATGAGGAAGATGTAACAAAATATTTTAATTGCTCTACCCTACCCGCAGATCCTGAAATTATATACACAAGGGGGATTCATGTTAGATTCTCTTTTGCTCCTAACCCCCCCTCCAATTACCACAACAGGGAAGGGCCAATAGTATTATAAAAATCATGTTTTCCTCGTTTCCAAGCAACCCCCTTTTCTGACAATCCTGGATCTGCCCCTGCATGAGATGCAATTTTCTGAGGATAGTTTTCATCTAAAATTATCTGAAATATAATATAACCAGACTATTAACAAAGCTGCTTAAATTCTTTAAAAAAACACACTAGGGTTTTTTACCACTGTACAATGTAGCTTAGCTCCACAAAGCAACAACCTCACACCACTTGCCCATTTACTTTTGACATGTTACATGACGAGTATACAGCTCAAGCTCTGAAGCTCTTTTGTTTTTATCATCATCATCATCAATACAATTGAGTTATATTGAATTATATTGAATCTTTTGAAGAAAAAAAAAGAAATAGGGGAGATTACTCTACAGTGCCTCCCAGAAAAAAAAATCCCCAAAACAAAGGCTTATTGTGATCGAGCCTTCTAATAAAACTATTTGTTTTTCATAAACTACAAATAATTTGCTTTCAAATGACACATTGATGGCATTAACCCATACATGCTTCATAAAGCAACATTGTTTTGAAAATGTAAAAATCAGTTTGTAACAGATTTTGTTAAAACCATAAAAGCATTTGTATCACATGTGAACATGGCGATAGGGAAATGTAAGCTTTAAAAAGATAAGATACACAAGATTCCAAAAGAGGGTTCCAACAAGCAGCCATGCTGGAGGACACAACAATAAAAACCTGTGCACTAGACACACTCTTTAAATTTAAATAAAAATGGAAGGTTCTCCTTACTTTAATTTCATGTAAATATTACCTTGCTTGGCACTTTGGTCTTCACAGAAGATGCAGTTCTTTAAAAATGCAAAAAAACCTCTGTTCATAAGAATTGCAGGTACCATTTCAGTACAAATTGTGCCCTTCCTATATGCCCACCATTGACAAAAAAATCAACCGTATTTTATTTTATGATGAGGGCATTATCCTTACCCTCATTATTAAAAGAAGCACATGAAAATCACCTCCACAATGGTTTCTAAATTTCATGTTTCCCTCGGGTCATGTTCACATGTGATCCTAAGGTTTTCACGGTTTTTACCCAAGTCTGGCACAAGTTGGTTTTTACATGTCATTTTCAAAATGATGCAGCTAGGTAAAGCATGTACGGATAAATGCCATCAAGGTATTATTTAAAAGCAGAATACTTTAACTTTATGGAGAATAGGAAATTACTGTCATAGGGCACACATATTTTGGTCACAATAACCGTTAATATGTTTCAGGGTTTCGTTTTTTTCTGGGATGCACTGCATATGCTCTTGACTCAGTATTACTAAGAGCACGGGATTGGAACACAATTTTACTGAGAGCAAGGAAATGCCTAGCCTGCCAGGAAGCAAACTTGAGCTTTGAAAATCGTGCTACACTTGTCTGGTAACATCTTGCAAACGGGCAAGTAACGTAGGCGTCAGTGGTCATAGGATACATGCTCTGGACAATATCTTACACTAACCGAATTCTTAACTGTAACCCCGGACTACACACTATATACCTAACCCTTAACCCTAAACCTAACCTAAAACCCTATTGCAATCCTAACCCTAACCATATAACTTTGAAGAATCACAGCCCTGAGAAATTGTCGGCAGTATAGCACCAAGCACCAAGAAGGTCACCAAGAAGAAGCCGGCAACACCCCCACCTGCTGCCGAAATGATAACAAGAAGGTCACCAAGAAGAAGCCGGCAACACACCCAACCAAAATCATTTCGGCAGCAGGTGGGTGTGTTGCCGGCTTCTTCTTGGTGACCTTCTTGGTGCTATCCTTCTCAGCACCACATCAGTACCTGGAACGCTGCTTCAAACCTCTCAAAATGTCCATGGAAGCATACTTTTATAACAGTGCGCAGAGACCCATGTTGTGATACGTGCTTAACAAGAATGTGTATAGAAATATTGTTACTCTTGTTTGACGTAAGGTACAAAATTAGAAAGATTTTCATCATACCTACCTTAATCTGTAATGTTTCATGAAACCCCTTTCAAAAAAAAACTAGATGAATATTCGACCGCGCGCGGTCGGAATTTATGCCTCCGCCATCACCAGATTGGAAATGTATGGCATACATGTACACTCTAAAAAGGACTGGTCCAACAAAATGACAAATCTTTTCACTTAAAATGCACAGGAGACAGAAAAATTTATTTCATTTCATTTTCATATAAAACTAGAAATATTTGATAACAAGGCTAAAAACCAGTAATTTCATGTAATTTTATGTAAATTGACCTCTGTGACCTCTGACCTTTGACCTACTTACCCAAAAATCTAATCAGTTCATCTTTCTATGGGTATGCATACTGGTACCAAGTTTGAAGTTCTCACCTCAGATAGTTCTTGAGATATCGCGGTAACGGTGGTAAAAACCACTAATTCCATGTAATTTCATGTAAATTGACCTCTGTGACCTTTGAACTTTGACCTACCTACCCCAAAATCTAATCAGTTCATCTTCGTATACGGTAACATACTAGTACCAAGTTTGAAGTTCTTACCTCGAACAGTTCGAGATATCGTGGTAACGGTGCTAAAAACCAAGAATTTTTATGTAATTTCAGGTAAATTGACCTCTGTGACCTCTGACCTTTGACCTACTTACCCCAAAATCTAATCAGTTCATCTTTCTATGGGGATACATACTGGTACCAAGTTTGAAGTTCTCACCTCAGATAGTTCTTGAGATATCGCGGTAACGGTGGTAAAAACCACTAATTCCATGTAATTTCATGTAAATTGACCTCTGTGACCTCTGACCTTTGACCTACTTACCCCAAAATCTAATCAGTTCATCTTTGTATGGGGATACATACTGGTACCAAGTTTGAAGTTCTCACCTCAGATAGTTCTTGAGATATTGTGGTAACGGTGCTAAAAACCAAGAATTCTTATGTAATTTCATGTAAATTGACCTCTGTGACCTCTGACCTTTGACCTACTTACCCCAAAATCTAATCAGTTCATCTTCGTATGGGGATACATACTGGTACCAAGTTTGAAGTTCTCACCTCAGATAGTTCTTGAGATATCGCGGTAACGGTGCTAAAAACCAGTAATTCCATGTAATTTCATGTAAATTGACCTCTGTGACCTCTGACCTTTGACCTACTTACCCCAAAATCTAATCAGTTCATCTTTCTATGGGGATACATACTGGTACCAAGTTTGAAGTTCTCACCTCAGATAGTTCTTGAGATATCGTGGTAACGGTGCTAAAAACCAAGAATTCTTATGTAATTTCATGTAAATTGACCTCTGTGACCTCTGACCTTTGACCTACTTACCCCAAAATCTAATCAGTTCATCTTCGTATGGGTATACATACTAGTACCAAGTTTGAGGTTCCTACCTCAAATGATTCTTCAGATATCGCGGTAACGAGAAGTGGGACGGACGGACGCACGGACGGACGCACGGACGGACGGACGCACGGACGGACGCACGGACGGACGCACGGACGGACGGACGGACAACCCGAAAACATAATGCCTCTGGCACCCACCTTCGGTGAGCGGAGGCATAAAAATAGGTCAAAAATACACTAATAACTTATCATGATCTTTATTTCAACTCAAACTGTCGCAGTGACTATGCTATTCATACCTTCATGTTCAACTTGGCTCTAATATGCATTGAGCACCATGAGCTAATACTTTGATAATATAATCAACACATCCTACCAGACTCCTTTTTTTATTTCATGTTTTTATGGGTGGGTCCATTTTTTGACGGGTGGGGTCAGGTACCTACCTTTGAGGACTCGTCTACCATGAGAATAGAACAGCGTTCGCACCGTAGTAGTGAGAGAAGCAGCTCCATGATGCGTCTGACGATACTGGAAAGTGTACTCTGCTCCTCGAACAAGGTCTTGGCTAGCTCCAATAGAACCTACAGAGAGGGATATAAAGATCAAAATTGAATACAAACATTTTTTATATTCTGGTTACGATTATGATTATACAGTACGTCCCAGATTTTGCACTTTCGCAACAGTCGCTTTTGCTCCCTAGAATATAAAATATCGTCAGCTTTTTGTGTGTCATTTGAAAGAAGAGACCCTAAGCTATCGACAGACTGTAAAAAAAAAATTTCCCACAAATATTTTGAAATATTTATTTGGGGAGACTCTTTCTGACTTAAATTTTATTGGGACGCACTTTATATACTACAGAGCATGTAAACGGACATGGTCACTTTGACAAGCAAAGATTGGACTCTGTTCTGAGCTCCAATAGAACTCATCTGCTCCTCAAGCAGCATCTCGGTTTAGCCCCAATAGAACCTAGGGAGAGGAGGAAATTATCAAAATTGATCAAGACTAGTTTTTGCATTTGGGTAGTAGTTACTCCTATAATATATTTTCAGAAGTATGAGAGTGAATAATCTAAGCAAAATTGTTGGCTTATTGCTTTGCTTAGAGAGGTTACATAGTGTGGACTGCTATATGGAGATGGAGGTGGAGGTGTAGATGGAGGTGTTGTGGTATAGTGGTTCATTCACTTGACTCTCAGTCAAAAGGTTGAGGGTTTGAATCCCTAACATCCTTTGGCAAGACATTAATCCACATTTGCTACTCTCCACCCAGGTGTAAAAGGGTACCTGATAGGCTAGAGCGCTACATATTTGGCAGCCAAGCTTTGACCGGGGTAATAATGTTGGAGGGCCAGGAGCGTCACAGCATGACGAACATGAGCGCTATACAAGAAGCCACCATTATTTTAAATCTTTATTAAGAATTTATTTCACAGAATGGGGTAGATTATACGCCAGTAGATTATTATACTGGGTTTGAAAGAATATTTATCGTAGTTTTAATGAGTCTTGATTAGTGCTCCAAACTTTGAGTACTTTTTCTGATCGAGAACATTCTGAAAACGCCCAATGTAGTCTACAGAGTGTGGATCCAGTGAGTAGATCTCATATATCATTTTTACCCAACATTATCCAGGGCAGGCAGAGCTACGCTAATAATCCCCATACATAATGAGTCATGCCATACACCTTAAGGCAAGGCTCCATATCAATTTTTGCAGAACATAGCACTATTTTTTCCCCCTAAAACAAATCCTCATTCAGGCACCTAAATGCTAGGTCTCTACTACACATCTATTGATCGACATATTGATCTGAAGCTCTCCCTCTCACTAGCTTCTGGCTATGTTCAATAGACAACTATAGAGAACAGAAAGAAATTAATGCCTTCCTTGGTTTACGTAATGAAAAACTCATTTGAGCACCAGCGATACGCACAGAGAAGAACATCATGATTGTTGTTTGCACCAAGTTCTCTCGATCTATGGATTTTTCTCTCCATTATTAGTGTCAGAAGGCCAGGGGGTTTGTCTTGCTTATATATGAAAATGATACGCTTTCACACGGGATGCATGATAACACTGCATGCTGATTTGGGTCAAGAAAAGAATATTGTTTTACAATACATCAGCATCGTGGGACAGTTTTTATGGTTTTATCGGTGTAGATTCAAAGTAGAATTTCAAAAGAATCTCAGTACAATACAAATGCTTCTTGCAAACATATAGCTATATTTATACTGCACACATATCCATATACTTGAGAAGCGTAAAAAATAGTATTATTACCCTGGTTGTAGCCCAGGTGCCCCCAAGACGCTGAAAGCACTCTTTTTTTTGGGGGGGAGGGGGTACATCTTAACCCGTTACAATTGGAGATAATTTAATTTTCAGTGAATATATGTTTCCAGTTGTTTCATCCCACGTGTTCCCAGGAACAGTATTCAACAAGTTAAAGCATGATCTAACTTCCAAAATGTGATGAAAAGCTATTTTAATGTGAATTAATGATAATAAAAACAAAATGCATTAAAACCTGTCTATAAAGACCACTCACGGGAGGCAAGAAAAGTGGTCTTTATATAGATAGGTGGTCTTTATGCATAGGTTCCTTTAATACACGTTTCAATGAGAAACACTGTTCAAGGGAAACAAAAATAATGGTCTTAATAGACAGGTGGTCTTTCTATGCAGGTGGTCGCTAAAGCAGGTTGACTGTATTGGATACACCCTGCAAGCTAGGTGCTCAAGGTGCTCCAATATTACCCTTGCTCTGGTTAGGCTACCGATTTTGGCGCTCACAGCATTCAAGGAATTCCTTCCTACCATGTACCCATTTAAAACCTGGGTGGAGAGTGGCAAATGTAGATTGATGTCTTGACAAAGGACAGTAGTGCCGTGCCGGGGTTCACACCCACGACCTTCACATATCAAAGTTAAGTGTTTTAACAACTCGACTACGACACCATTGAAACAATAGAATGGGATTCCTTGAATGTCACTACCCTATCATGATAATAGAAGTATATAATCATGATTTAAGCCCACCGCGCTACATACGATCAGTCTGCGATCCAATTTCTGAAGAAAATGTAATAGCATTTGATATAAACATTTAAAAACATAAAATATTTTTGATTGAGGTTCTGATTAGTCATATAGATAATAAAACTCGAAAATATGGCGCATTGTGAGCTTTCCAGATGAAGGAAAAGCCAAATCGTCTCTGAGTTGTAGCGACGTCAGAGCAGTCCTACGATTGTCTATGATTTGAAACTGATTTGGCCCTTATTCCAGGTATAAGGGCACCAAAACCTTATGTTCAGTATTCATATTGTTGTTCAGAACCTGAATCAGGTAGATTTAATTTGTTAAAATTCCCATATTAAACACTACTGAGATCTAATTATAAAAATCGGATTGCGGTCCATTGCATAGTGTGCTTGAGGAATATTTGTATTGCAGCACCAATAGCATTCCTATCACTGAAAATAAACATCAATTTCCCCTCACTAAACATTGATCATTGAGATGTTTTTAATTAAATTCTAAACCAAAACTAGTATAATCTTACCATTTGCATGGCCAAATCAAAATGTTAAATAATAACTAAAAAGGGTGAAATATTTGCATGAAATTATGAGCACTACACATGTAGAGGTTACCAATACATGAATACAAAATTATAATAAACATTATAATTCTAGATTTGTAAAGAACATATATCTTTCTATAATGGCATCCAAGGTGCACAAAACAATCAAGAAATTACATTAATACAAAAGTTACATAATCAAAATAAAACCAAAAACTACACTAAAGGTAGCCTAGCTACAGCCGGGGTAATAATACTTCGGCGCTTAGAAACATTTGTATTAAGCGCATTATAAATGCAATGTATTATTATTATTATTAAAGTGTATGATCACAGCAATCGTAAATTGTAGGTTTTCCATTAGAAATGATGATAAGATTACCTGATTTCTCCTAATTTCTAATGTTGCCCTCTCGTAAAGCCTGGCATTGTTGATACCGATTCCACAGAACTGGAGATACTGGGCAAATACCTGGAAATGAAAGGAAAAGAAATAGGCATACATGAATATTTTGTCAAAAGTTTTCGTCACTGAAGAAATGCCCATACTTATAGAGCACCAATCAACTGAAAAAATAATATGTGTACAGCTAGAACGTATAAAGTTAACTTCAAATAACTTTACCTGACCTTGTATGGGTTAACGGTTAAGGAGTATGAAGAAAATAAATGAAAATATAAAATACCCTTGCCCGGAACCAAACTCCGTGTTCGGTCCTACGCAGACCTTACAGGTTAGTCTAAGGCCAAGTTGCTATAATGATTATTTAGGGAGTAATTAAACTTGCAATATCTCTTTCTAGAATTAATATTTAAATCTCATATTTTGAATATTGTATGGGGACATGGAACCCCTAACAAACAGAGCAAAATATTTGTTGGTGAAAGGTACCCTTTAATCCTCAATTTATGGACATTCCTCTGCAATTATCTCATTTCTAAATTTACGTTGGACAATTGCTGTTTAATCAAAATAGTTTCAATTATTTCAATAAGGTTGTAAGAATTATATTGATTTCCAAATGCCCTTGTTAAAATGAAAAGGACCTTTTAGATTTCTCATCATTTTCTTCCTTTTCATTTTATTTGAAAATTTATATCTTTATTTATAAAACATAAGGAAAGTGAAAAAATGAAGAACGAAAAAAAATTGACCTGAAAATCAGAGAGAGGTGCAAAGCTCTTTCAATAGGGTCCTAAGCATGCTGAAACATTGAATACATTCATTGATAATATAACTGATAATCTAAATGCCAGAATCAACAATATTGTATCAACTTATTTCACTTGACAAAATATGTTCAAAAAGTACAAAGGATTAATAACATCAAACCCGGATAATGAAATCAAATTTAAACTATTTAAAGTAGTTACTAGATACCATTTTTAATAATTAGTGGGTTCTATCTTCAGATACTCATTTGTCAAATAGTTCTATTGGACAGATTCTATTAAACCACAGGGTAGGCCTTAAGGTGATATTTCATGCTATGACTTGTACTCAAACCCTGAATGGATTGCTCTTTAAAAAAAAAAAACTTCAATCGGCCCATGTAAAAGAGTACTATATTGTACACACTATGAAAGTACAATGTTAAAATCGTCACTGAAAAAGTACACCGTTAAATTATCGCCACACATTTTTCGGGATCATACTGTTAAACAAATGTTTTGGGGGATGGGACCGGTTCGCATTTGTGGGATTAATCCAATAACGTAAACATCGAGAGCGAATGTTTAGAGTGATTCATTTTATGTGTGATTTACTTGACAGCTCAGACATCTGTTTTGGATAAAAACAAAAATGCTCCAAGTTGAAGAATGTGCAAGGGGATAAATGGGAAGCGCGCTCTTTCAAATAATTTCAAACATAATCGCATTCCCACAAATTTTCGCAATCACAGTTTGCTTGAAGAGATATTGGAGATTGATGTGCGAGTATAAACAAGATTCTGTACCATAGCAAGCTTAACCAAGTCATGAATCCATATAGTCATGCAGGCATTTGAATTATGACCCTCATTTTGTACATATTGTATAATACATCTGACCAATTAGATATGATAAATGTGACAGATCATTATTAGAGGGCTAAATAATGAATTATATAGCCCATTTGTAAAGAGGCAAGTAGCATCATATAGATACCATTAGGATGAAAGCTACACAATATATAACGTTGCGTGCCAGGCAGATGGGCATTAATTAGCAGCATAGGGAAGGTTTGATAGTTTAATATGGTATTAGGAATTCTCTTGGTAACGGCTTTCTGCCATGCACATGACGATAACATGTAGGAGTTCAGTTTAAAGGTTATGGAACCTATTTACCCTATATCTTCTGTTTTAACTCATACCCTTTAACATAAAATTTAATGCCTTACGATACTTTCAAGCTAAATATTTGTCAGAAATTCCATCTTGCATATCATCATCTGAGAGCCATAAGGGCATTAACTCATATCCTGTAACATAGAGTTAATGCTTTAATGGCTTTTATGAAACAATACATTTGTAAGCAATTTCTATGGAGTTATTGTTGGTTAATTAAAGGCCAGAAAGGACTTAATTCTGTATTTAATTGTAGGGGGTAATGCCCCACTGGCTCTCAACAGATGATACTCTGTTCTAAGCATCAATTCTAAGGGATACTGATTCAACGCCCTTTTGGTTCCAAGCTTCAGGTAGACCATAAGAAGCTTGCATCATACACCGTAGCTTTGCCATTATTCAAAGTTGCTGCCTACAAGTGTTCACGTGAAAGGAAGGCAGAAATCGCGGAAAGGTTACATTCGCTGACATTCAGAAGCCATTCACAACTTACAACAAAGGTCACCCCATTCAAAGAAGAAGAAGAAACAAAAGGAAGAGGAGAAGAGAATAAGATAGACAAGTCGGAGAAGCAGAAGACTGCGGAGGCGACATTTACACTGGGTAAACCCCGCATCTGACTCATCAATTATTTAGCAGAAATCTTTATCGCTGCTCTTTGCATGTGAGCCCCCATAGACTGCTCCCAAATGTCACCACGTTTCTTGCAGAAATACAAAGTGTAATGGCAGGAGCCTCACGAATTTGAAAGGAAAACAGAATAGGAGAGAGAAAGAGGGGGGAAAAGGGAGGTTTGTTTGCCATTAGAGACTGCAATATTGCAAGTGAATATTATTAATGGCAAATGCTGAAGAATTATGATGACTTCTGCCTTAGCAGAAAAATGGAGGAGACAATTTTGAAGCAGATTTGGAAGTTACATGTATGTTACAGCAGTCTGGTTTGGCTTCTATATTCCATGTGTTTGCCAGAATTAGGTGGCTTCAGGAATGCTTAATAACACATAATGTATGCATCACATAAATCTGACATATCACATAATCCATCAAATCAAAGTATGTCCTGATTTGGAAAGCCGGTAGCCATGACAAACTACGTTCTTAAACGCAAATCAGTCGTTAATTCCGAGGAACCCTATTTTGGGGCATATTTCTAAACGGCTTTTTGATCTGCTTTCATCGTAGCATGAATAAACTTTGCTATCACAGTTTTTGTGTACCCTCCAAAATACCACTAATTTTGGATACTGTGAATCATACGTCACAAAATTACCCCTTAATCTAGATCATCACAGTCTGACAAATAAAAGTGTATGGTCCGAAAAAGTTATCTGAAAGGGCACGCCAAGGAGTACCTCCTTGGTCACGCATACAGATTTGATGTTGAGGGAACATTTCAGAAAGAACACCAGTCGTCTTCCACTCAAATAATTTACCCCATATTTCAGCACCCCACTGTGACTGTAAGCAAACTGGCGAGGGCAGTGTAATTCTCACACCGAATCGCAGGAAATTCAAGGTAACATAAACGCTGCGTGGACATCTTATTTAAGGGACAAAATCATCACTTGGTATTCTGCATCAGTCTTGTTTGAAATATTCAAGACTCTCTAGTTCCCAATTCTGTTAAGGTGGAGTATCAAACAAATATTACAAATGATGACTCCATAAATCAATAAAATGAACCCGACATTCTAACCTAGATCAAGCAAAATTTGTTCGGAAAATAGGGGAACACGAAATGTAAATAATTACCGAGTGTATTTTTAGATCAAAATTTACATGTAAGCAAACGATAACGTTTAGATTGAGCAAAATCCTCTCTATAAGGGCATATGTATACATGTAGTTGCAAATATTGATTTTTAGATTGAATTTTATGTGTAAGCATATAAAGCTGCTGCACACACAGCCTAGGCAAACTTAGGGGAACTTGATTTGTAAATAAATAAATTATATACAAGTGTACATTTGTATACTACAGCCTGTACTGACAGAAAATCTTTCTACAAATGAGAAGAATTTTTTTTATTAAACACCTACCTTTGTTGCAATAAAAAAAATAATAGCCATCATCTTACAATGAATGACACTAATTAACTTTTGAAAATATATATTTCAAAAATGAGTCCAAATAGTTATGGGAAGCAATGTGATTGAATGTAATATCATATGGGTGGTAACAATTGTATTTCAGTCCTTTTAGATTATAATAATTATAATAATAATAATAATAATAATAATAATAATATGTCTTGTTTACCCAGGGTAGACTCATCAGTGATATACTGTTCTCCCTGAGGGCCCTGCAATCATATTACCAGATTGTTCTTCCAGTTATGATGAAAGTATGATTTTATAGGTATTTGTACTGGAATACAAATAGAATTTTGATAATTCCTTATTATGAAAATAAAAATATGTCTTATCAAATTAAACATTGATGATTAAGGTGAACTCTTAGGGATGTTTTTCCTTACATTGCAAGACAGAGTAATTAACAACACAACCACTTTCATGACTATGTCAATATGTTAAACATTATCTTTAAAGAGTGCTAGGAAAGGTGAACAAAATAATATTTGATATTAAAGAACATCATAGTATAAATGTCATCTGAAAGGGGTTGCTTTTCAAATGCCTTCATATTCAAAATATGAGATATAGCTGAGATGTTCAGGCCGAACATTCATGCTGCATGTGTGTGTGTGCAGTCCCATATACCAATTTATGTGTGCAGTATATGTGCTTTTCAACAAATTGGGTAAATTTCTTATCATTTGGAATAATTCCATAACCTCACAGTATACACCAATTCTTATGTAGACATGATCAACGTTTCCCAATTGCTTTGAGACACTTTCTTCCACAATGCAATCACATGACCAAAACTCAACTTCATCGTTAATCATTGTATAATTATAATGACACAATTAATTACATTACAATAATATGTCTAGATGGGTTCCTGATGTTGAGTATCAAATAAAATTGAGTAGTCAATCTCGTAATGAACATTAATCCGCATGATCAGCAATGTTAAAGAGCCTATTTGACGGATGTAAAAGGGTTATGTGTCTCTCGGGGTGTGAAGGGGACAATCCCCTCGCTCAGCGATCGAGCGCCGAGGAGAGAGTCGTCACGAGTCTGCGGTACGGCAATTGTTGGCTTGATAGGCCCGATTAATAGAGTTGGGGATCTCGAGACAAGTCGTCCTAACACCGCACAGAGACTAGAATAACACACACCACAAAGATGCGGCCTGTTGTGAGGGCTGGAAATTCTTTCCAAACGCCCGGCCCAGCTTATCCAGAGTTTGGTTTCCCGTTACAAAGATGGAGATGACGAAGGAAAGGAGAGGGTTAAGTATACACTCTCTAGTTACAATGAGAGTGGGTTACATCAAAAGGGGAAATATTAGTCAATTATATATGTATCCCTAATGCCTTATTCTACATTTTCCTGCAAACAAAACCTGACTAAAATCTGCTTCCCAGGGCCTTTCTCCGAATGAAAATTACAAATGAATAAAATAATCAAGCTTGTAGACATGCATGCATTATCTATTGTTGACTGAGCAGATGATTTCTCTTTACAACATCTCGGCCGTATGAACTGATAATGGATGCATGTCTAACTTCATAGAATCTAATTAATTAATGTTATCAATTTACAAGGAAAAATGGTATATCACACTGGTAGGCTGTCCATGCCGAAATGGAATGAGAAATGTATGGCTAGATCCATTAATAAGAAACCCATAATATCCAAATTCCAACTTTCCATTAATGATTTCTATTGAAACTATACCTATTATCACACATCAATAGATCCCTTTGCAATTCATTAAGGCAAGCTGCATGTCATATGCACTCAAAACAATAAAAATAACAAACAAATATGGTAATAATTTGCTCAAATAGTACTCTATCCTTTCTTGGAGTATTTTAACATCTACTGTAGATCTAGTTGGCTTCTTTAAGAATTTATAAGTTTTCTTAAGAATAGAAATGGTAATAATAAACATAATGATATATTGTTAAATTATTGTATAGAACCTATTTCCAAAATGTATGCTACTAGATGTGCTCCAAAATTACACTACTTTTATAAAGGCAAAAGATTCCTGTGCTCTGAGCATTCAAGGATTTTTCTTCTCTGCACCTGGGTGGAGAGTGGTGGCAAATATAGATTAATACCTTGCCAAAGAACTTAAGTGCCATGCCAGAGATTGAACCCATGGCCTTTTCATCTAACGTTGAAAAACCACTTGACCTCTAAAGATACAATTAATGAACATTAGCAGCAGAGCGATGATCATGAATGTCTGTAGGAAGAAATCATGACACACAGGTATAGGAAAACAAATTCAATACGATCAATGGAGACATGGGGTATCGTATGTGAGCTTAGAGCTAGAAGGGAGTTAATTCATATCATTTTACATAGAACTTATTCCCTTTTGGCTCTCAATAGACAATGGGATATATGTACTTAAGCAAACATCAACTGCCTTCTCTATCAACTTCTCATCATTACAGATAAAGTTGAGTTCTGGTCATGTGATTACACTGTTACACTGTCTCAAAGTTACACTGTCTCAAAGTAATTGGGAAAGGTTGATCATGTCTACATTTAAGAATAAGTGTACATGTATACTGTTAGGTTATGGAATCATCAAAATGATAGGAAATTGACACAATCTCCAGAAAAGCACATGCACTGCACACAGAAATGGGTATATGGGACTGAGCACATGAATGTTCGGCCCGAACACTTCAGCTACTTCTTGTCATATTTTGAATATGGGAGCATTTGAAGAGCAATCCTTTTCAGGGGACATTTCTACTATGATGTTCTTCCAAACTGACATAAAGGAATGGGAAAGCTCACAAACTAATTTTTCACCTTTCCCAGAACTCAACCTTCTCTTTAAGGCTGTCCCCACAGCGGTAATTTTTTGTATTGCACCATTCATGTGGTGCATCATTCATTTGGTGTGCACCCCCACCCCTGCTCACACAGACAAGGAAAAAATGCCTACTGCTGGGAACAGCTTCAAATAATGACATTTTATTTGTACTGAGAACAAGTATGAAAAAAAAGATGAGGCAAGATACTAAGAGTTTACAAGTACATGTATTTGCTCGATGATAAATGACTATAGTCAAATTTCTAAATGCAAAGTCAAATTCCTACCTTCCATCCGGCACCCGACTCTGTATCTAACCCTAACCCTCAAACTAACCTAAAACTTAACTGCAACTAAAGACCTAACCCTATGTCTCTGACAAAAATGAAGTCCGTAGAAAATGTCATATTAACTATCTCAATAGACTACACAAACGTTTTGAAAGAAAACTGTATCAAATTTGCCCTTACGTTCCCATCACATTTAAAAACATGTCTCAGGAATAACTTGTGTGAGACTGATTTTCAATCATTATAATAATAATAATAATAATATGTCTTGTTTACCCAGGATAGCCTCATCAGTATTATATAATGTTCTCCCTGAGGGCCCTGCAATCATATTATTACCCCGGCTTTAGCCGAGCGACCATGATAAGGTGCTAAAGCATTCAAGGAATTTCTTACTACCGGGTACCCATTTACTTCACCTGGGTGGAGTGTGGCAAATGTAGACTAATGTCTTGCCAAAGGACATTAGTGTCGTGGCAGGGAATCGAACCCCGTACCTTGTGATCTGCAGTCCGGTAACATATCCACTGAACCACAACACCTCTACATGCTTTTTTATTATGCCTTTTTTCCTCATTTATTTTTGAGCTAACGAAATCCTTTGATATCTAATATCACAATTCATGAACCCATTTTGAATGTCAAGAATCAAGAATACAGATTAGAGTTTTCTTTGTCCTACAATATGACATACAATGTCAAAATGTGGGCGGTGCAGCAATCCATGTGAAATAGTTTAATGGCACCAATTACAACATGCAACAATCCAAGACCTTGATAAAATTGTTTTATTATCATTATCGAATTGAATGTATATCATCAATGTTGATAAAACTTGCCCTTCAAGGAAATGAAATTAGGGATGAAAAAAGAATTAGCGCCTAATGGCTGGAAGAGAATTGCCACAGACCTACGTCATGACCTTATATGGGATTACAATCATAGTGCTGATCATAACTAACTTGCCTATCAGCAAGGCCTCTTATTTATGAGTTGTTTTTCATCACTGCAATTAAGATCTCCTCCAGTAAGGGGAAGTCCCTTCATCTCAAAGGCTCACCAATGGCAAACAGCCAATGATCGAAGATAAACACATATCTATATAGCAAGAGCAGTCATTTTCAACCCTTACAGTGCCACCAAGTTGACAAAGATGAATCTTACCTAACATTTGCAGTACTAGTTTTTAATCTTTGTTCTGAAATGGTTTATAACAGAAATAATTTGAAATATAAGAAGGAAGGATGGAAAAGTTTATTATTCAATTCAATGCCGCGAATAAATTGTCAATTATTACCAGTTATACAACATACTATCAATTATTTGAGATAAAGTTTAGAATCAGCTGCAATCAATGATTTCATCAGATTGCAGAATTTTGTTGAACAATTTTACACCTTACTGAGGCAGAAATGTGGATTCCAAACGAAAACATGGAGTCTTCATTAAATATCATGCTTATCCCATCGAGCACAACACACAATAACACTTCTGAATGACGTCTGAGGCTCCTACGGGCAATGGACGAAGCTCATGAATGTACAGACGAGATTTGCCCCCGTTTCACTACAACCCGATACTCAGACACAAATGACGTCAGATGAGATCAGAGTTAACGACTCATACTCAGAACTTGAACAAACAAGCCAAACATGATTAAACGCTACATCTGCTTGTGAGAAAGACTACCTGTGGCAATAATGAATACCCGACCTACTTTTAAAATACTGGATAGCTTTGGCAATCTATTGTTTTGATGAGCTTTGTTTGGTTTTACCAAGTTCTCATTGGTTTTAACATTTCTGTTCAGGATGTTTGCACATGATAGTCTAGAGTCAAAACAGTCAGACCCTGCACTGTTATGTTATGAATCTTGAAACATGTGTACTTGTAGACTACCAGGGCCCTCTTGCATAAAAAGTTGCGATTAAATGCAACTCAAAAAAATTGAACGCAAGTCCAAAATACGCGATCCTGATTGGTTGAAAATCAAGTTGCGTTTAATTTTTATGCAAGAGGGCCCAGGACTATGACGTCATTTACATGTTTGAGATTGCGGATGCATTCAAGAGTTTTCAGAAAGCCTGGTTTTGGCTACAGTGTTTCAAAACATGCTACCCTCTGAAATTTAAAACAGCAAACTCAAATACGTTCAATCTAAGGCCACCTAAAATTCTCATGAATGGAAATTTGTTTTAGACTAAACGTATTTCGAAACCATGATTCTTGGCTAAATGAAATTTATGAATGCAGCCTTGAAAGTGTAATGGCAAGGATGAAAGCAATCTTAAAAGTCTAGCCAACGACTGAACATCATCTATTTTCAACTACTTTGATCATCTTCTTTCAATAAAAGACTCAATCACTATAAGAATAGATGAATTGAAGCAAAGTTAAATATATCTTTCTCTTGACAAAGCTCTTTCGTAAACAAGAATCAGTACAATGAAAAGGTTTAATATTGTGATCATAACTTGGCAATGACTGATACAGCAACATATTGCAGTAAAAGTTTAATAGTCATTACAATCACATTTTCACATTCTAGGGATTAACAAAAACATATTTCAAGAAGATTTTTCTCAAAACAGTGAAAACCATGGAAAGCTACAAGCCAGTAATGATAAATGAAGTATTTCATTTGCATCTTTGGCCATTTATTTACATAATTTTGATTATAAAAGGAGATTTCTTCCATAAAAATCTTTTGAAAATATCTTCATATATGAATTAACAATTAACAAATTAAATACAGGGAGCATACCCTGTGATTCTAGACGATGCTTCATCACAGAAGTTAGACAGGTGCCTATTCAACTACACAAAGAAAACATACTGACAAAAATAAACATATTGATACGTTCTTTCAAAATAGTTAAAAAGAAAAAAAACAATACATTTATGAAAGCAGACACTTGTTAATTTCAAGAAAATAGAAATGTTTAAATTTATCTAATTTGGAAGGAAGCATGATATAAGAGAATGTACCGGCTTACAAAGAGCTTTCAGAACGGTTTAGGCAAACTGAGTAAGGAGCCTGATCGGTTAGTCACAAGTTAGAAAACGAGTATTAAATTGAAGCGAGCTATTTTATGTTTCATTGTGAACAGCAAATCTGAAGAAGGGGAAATTTGATAAAATTTGGTTGCCATGGTCCGCTACCAAAATTATAATCCATAACATATTCCATGTCACGGAAGGACAAAATACCTACTCTTAACCGATCAGGATCTAAGAAGCATTTACAGGGGGATTTATTTCAACTTAAGGCTTGAAACGAGGCCTACCTTGCCTGCAAGGGATAAAGACAGGACAACATTCTGCACCATGACGCCACTATTAATTGCCTCAACGTGATACAGCAAGCCGAGCATGTTATTCAAGGTTGTTATCTACATAGCCCAGCTTCCACAAAGCAATACACGATTTTAAGTATTACGTCATGTTTAGGAAGCTTAGCATAGAAAGGTAGCGAGGATTCTCCTACCAACCTTTTAAGGGAAAGTCCACCCTGATATAAAGTTGGTTTTAAAAGAAGGAGTAAAATTAAAGAAAGATCTGTGAATGTTTGAGTAACATATGCTAAGAAATAAGAAAGTTATGAATATTTGAAGTTGCAATCAATCAAAACACAAATTGGCAACTCTGTGACGTATCTTGCGAGCTTCTCTCTCATTTGCCCTGTACTAAAAAATCATAAATTTGCATTTTCTCTCAAGAAAATATTCAATCATACATGTAACCTAGATATAATCATTGCTCTTACGTTTTTACACAAAACCTGTCGGAAACAAAGTATTCTCCTTCATCAACAACTAAGAAAGTGAAAATTTATGAAAGTTTCTGTACTGACCAAATGGGCGAGGAGATCGAAATATATGTCACCGAGTTGTCAATTTGTGTTTGATTGATTACAACTTCAAAAATTCACAACTTTCTTAATATTCATTGTTGGATTTTGCTCAAACTTTCACAAATCTGTTTCCTTCATTTTTCTGTTAATATTCAAACCAACTAAATACCAGGGTGGACTTTCCCTTACAAATTTTGCATAATACTAAGATCAATGAATTAGAAATCTATTCATAGAAATAAACATGTTCTCCTTATCTGCTCCATAGTCAGATTTATCGCTTATTGGACACCTTTGAGTACAGTCTGGTTAGTAGTTACATTTGATAGTTTTCAACATGACATGTCTGCATTAAAAGCACTTGAGATGAACTAAACAGTCATTACAGATGTACTTGTACCTAATCTGCTGGTATCATAAACTTTACTACATTAACAAATGGGAAACGGTATGCTACAGTGAGTGCCAAAGGGTGTTAAAGGTACATATTAACTTTAAAAATACATGTTTAAATTTAAGTCCCAAATATTACGGGAAGCACATTTATAATGTTAGGTGGCAAAAGAGGTATTGAGCTCCTATGAAAATACTATTTCTTCTAACTTTCTGTCTTCGACTTGGGGGTTATTTGTACCAAATACGAATAGTATTCCTACAATTTTCATTAAAATCGGAACATTGAAAGTTCAGTACTATTACATTCTAAATATTTTTAGGAATGCTTTATCTTGCAGTCTAGGACAAATTAATAATCCATTACACGTCTCTGACCATGCCAAAATATCAAATAGTCCCTTTAAACATACATTGTAATGCTATAATTCTTAAATAGGATTTCCAGTGGTGATGACACATAGTCAATTTTGAGGGGCAACGATCGATCACAGACCTATTAAGGGATAGATTAAAAGGTTGCGGAGGTCAGAGGCATTTTGTGATTATATTCAGTTGAACTAAATAGGACTCTAATGGAAGAACCAAATCAATGGCTTGTGCATAGCTCTTACTGAAGGCATCCTTTTATATCTTGTTATACATCGTCTGTTTGGAGCCAGAAGGGCATTAAGTCCCATCATTTGTACAGAGATAATGCCATTCTGGCTCCAAACACATGATATGTTCATACATGTACAATAATGCTTATATTTGTTTCTATACTTTATATTGATGATGAATAAATCTGAAATGAATTGAATTGCATTAAATCTAACTGAACTTAATTATATTGAACATACTAAGTGAACATGTAGCAATGAGGGGGCAGCGTGAATAACATTTTTCTAAATTGAGGTTCTATCATCAAGACAATCAAATCTTTATAGTTTGAAAAAAAAATATTCTCATATTTTTTTGAAGAACGAAATTTCTCACGAGACAACAAAAAGAAATATTAGGTTCTCAAATTTGGCAGAGTACATGTTTGTACTCAATTTTGCGTATTAAAAGCGTGGCTGATTTGGTTTGGCGGGGAAGGGGAAGGTACCCCCGTGCCCCCTCCCCACTTCCGCCACTGACATCATGTGGAAAAGTGCATTTCACCCTTTTTATAGTCTCAAGGATTATCCAAAGATGACATAATTCTCAAGTAATACAGAATAGGAACAAGAAATAAAGAGTGATAGTGTGAATGTAAAGCCAATAACTTCAACGCTGCGCCACAGCACTTGCTACAGTAATGAAGGCATTTGTATTTCCGATCATGTCGGTACATTCAAGTCGACACTTCTCTGACAGAGACAGCATATCAATCAAAATCCCTCGGTTGAGAGGGGGAAAAAAGATGCAAGAAGCATAAAAGATGTCCTAAGAGAGTAAAGATGAGAGAGAGGTGGGGGAGAGGAAGAGAGAAGGAGAGGGGAAAGGAAGAGAGAGGGAGAGAGAAAACGAGACAGCTAGGAAAGAGAGAGAAGAGAGAAAGAGAGGGAAGGAGAGGAAGGAGGGAAAGAGAAGGGAGAGAAAGATAGAAGAGAGAGAGAAGAGAGAGCAAGAGGGAAGGAGGGGAGAGAGAGATCAACAGAAAGAGAGAGGAGAGAGAGGGAAAGAGAAAAGGAGACAGCCAGGAAAGAGAGAGAAGAAACAGAGGGAAGGAGGTGAAGGAGGGAGAGAGAAGGAGAGAGGAGAGAGAAGGGGAGAGAAAGAGAGAAAGAGAAAAAGAGAGAGAAAAGAGGGAAGAGAGAGAAGAGAGGAAAGAGAGAGAAAAGAGGAAAGGAGAGAGAAAGAGAGAAAGAGAGGTAAGGAGAGAGCGAGAGAGAGAGAGAGAGGGAGAAAGAGAGAAAAGAAAAACAAGTGAGATGAAAGAAGAGAGGGAGAGACAAAGAAAGAAAGAGAGAGAGAGAGAGAGACAGGCAGATATACAAAAAAAAAAGAGTCTGGAGACAAGTCTCAAGGAGGTGCTTGGGCTTGGGGGCACGGAAAGATGACATATCAGCCCATCGATGTGCCACGACAGGCTGTTTTGCCAAATTTATATCCCATTGGTGTAAGGGGGGGGTGCTCATACCTCTAGCAGCCGGAAATACATTATATACAAGCTCTTGGCGTGTGCGTTTTCATAGGTGATGATCATCAGGGCTATTACAATAAATATCTATTAGCCTCTGAATAGGTTAGAATGTCCAGTCCTCCTCTATTATGTTTAAAGAGTGTTTAAAGAGTATTTTAAGTAATGGTGAATGAATTACTCTTTGAAGTAAACCGTCTAGAAGCCATTTAATAGGGAGTTACATCAAATCATAGCAAAATTATAAAATTAATGTACATCGACATGCGCGCATGGGAAAACATAATTGCATGGACATAATACCTACATGTAGGTCCAAAAGATAAGCAAATTTACCCTGTCATGTACATAGCAAGAAGGAAATACAGTGTTACATATGAACTCTTCACCCCTTCAATAAAGACAACTTCTAAAAATGACATAAATGAATTTCTAAACATTCAACACAGAAATAAGATTCTTAATAAATCACAATGCCTTGCTCAGACTGGCAAAAGTGGAACCTGCCTTCCTATGCATACAAGCCAATTACATTAGATTCTCAGATATTCCCAAGTTTCATGCAACAAGATCTTCTGTAGATATGAAGTTCACGCATTCATTTCCGAAAATAATCCACGCTTTCGGGGAAAAGCCCTCCCTACTTCTCATTACTACCTACCACTAAGCACACTAACTAATGCACTCTACCACCCTCAAAAGTTCATATTATTACTTATCCCAGAGTCGCATGTGGATTGCGTGAAATTCAATCCCCTGGACACACAACGCGACAAAACGCCACACAATCTCCTCGACATGAACGTTAAACAGCGGCGTTCGCGGCGGGGGTACAACTACAAACATGGAGCCAGACGGGAACACGACAAAAACGCTCATTCAACAGTTGCCCAGGCTGTTTTCATAATCGAAGTCACAAATATTCAAGACATTCCTCTCCTTGCCCTAGCTACCATGTGCTTTAGCGGTCAACACGCAGCCACATATTTATTCTCGTCATGCTCAGAGAACTTGGGAATGGCGATGGGAGGAAGGAAGAGAATGGAGGCAGGAGGCAGGGGGAGGGTGAGGAAAGAATGAAGCTTGAGGGAAGAGAATGGGGCAAGGGGAGGGGAGAGGGAGGATGAAGACAGGGAGGAAAGGGCAGGATGGTGGGAGGGGGGCAGGAGGGAGTTATTGAAATGGGGCTTCATCTCTCCTCCGTTCATTGAGAACCTGCTTCAACATATTTATAGTCAACTTGTCACAATTCAGAAAACTTTTTGACAAGCACAGACAAACAGGGGGGTTATCACTATTATTAGGTGATTTGGGGGTCAAAAATTTGAAAGGGAACACATTTTGGAGGTTTTGTACTTTACGAATGCCACTTGAGTTTCAAAGGAGGGGGCCACAGGCTGGCTGCCCCTTCCCCCTAAATATGTCATGTGACCATGAGATGTACAGAATGGTAGAGCCGGTAGAGCAGCAATACCTGACACAAATCATGTGCTTCCAACAGACGACATGAATTCCCTTTTGCATCGACACAGACACTGCCTGAAGATTTCATAAAGGTTATCGAATGAATAATACTGGAGAGTGTATGAAAAGGCAAAGGTGGAATTGAAAGAATTGAGAGATAGAGCGGAGAAAGCATGTAATAAATTGGATGGAATGTTGAGACACTATTATGGTATGTTGAGATGCCATTATGGTCATTTTGTCGATGGGCATTTCCAAAAATATTTTCTGATGAGATCCGCAAGAGCTTTCACTGTGTTATGAAATGATACAGGTCAGCGTCATACTTGCTTGTGTCTTGTAGAAGATATGCTCTGATTATTTTCAAATTTCATTTTCTTCAGATAAAATAATATTATTCTTGCTTTTTCTTTGGTCCGTATTCTGCTAGAATTTAAAACCAACCCTGGGTCTTAAGTCGAGAAACAAAGGAAGTTAAACCGAGGTCTAAGTTTTCCTTTAGTTCAACTGATTTTACACCAAGTGTCAGATCTAAATGAATTAGGAGAATACCAACTGATGTTTCCTATCACCTTTTTCATGGTTTGCAAATGACTGATACTCACGTTAACATGATTTTTAGGAGGACCAGTCGTTCCATCTCTCTGCTTAGAGCGATGTTTCGTCTTTTCTTTTCAACAAGATGGATGTGCCACGGTGAATCACTGGGCTGGCACCAAGCCATTCAATGGTGACATTCCTTGGTCTATAGTTTAAATATAACTTTCCAATCCTAAACACGTCACCATGTGGTCTCTACTCTACGTAGGCATCCTGATCAATAGCCATAATGACAACTCTATTCCTCTCTATATAAATGTTCCTTCTCTCTGTTTCTCTTCCTCCCTCTCTCTCTCTCTCTCTGTTTCTATATCTCTCTCTCTCTCTTATCTCTCCATCTCCTTTTGTCTGTATCTGTCTCTATACCTCCCTCTCTACTTAATATCTCTCACTATTTCTCTTTTTCTTTCTCTATGTCTATCTCTCTATCTCTCTCTCTCTTTCTCTATCAACCTCTCTCTCTCTCTCTCTCTCTCTATCTCCCTCACTTGGGACACCCTCTTGTTGGAAGGGGCAGTGGTTTTGAGATGCCATTTCCAAGGAGGACACAAAGGAGAGACAGTCCCAATTTGTCGACAAGATGGCATCTCGGGTGGCAGTGGTCACACGCCCGAGCCTCATCCTCCCGCGAAAGGTGGCACGCCGTTTGCGCTCCAACACCCGCCTCTGCTTGGTCGTATTTCCCACGTGCCTGAAATTGGCAACTGCATAAATGGGATTTCAACCCTTGGGAGTGTCAGGTGACCCAGAAAAATTTCATTGTGACTTTTACCACCACCACCCCCCCCCCTCACTTTTTTTCACTGTAGATTGCACAAATTGCTATTGCAGCACACCTGAAATTTAAGTGTTGTGTTGATGAAATGGGTGACCATCAGTACAAGATAGCAGGAAATTCTAGGAAGATTTTGAAAGTATAATTGCGATTGGAATGTGAAATCTGTTCTGCAGTGCATCTGAATAAATAAAATTTTCTTAATAACTTTCAAGTCATAAGTGCAGTCTTGCTCAAATCCCAAAAGATCCTTTAACATCTTGAAATTAACAAGAGGTTTTTCTTGTTTGCAAGCATATAATCTGTCATCTTCCTGGTTATGTGGTTAGTAATGAATACAGTGAGAGCATCAACTCCTTCTAAGCCAATAGAAAAGCAAAAGTGCACTGTACGTTTATTCCCACGGAGGATATTTTATACCTACATTAGTGGTGAGAAATAATACCCAATCTCCTTTGTACGGAGAAAAAGAGGCATATCAATAATTAACTCAGAAATGTATTCAAGTTTTGTTATATTAAACATAATTAAACATTGATAGTCAACAAAGAAAATTGGATTTGTCATTAAAAGTGCCAATTATGTTGCTGTATTTTCTTCCGTACCAGTTTTTTTGGTGATGCTATTTCTCATCAGTTTTATACTGTAAACAGTCTCTACTTTCCAGATATTGAACAAGACGAATCAGAAATGAGAAAAAGGCATAGGGCCTTTTTCAACTTCTACTCCTCACCACCCCCACCCCACCCCACCCCACCCCCTAACAAGCATTAAATAGTAGTGTAAAAAAAAAAACAGCGTAGAAATAGACAGTGTGAAACTGCTGTTGGCTTCCATCACAGATATCTTGTCAATGCTTGTAGTGAAAGAGTAAAAAAACATCAAGGTCTGGTGTTCACAAGATGTGTTGCTCAAAACACAATACTATGAATGGAAGAAATATAGAGTCAACAACAACTGAACAGAGGGTTTCATTTTAAAGAAACGTCAAACCTTGATAGCACCTTGATCTACAAGAAAGCAGACAAAATCAGTGAAACAGACTGGTGAAAGTTAAACAAAATATTGAATAAAAACTCTAAAAAGCTTAAGATTCTTCTTTTTTTTTTAATTTGAGACAGCTACACATATAGGACTTTTACAATGGTGCATCAGAATGATTTACTATTGCAGGGCATATATATATATATATATAACAAGAAGCTATCCATAATATATGTTAAGTACAGCCCTAAGTCTGAGTGAGAAATAAAAATTCATTATATTTTAGCGTATAACAAGTGACAGAGTTGTTCCTATATACTAGATTGCAAAAAAGACTTATTTGCCTCATTGAGATTCACATACTGATTCAATAATCACAGCTTTAAAACATTCAAAACTTTTCCTTTTGTCATCTATCAAAATCCTTCCAAACTTTCACAAACATGCTTCTCAGATCTTTCTACTTTCACACAATGCATCCATTCCAAGGTTGGACTGCCCTTTCAATAAATGTCAAAATAGTAATACGCAGAGAAAATAATGGTTACCTGGTATACAGGAATAATATTGCTTTCCCTTTCTCTATAGGTGGGAAGAGGGTGACAAATATGTAGGAAAGTGTGAAATTTTTGTTACGTTTACCCGACCTTCACTTTTTCACCTGATTCTCCTAAAATATCACTAGATTATTTTGGTTACCTTTATGACAACTGCTTTTTTTCTGTCATCTGACACTTTGTATCTCCCATATTTTTCTCTTTTTTTTCTAATTTGCTCATGTTGGCAAGCAAATGCAGTATCTATTTCTTCATTTCTGCACATGGATTTGAACAATAAACGAGGGCCCTATTTTAATGCTCCACTTTCATATCCATGCTTATCTCTCTTTATTCATATTTTGACAGACTAAAATTTATTTGGATGAATCATTTCCAGTAATTATTTTCCTCCGTTTCAATATTTTTTTTCTTTCTAATTTGAGGTTCTATTATTCAACTTTCACAGCATCTTATACCTTCTTATTTACTTATCTGCTCTCTCTCTCTCTCTCTTGCCCTCTCTTTATGACTCTATCCCCTTTGTGCTTTTCTCTTTCTCCTTCTATCTATTCATCTATCTACTTATCTATCTAAGCATCCATCTACATATGTATCCATCCATCCATCCATCTATCTTTCTATCTGTTTATTTATCTATCTTTGTCCTATCTATCTTTCTATCTTTCTTTCTATCTACCTATCTTTCCGTCTATCTATCAATCTATGTTTATGTCTATCAATCCACTATGCACTTGTCTTTCTCTTCTTCCCTCTTACTATCTCCCTATCTACCAATCTATCCATCTAGCCCCTTCAACAACTTGTTTTTTCTCCTTCCTAATACTTATTTATCTGTAGTATTTATTCATCCACTTTCATGTCATCCTTCTCCCTCCCTCTCCCTCCCTCTACCTATATATTTATATGTCTATCTATCTATGTATCTCTGTGTCTGTCTGCTACATTCAACTGTTTCTGTTCCCTCTCCCACTCTTTTTGTTTTAATTATTCCTTCTCTCCTCCAAGCTAGTCTCTTTTCCTTCCTCCTCCCTTCCTCCCCACTCTCTTTCTCTTATATTCTCTTCATCCAATCTAGTATCCTTTCCTTCCTCCTCCCTTTCTCTCCAGTCTCCTTTTCTCTTATATTATCTCTGTCCAATCTAGTCTCCTTCCCTTCCTCTTCTCTCCTCTCTTTCTTTTTCATTCCTTCTCTCCATCCAATCCAGTCTCCTTTCCTTCCTCCTCCCTCACGCTCCTCTACGCACACAATAAACTTTAATCTAATCTAACCGACTCTACACTCCATCCACTCCTGCAACGGATCGGAAGTGCTCTCCGCCAATCAATGGACCTGGGCTGGCATTTGGGTGCATTTCCTCGCTATTTAAGTCGGTAACCTAATCATTATTTGAATTGCACAATGTGTTACAAATTGGTCCTTAAGGTGAAATTGCTAAATACATTTGATGTGTGGAGACCAAAGAAGGCCACTGTACTCTCTACCCTTAGAGTATGCCTCCTGTCCACTTGAGTGCCAAAAGGGGGTTAGTGCCGGGAGGGGGTGACTTAAGGATGTTAGCCATACTATGTTTCACCTACTTGTTTAACGCAGGTATTTTTCAGCCCTTACCTAGAGGCCAGGCAAACAGTGGCCTAGATGGAGGCTTAAGATGCCTGGAAGGCAGAAAGGAACTTTAAAGGAACCATTTGCCCCATTTCTCAGCGAAAATAAAAATGGATAAATGAAGCGATGTTAAATGCTCGTAAACTAATACGTGACAGTTTCAAGCAAAATCATTGTAAGTGATTATACAAAATTAGAAATTTCCCATTTTAAAAAAATAATGTAACCCTCCCCCCCCCCCCCCCCCCTCCTCCAAGGCTGTTACAATTTACAACAACATTTCACAAGTTTTAAGGGTTAACCTTTCTTAGTAACAGTGCTGACTTCAACATTTTAGATTGACCCCCAACCACCATCCTTAGGAAGATTGTTCCTTTGGGGGGTACTTGTTTATCCGTAGGTTTGTAATTCCCATAGCAGGGGATGTATACCATGTCTTTCTGCCATGAAAATAGAAACATACTGTACACTATTTCTAAACAATTTATATTAACTATAAATATAAAGCCTTGTTCAAAGATTTACACAGTGAAGTAAGTTAATTTTTGTTATTCATTTCCCTAAAACTTTGAAATTTGTTATAATGATAATAAAAATAATTACTGTCCATTTATATAGTGCAGCTACCATACAAATATACTCTACTGCACTTTACAAAGTATTATATTATCAATAAATCAATGAAAGCAGGCATTCATTTCAACTGGTGTATGTTTACTAACAGAAACCTTGCAAATATGATTCAAATATATTGTATCGAAAATCAATTTTTGTTACAAGAAAATCTGCTTCAATATACAGTATGTACTGTATTTAGGGCATGGTGCCATACTGCATTTTTTTTTTCTTTTCGTAAATGCATGACAGCGCAACAGAAAATGATTTCATAAAGGAGAGTGATTGAGAGGTACCAAGGGTAAATGGGTAATTAAGTAGTTAGCTTACTGCATTCCATTCCAACAGCACCTCAACAACAGGGCTACTGGGGCCAAGACGGTTAATCAAAAAGTGGTTTGGAATCAAACATGGGCGGCACGCTCGCGATACCTGAGCCCCTGCTCGCGCAAGCACACTTTGGGGAACGCTTAAGTCGCGACACGGGTCATGATCGGGCGAAAAAGACCACAAATTAGGGGAGCAAGATGAAGCATTGAGCGAGAAGGGCTCCTCTGGGACTTGTTTGATAACTGACTAGCTTCCACCCTGAGTTATGTGACCAGCTTGGAGTGTAAGTGTGTGTTTCAAAGAAAGAAAGACAGAGAAAGACAGAGAAATACAGAGAGAGAGAGAGAGAGAGAGAGAAAGAGAGAAAGAGAGAGAGAAAGAGAGAAAGAGAGAGAGAGAGAGAGCGTGGAGAGAAAGAGAGTAAGAGAGAGAAATAGAGTAAGAGAGAGTGTGAGAAAGGGAAAGTTAGTCAGTAAATTAGAGAAACAGAATGAGAGAGGGGGAGAGTTAGAGAAAAAGAAGAAAAAATGAGAAATAAGGTATAGCATAAAATGAGAGAAAGAGGGAAAAATTAAATAGATATACAGCCAAGGAAAAAATTATTAGACCAAGAATGGAAACCGATAGTGCTATTTTTGTGGTAAGAAGGAAATAAAATATCATCAAAGCAAGGTATAATTGCTGGAATTTGGTATTCATTCAATGAAATACAAATAAAAATCATTTTTATAATTTGGTTGCATATTACAGTACCCTTATTACAGAAGTTTGGTCTAATAATTTTTTCCAGGGCTGTATATAAAGGGTGGGGGAGAAAAGAGGATAGGAATAGGAAAGCAAGGAGAGAGGTGCAAGAATGAAAGAGAAATGAAAAATAAATTAAGGAGTGCAAGATGTTGAGAAGAAAACAAAGAAGTGGAAGGAGAAACACACAAATTTACATTGGAGGTAGAGTGCAGAATAGCACGAAAAAGAGATTGAGGATCCCTTGATGTTATGAAAAAGGTTGTGTGCCCTGGTGAAGGGCATTAGCAGCCCATTCTTAATCGCTTCATGCATTAGGGTATGCCTTCCTAACGCCCTTTTGCGGAGCAGACAAGAAAATACAGCTTCTCGTACCCTTTTCAAACCAAAAGCAACATTATTGTCACTACAGTTGCAAAAATGTTTGAAATCCTCTGCATGATCACACTGTGGTGCACACAGTGTATATGTAAATGTACATGTACAGTACTTTCACACGATGAAATTGTTGATGAAATTGATCAAACTGTGAAAATCAGAATACAGTGTTCCCATGTTAAACTGTGCAATTGTTCCTATTTCCTCCATGGCCACACAGTATTGCATAAAACCGAAACTGTTGCACGCATTTAATGTGGTTTCGCGAGTGGTTCTAATTCGCCAAAGTTTCATGCCGCAAAATCATTGAATCATAACTGAAATAGCACATTCAATTTTTTTCAAATCGCGAAAGTTTCTTGCTGTGAACATGGCTGTCGTTAACGGGTTGTGAAAGTTCCATGTCGAGACCATTTCTGGTTTCACAGTATGTGATTCTCAGTCACCAGAGACTTCAAATAAAGTGTGATCTCATTTTTGTTCACATTATCCACACTACGAACCTGGGGAGCGTTTCATCAAGCGTTTTGTTGGTGATTTTTACCGACAACTGTCATAAGCTACTGAAATCCTTGCATCTGATTGGCTGAGAGCAAATTTGTGAGTAAAAATCACTGACAAGACACTGGATAAAACACACCCCTGGTCAACATCCTATCTGTAGTCAAGCTGTGATGCATACACTATGTGATCCTCTGTGACCATAGAGTAGGGAATAGTGTTTTCATATAGGTAGTCAGAACTATGAAAATGTTCTGTGGCCACATTGTGGTGAATATCCTCTGTGACTTTGTCAACAAAGTATTTCATGCAGCTAACATTATGATATTCTTCCAGACTGGCTGCGTGGTCCTACTGTGTATAAAACTGTACTCTTTCTGACAGTGATGACAGTACAGTCTTCACCATATCTTAGGTTTACGTGACTACCATTTCACTTTTATATGTTTCCCTTCTCAATCAATAGACCGGTTCTGTAATGTATTCAAATTTATGCACATTTCTTCTCTGAGCACCTAGTGACAAGGTATCCATTAACTTGCTTTTTATACATGAGCTTCAATGCTTGGAATCCAGTTTGCATACATTATGTGTTGCTATGTCCGGCAAGCTTTCAGGTTGTTAAGAACAACCTTTGTTTTGAAAGGTATGTATAAAATTTGCATACATTACCGAAGCGGTCTACTGGGAATCAAACTCAAAAAGTGCACTGACCTTTTCATCACTGTCTGTGAAGGCTTCATGTTGGTCCTTACTACCAATCTTATTGATGACTTGAGCCACGCCCAGGACCTCTCCACCGGGTTCCTTGATGGGCATGGACAGCATACTCCGGGTCTTGTACCCCGTCCGCAGATCAATCTCGCAGTTGAACCTAGGATCCTACAATGGAAATAACAAAAATTGAAGAAAAACAGTTTTAAGACCTTTCAATGTTGATAGTGGCAACTTTGAAGATGTTATTTGATGGTAGTAGCACATTTCTACATGAAGTTAGCATTGTCATCTCTATTATAAGAAGTATGATGTAAGGTTTAATTTGCACTTGACTCTTCAGAATCAACAATTTATATTATTAGAAGATTCAATAGTAACATAATTCCCATTGATGGCAATATCACATTTCAAAATTCTATAAGCATCATCTTCATAACCAAAATAGTACTTAAGCGAAGTAAATATTAGCAGTAACAGTAGCAGTAGCAGTATACATTTATTAAAGTCTAAGAAATATAACTGTATGAATGAAGCTATAGATTAATAAACTTGTCTACCATTTAACATACACATGTCCTATATATAACAAAATATCTTTGGTAATGGGGAACCCCTGAATGACAGAATTCCCTCTCCATCTATCATGCTTGTCTCTTTCTTTTCCTGCCACCCTCTAAACACATTTGTCTCAATTTCTTGTTATTGTCTAAACATTCCTCCATACCACTAGCGCTAAAACAGAACCACAACACATAGAGAGACACAAATCCTCGGCCAATACATTACAATAAACACAGTGCCTTAGATAAATGTCTCATCAATCTATGATATCTGTCCCCCCCCCCCCCCCCCCACCCCCATCCCCATCCCCCATCCCCTCCTTTCTCTGGAGGAGATGGGGGCTAGGAATGTGGACTGAAAGCATTTATCTATTAATACAATACTGAAAATGATCTTTGAAAATGTAAAAGGGAGAATTACATGTGTTTACACAAGTATTTTGCTTTCTACACTAGTTTTCTTTTTCTTTCTCTTCCTCCCCCTCCCTCTCTATATTTCTCCCTCTTCATATTCTCTTCATCTATTTTTCTTCCACACTTGCTCACAATCTTTCACTTTCTTTTTATCTCTCATTTACATTTCTCCATCAGGTTATCTTTCTTCTCATTTCTCTTTCCTTCCTTCACACATTCTCTCATTAATTTCCTCTATCACATTCTTTGTAAATCCTATATAGAAGCCTGAAATACAATTTTGTCAGCCACTTTTCTTATACAATTGAGCATTTTGCCTTATCAGGAAATTAATAGCCAAGTTTATTGTATGATGATATTTGAAATATAAAAATAATTTGTTTTCCAAACTTTTATTAAAATGGTACAAAAACAGAAAAATATATAAATCAAATCAAATGAAAATCCAACCTCAACATCCTGATCTAGTACAAATGAAAAACATCAGATACAAAAGTTTATGCAAAAAAAAAATTGAATGGGGGGGGGGGGGAGAGGGGCAAGTACAATAAATTGCATAAAAAACATGGAACGTAGGGGAGGGGGCAATAATGGGCTTCTGAGGTTGGACTACACATTCCAGTCTGAAATAAGTGTACAGATGGTGTGTAATTTTCTTGCGACCTTCACTCTTCATTTAATATTCTTGCTCTGTAATCTCAAGCTATATGTAGCACTACAGGCCTCTCGAGCAACTACCCTGCGCACGCAATGTATGTATATTTCAACTCCATCATCCCCGTAACTAATGCATCTTTGGGCGGCTAATCTGTTCTGAAATACACTCATTATTCAGTACAATTCTTGAATATTGCATCAACTAGATATGTCTCTGTCATTCTTTGCAGGGATGACTTTCTGGTCCCATTCTCTGTACAAAATACATGCACACACACACACACACACTTCCCCCCTCCCTCTCTCTCTCTCTCTCTCCCTCTTTCTCTCTCTCTCTCTCTCTCTCTCGCTCACTTTGTCTCTCATTTTACTTTATGTCTCCCTCTCTGTATTTGTCATTTTCTATATCTCTCTTTCTTTCTCTCTTTGTCTCACTTCGTGTCTCGCTTTGTATTTCTCTCCATCTTTTTTTTTTTCTCTCTCTCTCTTTCAATCTTGGTCTTATGTACCATGCACATGTATTGTATGTTCAGTGCCAAAAGGGTCTTAATTCTATGTAGAACTCTATGAGTTAATGTTCTTCTGGCTCTCTACATATCGTCTGTTGAGAGCCAGAAGGACGTTAACTGTGTGTTAAAGTACATGAATTAACACCCTTCGGGCTCCAAACAGACGATATCTTCTCTGCCAGGAAATCTTCATAAGATATGAAGTCACTTTGCAATTTGATGATTCCTTACTAAACATCTACTTCCTATAAGAATATGGTATTCTTCTCTTCTTTCTTTTTCCTTGTTTCTTTTCAATATCAACCCCCCTCTCTATCTATCTCTCTCTTTCTCTTCCATATGCAGTATGTGTACGTAAACTTGGCTGTACTGGTACTATGCCACCTATTCATTAACTTTCCCCCTTGGCTGGCCACCCATAAATGGCATAACAAGACCCACGGCATGGTAGGGGTTAATGTAATATACATTAAACTATTGAATGCATAATACACGTATTTCGTTAAGTGCAGAACAAATATGAGCAACAAAATATAACAGTCAATAAAAAAAGCAATCATCTGTATTGAAATACAAATATAGGTTTTCTATGTCAGGTGAAACTAGTTTTTTATTATGATATCCATATAGAAATTTGACTTTGATTGACAAGCACGCATGCAATAATGCATTAGCCATATGGAGTTTAATCTACTATTTATGCACTGCCAAAAGTGTTTTATTGCCAATATATCTCTTTATGGACAATGCAATGACTATATATATGTGATCCTTGGAACTATAAAAAAATTAATTATTCATTGATAAGTTTATTTAAAGCCTCTCCATATTATCTATACAGGTACATGTACATGTACATCTATCTGTACATGTACAGCAATATCCCCAAAAGACATGGAAAACAGCTATAAAATATCTTGAATACAGTGAAGCTGCGCTAATATTCATCCTTACAATAGCCAGACATCCATCCACATGCTTGTACATGATAATATACAGAGATGCATATATTCTTGAAATGTGACCTTCCCTATAATGAGAAGTACACGTGTGATGTATTTGAGTTGATTATCAAAAGTTAATTTAATACATGTAAACACAATCATCTAAATTCATCCATAAAATACATTATGGAAATTAGACATACCGTAAAACATATTCATCGGCACATATCTACTATTCAATGACACAATCTGCATAAGAGTGAAATACTGGCTTTTCTACTATATGTTGGGAAGGTCTTCAAAATCTTAATCAGAGTGAATAGGACCAGAGAAGGCGGTGGTGTAAAGATTATTGACAGGTTTATTTTAAAGTCCTGACACAGTTATTCAAACATATCCATAAAATGCATTATGGAAATTAGAAATACAACATATTCACCATCGCAAGCATGCTATTCGTCCACATATTCTACTAGATAATAAGCGTAAAACACTGGCTTTTTTACTTCATGTTGTGGCCTTCATATTCATTATCCCAATGAATACGACAAAGAGAGGAGACATATAAAAATCATTGACCAGCATTTCTCTCCTTTCTCTTTCTCTCTCTCTCTCTCTCTCTCTCTTTCTTTCTCTCCCTTTCTCTCTCTCTTTCTCTCTCTCTCTCTTTCTTATTTTCTTTTTCTCTCTTTTTCTCAATCTGTTTCAATTGCAAATATTGTTTTTATCTTTTGTAACTTGTAATTTTTTGTTAAATATTTGTTATTGTTATTATTACTTTATTGTTTTAAATATGTACGGACTTGCTGAAAAACAGCCTTGCAGCTGGCTGAAGGCAAGTTTTTTTTCATGCCATATTCAAATAAATGATCAAAATCAATCCCTAGCAAATTTGAAACAACAATTCTGATTGGTTAATGGTCAGCCCTTTGAACAATATGGGCATGCAATGATGATCTTCACTGGCCATACAGCCATTTTGCAATTGATTGTAAACCTGTGTGTTACTGGGCACCTGGACACATTTATTCAAACATATATGATATCTAACATGGAAATTACACACATAAAACATTCATCCAGCACCTGCCACTTCTGCTGTCTGTCAACATATTCTGCATGATGATGATAAGAGAGAAATATACGCTTTTCTACTACGTGTTGTGGCCTTCACTTTCTTAATGAATGTAAATAGGACTGAGATACCATCTAAGCTCTACACATTTTATTCAAACTTATCCATGAAATTTTTGTGGGAAATGGCCATGAAACATATTCACCGCTACACTTCTGCTATTCGTCAACATATTCTGCAAGATGATAGGGGTGAAATATTGGCTTTTCTACGTCTCGTGACCTTAACATTCATAATGAGTATGAATGGGACAAGGAGAGAGGTCATCTAAAGGGCAACATGACGCCTAGGTGCGGAACACTCACGGCCGGCCGTACCAATAACGACGGACGCTATCGAATGGCCGCTCCTATATATGTAACCTAACATCATGAACGGAGGAATACATAAGGAAAGAGACTGGACGGCATGCATGAAGGAAAAGAATTCTTCAACGGTCTGGTGAATCTGCTCTGCCTCCCCAAATTGGCAACAGATATATATTCTTCTTTCACTCTTACACTCTTGACATGGATCTCTGATTTTTTTCAGAACAATGAAATGTCTAGTCCCATATATGCACATCTGTGTTTGTAATTTTCAATGATTTTGAATAATCTTTAAAAAACATTCTGCCTGTCCATACAACCAAGGTGTTTTATCAACTGCTGCCAGCCTGAAGGGCACAAACCCATGCTCTTAGTTTTAATGTCTTTCTGGCTCTAACTACATTCATTGTGATAGGGGTAAAAGGCTCTAGCTGTGCCACCATCATTTAGTTAACCTTTTGCTGTCCCTGGCATTTTAATGGTTGTGATATCTGATTTCGTACAATCACTTACTCTGAATTATGATGCTTTTCTTTCCTGTACCCACATCAAATCATAACAATAATAATCTCCACAATTTCTCTGGAAATATGGCTCTCATACCAGAAATCGGGATTCCCCATGACATTTTCCTGTTCGGCAATGTGCTCTTCGTGCAGACAACTACATCTGAAATCTGTTCGCTTTCTGAGAAATAAATGATAACTGACGCTGGCAATATGACTCAGTGCTGTTTAGATGTACAAGTGCTGGCATGACATGTCCGCTGGTTCCAGTGATCCTGATTATATCGGGAGAATTGGAAAAGGGGGAAAGGGGGCATTCTTGGTAGGGGTGCAGGAATTCAAATTAAAAAGGATTTGGGGGGCAGGATATGACACACCCCTCCTCATAGGGGAATCCTTTCCTAGTTATTTCTTTATCAATCTTCTGAATAAATCTCAAAAGATAAACATTGCAATCATGAATTTTCCAGGTGTAGGGTCTATGATATAATCATGTATAGTTGTGCATCCCTATGTTTCGGTAATTCCCACACATTGTCCATGTTGATTGGTATGGGAATGCTGACTGGTGCATTAAAGACAAGTCATTTTTCAAATATGGATACCTGTATTGCAATCTTTCATGAAAGAAAGAAACAATATATATTTCTCGTAGCACAGGGTCAATAAAGCTCTTTTGAAATTAAGTAAATTTTGACACAGTTTCAGATGGCTTCCATAGTGTTTCACCTATGTGTATTCTGCATCGTTAATAGGTTTCAAGGTTAATGTACAGTGTTATTCACAGTCAAAGAAGCAACAACAACAAAAAAATTTTAGGATCCATTTATAAGGCAAGAACAAACCCCATAAAAAGAAGCTTCTTCTGGATGTTAATATTTTCAAGAAACTACATGTTTTGTGTTGATTTTTTCACAAGACCACAAATTTTTCATGAGGCTTGTTGGAATTAATACACAACCTATAAAATTGTTTCTGTGCATGCAATTCCACATACATGTATAACTGGCAAGATTGTGACTACTTAGAGCTCTAGAAGGGGTGGAACTACTTCAAATCAACAGCGCTGTCAACAAATTTGGGGGTGTGGACAGCTGGGGTGAGGGGAGAGGGGTAAACCTGGAGGACAATTTCTCATTAATGTCAACATGAATACATGTGCTATCAACACTCTGACGCATCTGCTACCCAAATATGGAGAAGCCGAAGACTACGTAAAGGAGTTGCATCTTTCATTTTCTACTAGGCAAAGAGGGGAGATGGGGTGTAAGAACTAGAGACACAATTTCTAATTCCCCCCCCCCCCCTCTCTCTCTCTCTCTCTCTCTCTCTCTCCTAAATGGACAAAGTTTGATTATGAATGAGAACGTATAGCCTATTTTTCCCTCATAGCTACATTATCACATTCATCATTTTCATAGATTCAACTGGACACATACAATCCCATCATACCACTTACTAGTAACATGAATTACATTACTGTATGTGTAAATTTGAATATATACTAGATCCTTCTTTTCATTTTTCCACTTTCATTAATTCAATATTCAATAATATATCACTTAGCCAATACAGAAATATTTCATGAAATCAACATGCATAACTTGGTTTATCCAGTCAAGGTACATATATTTCCTCTGTACACATTTAACATTCCTCTTGTACTAAACTTATTCACATTTAACAAACCAAAGAAAATCAAATGAAAATCTTTGCCCTTCCTTTTTATTTTTTCCCTCTTATATCATTACATGTGCTTCATTTATCTCGGTTTAGTAAAAAAGGAGAAAACTGGACATTTTAGGACCATATCTATTCCCCCATTCTACTTTTTTGCCCCTACTCTATTCCCCTGCTTGGCCGAAAAAGTGTGTCCATCCTCGCGTATGGCGTGATTATCAAATTAAACCATTCACCATGATCACATGCCCGCAATTGAATTACACTTTTGAATTCGCGTATTCTGTTCACAACCGAAATAGTAATTCAGTGTACGTCTGGCCTAAATGACATGTTTACGGCCAGGCTACGAGCCAAGTTATTGCGCAGATCGTGTTAGCTTTAACTGCAGCATGCAAGCTGCAAATTCTGGCTGGGTGGGTAGTGTCTATGGATGATTTTCTCGCTCTCCCTCTCCCCCTCTCTCTCCTCTTTCTTGCCGTCTCTCTCCTCTCTCTCCTCTCTCTCTCTCTTACTCACTCTCTCTGAATGTACATGCATCCATAAATCTATTTACATCTCCGTCGGCCTCTTCTTTACCTCTCACTCTCTCTCTCTCCCTTTCTCTTTCTCTCTCTCGCTCTATTTCACTCATACTCTATCTTTCTTTCTCGTTCTCATTCTATCTCTCTGCAGTATGACCATTTTTTCACTCCCTGTTTTTTTTCTTTAGCTATCCATCTCTCTAGTCTGTCTGCCTCCCCCCTTTTCTCTCTCTCTCTCTCTCTCTGTTCCTCATTCTCCATCAAACTCACTCTCTCTTGCATCATACACGATGTGTATTCATAGGCATACGCAGTGCCTATATGACTGCATGTCATCAGACAGTGTGTGTGCATGCTGTACGCACTGTAACAGGTCCCCAACATGTGATTAAAAAGGACGGCTACGGTATGCATATACATCTCTCTCTAGCTGCAGACAAAAAGCTTGGCTTTCCAATCGTGAAGCGATTCTCTGGCTTTTCACGACAAGGACGGTCGATCATCGTCCCAAAAACTCTGTCATAATCCTTTCGCATGATGTCTCGCTGGCATCCTTCCACTTGGAACCAAACCAACGACTTTGACAGAATCAACATATTAATAAGATGATTTTACACTGCAAAATCACACTTTTCTTTTGCCAAAGCGTTTACACTTGTAGCCAAACATGCCAACCCTGAGGAATCATGGGAAAGTGAAGCACATTCAAACAATTTATCTCCACCTAACCAGCAGCATGCAGACTTTAAAAGGGCATAACCAATAACAAGAGTACCATTTCATTTAGCTTTGGTCCCTATATATTCATAAGCTTTTTTTTTTTTATTTTGGAGTAATTGCTAATAAAGCAATTTCTACTATGATACCAGGTTGTTTTCAATGGTCACTGTGTACACATGCAAATGCGCTGGCACATTTCCACAGGAACATTTGTGAGCATATTTCGATAAGCCAGTTCGTAATTGCAATTTGCGTATGTGCAGATAAAGGTCACTGCACATGTGCAGATTGTAATTAATTCCAAGCACAATTGACCTTTATACGCTTTCATAGAGTGCGCACAAGTAGGATTTTACATGTTATACAAGTAGCATGTCCACCAAAACAAAGGCGCGTGCACGTACAGATAGGGGTCATTTTCAGGGTCATTTGTAATAATTACGAACTGGCTTATTGGTTCCAGGGTAGCTAATACACAAATACAATCATAATATCACTGTATTCTTTCAAATCAAGACTTCCAGTGGACTTCAGTGTAAATGGGCATTGAGATGGATCAAAATGTCATGAATCTTGGAAAACTCTTTGCAGACATCCTCTTCTTATCCAGTGAAGAGTGCTGAAGTACCTTCCAAGCCAACAACTTTCATCAATGGCTATCCAAACAACACTAACCGACACATCACCAACCTGTTCATGGCAGTTTCTCCTATTTCTCCTGACTTTTATACTCTAAAATGCCACTTTTTCCCCTTTTCAGGAGGATACATTTAAAAAAAAATCTTGTAAGTTAATATTTACAAAAACTATGATCAGATTATGTAACAGGATTCGACAATATGCTATTTCCCAGGGGGGGGGGGGGGGGGGGTAAAACTTATTTAAATGTGATATATACATATAGAGATGCACAATTCCCTTTATTTCAGCACACACCTTTGAACTTTGACTTGGCAACTAGATATTGGGACTCTACAAATTCCCAGATTGGAGTGGATTGAACTGAACAAAGTTTCAGACATGTGTCCCATTTAAAAAAATCATTTTACGTAAAGTGCAATCTAAAATGAGTGGCAACTTGAGTACTTGGACTTACAGCCTGGTCTTGTCTTTCATAGGAATGAATTATAAATTACAGATCTATATCTAATACATGTAAATATCCACAGAGAGCTGGAACTTACACAAGGACCTGTAGCCCAACCTATGCCTTTAGGGCATAAACTTAGGGAGACCATCCAAATTCATCGACCATTCAGAATGCATCCGGAATGGGGTCATCAAGCATTCCAGAATGGGTCGGGAATATCCCCATTCTAGTCGCGTTCTCAAATTTCCGGCCGATCGGCGTCTTTTGTGTTGCCGAACAAAGGGGCATTCTGAAAGCATTCTGGAAGCATTCTGGAAGCATTCTGGGAGCATTCTGGAAATGTCCCTTTGTTGTCGACATGGCATGGTCCCAGAATGCGGTGATTAAAAATCATGAACGGGACAGCCAAGGATGCGCAGCGCGATCGAAGGTGCTTCATTTATTGCGATATCGATCATGCCGGCATGATACATGTATAATCTCATTTCAAAGTATTTCCCTTTCTTTGACTGTAAGGCTCGGAAGAATTATTTTTGAAGATTCATGTTGATGCCATATACTATAGTGAATTCGCTTTATTTATGAATATTGTAAGCGACGGTCACCAGATAAGATACAGCGTCGACCGTTAGATGAAAAAGGAATACGATTTCCAGATTGAACGAAGTGATGATCGCCGGGTGAAAAAAATGCGCTTTATTTCTTCCGATATTAGGACGCAACAAATAGCTGATTTTTGTTTTTAATGACATGTATGGATCGCAAGAATTATGCGGAAGTTTAATGGTGAAAGAAATTGAAGCTCATCATATGAAATAAAGTAATGATCGTCAGATGAAATTAAATTACACTCGCTAGATGATACAGATTTGGACGATTGTCCAATGAAATAATATTAATATTACTACAGTATAGACAGATGAAATAAATGACGTCCGATATATATTTTTGTTGCCCTTAAATAAATTCACTGATGAGAATGATCAATACATGGAAAATGCACGATATGATTGATAATATTAACAAATGATAATCAGTTTTGAGCGCCAAATGCGCTTTATATTTCTTCCGATATTAGGACGCAACAAATAGCTGATTTTTGTTTTTAATGACATGTATGGATCGCAAGAATTATGCGGAAGTTTAATGGTGAAAGAAATTGAAGCTCATCATATGAAATAAAGTAATGATCGTCAGATGAAATTAAATTACACTCGCTAGATGATACAAATTTGGACGATTGTCCAATGAAATAATATTATTACTACAGTATAGACAGATGAAATAAATGACGGCCGATATATATTTTTGTTGCCCTTAAATAAATTCACTGATGAGAATGATCAATACATGGAAAATGCACGATATGATTGATAATATTAACAAATGATAATCAGTTTTGAGCGCCAAATGCGCTTTATATTTCTTCCGATATCAGGACGCAACAAATAGCTGATTTTTGTTTTTAATGACATGTGTGGATCGCAAGAATTATGCGGAAGTTTAAATGGTGAAAGAAATTGAAGCTCATCATATGAAATAAAGTAATGATCGTCAGATGAAATTAAATTACACTCGCTAGATGATACAGATTTGGACGATTGTCCAATGAAATAATATTAATATTACTACAGTATAGACAGATGAAATAAATGACGGCCGATATATATTTGTGTTGCCCTTAAATAAATTCACTGATGAGAATGATCAATACATGAAAAATGCACGATATGATGCGCTTTATTTCTTCCGATATTAAGACGGCAATGCATTTTTAAGGAACTGTATGGATCGCAAGAATTATTGCGGAAGTTTAACGTGTGTATATATTTTGTTGCCCTTAAATAACTACAATGATGAGAATCAGTGAAGTTATGTGTATATAACCTTTTTTCCTGTTTATACTTTATTTATGGTGACAACCCGTCTATTTATAATGAAACAATGTAAACGAAAGACGCCAGAATAGAGCGGCGACCGCGAGGTGAAAGAGGAGATCACCAGATAAAATAATGAAAAAAGTGAAAAGGATAAAAGTAACCAACGATTTACTCCTTTACCATTCACCATGGTCACGATATTCATTTCTTTTTGCCCAGATATTTTTCGTCGTATAGGCCTATGATATATGCAACTGGTTTTTCTGAAGGTTCATATTTGGAAAAAAAGGTGGTTTATAGTCCGAAATATGAAATAGAGTTAATTCTTTTGAAGGTTCATACTTTTTCCGAATCTTTTATATTTTTAGCACACCGCTTGAGCGTAAGATAAGAGGGCAAACACTGTGAGAGCGGAATAGAAACATGGAGAGGAGAGAAATAAAATGGAATCGTGTCAACGTGACAGATAGAAAGAGAATAAAATGACAAATTAAAGAGAAACATCGGAAAAGTTGAATGAAAAGCTGACAGAATAAAAGCCATAAGAAAAGGGTGATTATTCTTGATAAAAACAAAGAATAACATAAGGAAACACGATAGAGTTTTTAGCACCCTTAAAATTGCAAGAGGCATCGGCTATCAACAAATTCCAAAAAAGTAAATGAATTAACTCAACTCATTTAAACGATATTTCTCTCCTTGCTTTTGCATGATCCCCTCTTTCTGAGCTCATTTTACCCTTTTTCTATAGCTCCATCAATCCGTCAATACAACGCGACTTTATGTAACTCCCCCCCCCCCCCCCTCTCTCTTTACTTTTTACAAATTATTTCGGGGAAAAGGCTTGTTTGATCTACCCGCGCGCGCATACTAAAAATAACCGCAGTGATATCAACAACCTGCCAGACAATGGCTCCCACGAGTCTCTCAATGTCATTGACCCAGTTAATGATTTATGACCTGGGGAGCGTTTCATGAAAGAAAGTTGTCGGATAAACTGTTATAAGCTACTGAAATCCTTGCATCTGATTGGCTGAGAGCAAATTTGTCGGATAAAATATCTGACAAGTCCTTTCATGAAACGCTCCCCAGCTGTGATTTTTTGTTTTTCATGCTAGCCTATGCGATATGCGCCGGGCTTTCTGGCAAGTATACTAATTGCGTTACGTAAACTATGGAGACAATACGGACAATGGGCGAGGGCGTTAGCCCAAGCGAGTATCATCGCTGGTGAACTCATCATTATTCATATATTTTTTAAATATCGAATGTGAGAGGAGGGTATGCCATGCATGATTCATAAACTAGCCTTATTTGGTGATCGACCTCCTTTTATTCAACCAATCAAATATTTTCAAGTTCCGATTTTTTCCGTCTTGTACTAGTAGTACAAAATTCAAAATACTCTACAACGCCCTAATTTGTTGGAGACTTGGAGTTGCTTAATATAGTCTGTATGCAAGTATGTAATAATTTACTCCACTGTTGCTGTATCGAAGTTTGTATCCAGTATCACATCTTATTTTTAACTAATCATAATAACGCATTATTCTAGACTACGGTACATTCTTTCCAACTGGTTGTTGTGGTGTATGGGTGTAGGTTGGCTAATAAAAATACACTTTATTTTGTGACATATTGCCTGTACATATGTTCATTATTCCCAGTACGTATTCTTTGTATTTTTCTTATGCCAGATATTGCCGTTTTATTTATGATCTCTTCCATGCCCACAGGAGAGGCCGTCAGAAATAAAATCATTGTCAATGTCATTGTACCGCATGCGTGCGCCTCTAATCCAGCTATCGTGGAAGTTAGACTTATAAACTCAGCCCCGGGACGTTTTGAGGGAAACCACTGCTATTCCGTGCGTCTCACAATTTACATGGGCAAATGACAATGTATAGTTGTATCGTAGGGACTATTTTTTCAATCAAAGTATCATATATGTCATGCTACTTACCTAAACAGACCTTCCGCAGATCAGCTCTTCCTCAGAAATGTATAGAATCAATAAAATGTCACCTTTTTTCACTCAATTGTAATCCTCCCTCTCGTCTCTCTCGAGCGAGAATTCGAACGTATGTAAAAAAAAATATAAGGACGCGCATGCGTATTGCAAATTATACATCGGCCTCCGAACAATTTTAGTACAGGATCCGAGAAATTAATAGGCTTTTTATATCATTCTCGTCGAAAAGAAAGACGACAGTTATCCGGACAGTATTGTAATTACCTAAAGCATCTTCAAATGAAGTTATGTCATATTTCATGGTATAATTTTGACATACGAGCTTGGATTTATGAGGCATCCAACCTTTCTAATGACTGCTGATCGCAGGTTTGGGCTACTGCCGGCCTTCGCCGATTGCCCGTCTCCATAACGCGATCAGTATACTTCATTACTTGCCAGAAAGCCCGACGCATATCGGACAGACTATTTTCATGCTACTGTAGAAAGAAATTCAGCAGCATATCTCCCCTCCCATCCTCCCACCCCCTCCAATCCTCCCACCCCCTCCAAATAAAAGATAAATACGAAGACGATCTCTGTAGCCTAGTCACTGAGTTGAGGGGCACTTGCATCCTTTTTTAGGGGGGGGGGGGGGGTCCTCAGAAAATTTAATGCGAATGTAGGAAGTCACAGAAAGGGGTGGATGTTTGATTTTTGTTTTGACTTTCCCTTCACTTTCCTCTTTCCCGGTCGCTAGAGCTATATAATATAAAGATGATAATGAGTGAAATTTTATGATAATTATGATATCAAATGAATCATACAAAAAATTAAAAATTAAAAAATATTCTGCTTGACATTTGTGTTAAGAACTTATAAATATGGCCATTGAATTTCGGCGAAATAATATCACAATATCAAATTCCATTGAAAGAGAAAAGAACCAAACAAATACGAAATCACCCCTCTCAAGAATTGACAAGCTTATTTCTCAGACGTATTTTTATGTTTCCATAATTTCATCATTTTCTCTGCATCACTGGAATCACGCGGCAGCAGCCCGAATGCGTATAGTGTTCCAATTCCGGGGCCACCTGTCATCATGACTGTAAACCATTTTCAAACATCGTTGATGAAATTCACAAACACACAAATTTACATCGACACAGAATGATCAAAAGTAATAGCATGTTGTGCAAGTTTTGTAAGTCGTTTAAAATATGATACGTCACTGATTTGTTTTCAGAATCATGTTATTTTTCCCCAAAATAATATTAGACGGGTTCGCGTGTTTTTCATTTGCTTTCCGAAGTATGTCCGCGATCACTTCAAAGAGGCATCGATCGATATCGCGGCGCGCGCGGCATGAGCTGAGAAAGACAGATCAGCGATCGGCCGCGCCGGCTGCGCTGGCTGAATAGCTCTTCCTTGCTGTACTGTGAACAATAGCGTGTTCTGGATTGAGTGGCGCATTCTCGGAGCATTCCGGAACATACCCATTCTGACACAATTCTAACACCATTCTGACCCCATTCCGGATGTAATCCTCCATAGCGCGGAGTTAAGTACCGCATTCTAAACGCAGGCCAGAATGGGGATGAGCAAGACAATGGATTTTTAGGGGACCATTCCGGATGCATTCTGAATGGTCGATGAATTTGGATGGTCTCCCTTACAGAGAAATGATTTACAGATAATTACAGGTGCAGCTTATTGCTAAAATATCAGAAAAGTGGTACTGAGCCTTACAACTATTATCTGCTGAGAATCAGAAGGTTGTTATCTAATAGCATATTACATAGAGTTAACGCCCTTCTGGCTCTCAGCAGACCCCTTGAAGCTACGCTGATGCACCAGCACCAGCGGGACAACTGCTGTACATACAGTGTGAGTCCAACTATCCAACACCATACGCCACACTTGCCCTTACACGGACATGCATGCAGGCACTCTTTTTACCTTTCCAAAGACACTAGCTACGACACAAATAACATTTCCCATCGGTGATCCCGTCGCTTCGCAGACAGTGGCCGTCTGAAAGGACTGACAGCGCATTTGCGGTTGCGACAGCCGCCAATTGCATCTTGGGGAGAATGACAGAATGTGGTCCCTTTCTAGACCAGGCCTCACCGCAGAGCCTCGTCGAGCCAGTAATTAGTACCCAACTGGAAGCCCCCATATCTCCTCTCACTTCATCTCTCTATATATAGGAAATTGGGGTTACATTTAGGGTACATTTGTTTTTTAAAGGTGATTAATCAGTGCTTGTATAATGGAAAATGTACATAAAAATCACGTCAGGAAATTAGGAAAGATCATTATGTACAGGATCCTTTAATACACATTTCAATCAAAACAGGCTGTACAAGGGAAGCAGAAGTATGGTCTCTATACAGGGAAACTTTCTATACATGTTTAAAGGTATTTGCATGTCAAGAGATATTGTAAAAAAAAATTGAGGTTAATAAAGTACTGTAAACGCTGTTATTTTTGCGCTGAGCGACCCCAAATCATATTAGCAGTTTCTTAAATTCGCACTGCGCAATTACACGTTCACATGTATAACCACTCCGTTTATTAATGTACACACACGCAGTCCATTCAAATGCATACAACATGCGCAACTAAACACACGCGCTCAAAAATGAATTGGACACACACATATTAATGTGCTTAAGCGTGCAATTCAACCCGCATAGGAAATCGGGCTAATATTTTCGCGAGTTCCAGAATTCGCGCCCGCAGAAAATAGCGCGCAATCCGTAGCATTATCTTTTTCTGCAACTTTCATGTCCATCTTCATTATCTTTTATTTTTTCAAATTAATTCTGAATAAAATATTCATATCAAGTTCTTGCATTGCTACAGTATATTTCACATTTTTTTAATTCAGTAAAATTCTCTGTTGTTTCTCTCTTTCTGTGTCTGCAAGCTCTCTGTTTCAGCTCTCAACCATATTGGATCTACTTTCGTGCCACTATACAACTTCTATGGAGCAATTTGGACAGCATCAATTTTTAATGAGCATACTAACATCATCACTGAACACAATACAGTAAGAGATAATGCATGTATATACCTCATGCAAAATAACAAAAGTGGCATACAATACAGGCGATTGAGAAGTAAAATTGCACTCCAGTATTCAATTATGAACCGGGCAACAAAGATAGCACATATCTTTGGGGTTTTTTTTAAACCACATGAAAATGGCCCTTAAGACATTATTTTGTCAAGATGATATTTTCTTTGCATGCAGTTTGGCATGCAAGATGTCATCCTGAAGCTAGAAAATGAAATGAGTTACCTGCAGAGCTTTCAAAAATAATATAAACTTTGTTTTTGCATCAGTGAGTATTGACTGTATGCCTATAGTAAAGATATTAAAGTTGGTGTTTGTTGTGTGATTTATTCAATCAGAATCACATAGTTTTCCACGTTCGCAGAAAGGGGTACTTCCCGCACATGATTTGATTGCATATTGGGATTTGGGGACCTGCTAAATGTGAAATGAATAATACATCCTTATTGCTGCATACACACCAACACAGAAACATCATGGATATGCGCATATAGAACAATCACAGTCCCCTGTACATGTGGGTCTATAGTAAAGAATTTCCTCACAGTCTCCTCAGTGAAAAAGATTTTGACTAAAAATCTTTTTTTTAATTTATTTTCCTTGTTCACCTTGATATTTTCTATTTATTGATTGATTTAACATGATCATCATTCACTTACACCTTTTTCAACTTTCAGCTCTGTATTCCTTGAATATTTACAGCTCTAGACTACCTTTAAATGAAAATGAAACCATCACTACGGGACGAGGGGCCATGTTCACATACTGCTCCACATGAGTTCCTCAGAGTTTCAGCTTTATTAAATACCACTTAGCAACGCATAGGTGTTCTCGCCACTACCATTAATTATCGCTGAAAAACTGTGACATGTGGATGCCTCTATTGTCTCAAGAAAGCCAAATACCTGGCCCCTGTATTTTGGATTATACTGGGCTCAGCTGAGTAAATAACTACTCTGATCAGATTTGGTTTTCCATTCTCGCGTTTCACCGTAAACGTTTTCTTTTCCTCCATCATTGATGTAAGGGGAAACGCGAGTAAACACCAATAAATGCGACCGATTATGAGGAAACACTTGAATATCTCCTTTCTGAATTTATAGCGGGTTAAGTTTTTTCAGGGTACTATATCACCATCGCAATCATTCTCCCCCCCCCCCCCCCCCCATTCAACCTCTCTTTTTCACTTTCTAGCACCTAAGAGATTGCATTTTAAAGGAAGGTTGAGTTCTTTTTGGGGTTCTGCAGGACCTTAGTTTTAAACTATCACTTCTTCTGCTCCTTTCAACTTCTTACTACCCTTTCTACTACTTCTACTACTTCTTCTACTACTTCTACTACATCCACTTCTTCTACATCTACTTCTTCTACTACTTCTATTTCTACTACTTCTACTTCTTCTACATCCACTTCTTCTACATCCACTTCTTCTACATCCACTTCTTCTACATCTACTTCTTCTACTACTTCTATTTCTACTACATCTACTTCTACTACATCTACTTCTTCTACATCTACTTCTTCTACTACTTCTATTTCTACTACATCCACTTCTTCTACATCCACTTCTTCTACATCCACTTCTTCTACATCCACTTCTTCTACATCTACTTCTACTACATCTACTTCTTCTACATCTACTTCTTCTACATCTACTTCTTCTACATCTACATCTACTTCTTCTACATCCACTTCTTCTACATCCACTTCTTCTACATCTACTTCTTCTACATCTACTTTTTCTACATCTACTTCTTCTACTACTTCTATTTCTACTACATCTACTTCTACTACATCTACTTCTACTACTTCTACTTCTTCAACTTCTACTACTTCTACTTCTTATACTACATCTACTTCGACTACTTCTACTTGTAATACTACTACATCTACTTCTTCTACATCTACGTCTTCTACTAATTCTACTTCTACTACTATTTCTACTTCTACCACCCCTTCTATTCCTGTTACCCTACTTCTACCTCGACTTCTATACAATTGTTTGTGTATCTCTCTAAGGCATTTCTTTATACGATATTATTTCTTATGTGAATGGGTCTATAATACCTTAGAGTAGTAATTCAGACTAATAACATACACAACGTATTTCAGTCTTTGTGTGTATCAAATGAATGGCAAGTAGGGATGCATGATGCAACAAATGTCCTATGCATACTCACATACCTGTGTGTTATAAGATATACAATGTGAAGAGCAGTACGCTTAAAAAGCTGCGCTGTGTTTTTTACATGTTTTTATTTTTAGGCAGTTTAAAGATAAAGTTGAATTCTGGTCATGAGAATGAATTGTGAAAGAAACTGTCCCAAAGCATTCGGGAAAAGTTGATTATATAACACATAAGAATTGGTGTATGCTGTAAGGTATCGGAATCACCAAAATGATAAGAAATTGACCCAATCCTGCTGAGAGTCACATGCACTGCACACAGAAATGTGTATATGGGGCTACACACAAATGTTAAGCCTGAACATTTCTGCTGTTTCTTTTCATATTTTGAATGTGGGAGCATTTGATAAGCAATCCTTTTCAGGGGACATTTCTACCATGATAATCATCCAAACTAATATAAAAATAATGAGAAATCTTACAAATTAAGTTTTACCTTTCCCAGAACTCAACCTTCTCTTTAAAGTGATTTGGTAACTTTGTAGAGGCTTAATAAAATCTGAGCTGCCTGGCCTTACATGCTATCAGTGTATGTATTATGGTGTAAAAATGAAGCCCAGGAAAAAAAAAACACTTCAAAATCATCATGTGCTTAAAAAAAGTAAACATATGCAAGTGACCGGAAATGCCAGACTCATTTACCCCCATAGACTCAGTGTTAGACTAAAGCGTATGGCCATACGCTTTCGTAAATGGGAGTATTCAGTCATAGATATCTTAATAATAGCATATATATTTGAAAACCTTTATATGCCTGGCTATTTATTTATCCTTCTGAACATTATTATACAAGACAGATATAAAAATTCAACAATTTATTAAATCAAGCCTCCACAATGTTACCAAATCCCTTTAATGCTTTATGTTAGAACAGGCCTTAAGAATCATGTTTCCTAGCTAATCATACCTGGTTGCCTTCATGATAGCTCCATAGAGAATGCCAAGGTTAGGAATAATGATAGTCATGATATAAGCATTAAGAATATGATATAGATAATTACTATAGTTCATAAGTCACTAATAATCAAGAATAAAAACACGCTAGTATTGTTTTTAGTAGCTTATTTGGTCACACAGTATTAAATGGAATATATACATGAAATGATCAATTCCCTGTATCTTGTAATACACTTTTGTCTCTGTTTTTAATGAAACATCTTTCAAGAACTCTTCTTAGAGCAATTACGTTGTAAATGATACAGAATCACTGTGTATGTCCATGACAAGTGGCCTCAAATCATGATCCAGTTTCATACGGTTTATCATCTGTTGAGAGCAGGAAGGGCGTTAATTCTGTTAAAAGTATATGAGTTAACGCCTTCCTGGCTCTAAGCAGACATTTTTATCGATAACTGCTACATTTCTATGACAAACTTGCTCACAGCCAAGTGCAACGATTTCAGTAGCTTTTATCACTAATTGATACTTGTTGTTATCGATAAAGAGTTTTGTGAAACAGGGCCCAAACCTTGAGAGCGATGGAGCTAAATGTTACAATCTTTTAATAAAAAGGGAGCCTCATTATCATTAACATGTACAAGCATGAAATAATCCAGTGTGTGCATTGCTTCAGGGTATTATGGTGTGACGGCGCATCTATCCCCAAAATAAGATGCTCGCCTCAAGAGGGAGATGGAGAAAGTTCTTTTAATCGCGAGAAAGAAAATTGCAAAATAATAGCAGCCCTTAATAGATTTACGCTTGAAATGCTAACGCCTTGTTCAGTTGGCTGACGAGCAAGACGAGATTGGCAAATTCTTCCCCCGTATGCAAAGACGGAGAAGAGAGGAGGATTAAAGAGGGGGCAGGAAGGGAAGGAAAGAAATAGACAAGAAGATGCAGAGGGTAAAAAAAATGTGAATGATAAAGAACAGGAAGTACTAATGAAAAGGAGGGTTCTGGGATTAAGAGGGGTGCAAGGAAAGGGGAGATAATAATATTGGGATAAAAGATTATGATGAAGGCAAAGAGAGGAAGAGAAAAGGAAAGTTTAAAAGTATTAATGAAAAGGAGGATTCTGGGATTAAGAGGGGTGCAAAGAGAGGGAAGACAATTAAGATTATCACATCACTGGCTGCTTCATTACATTCATTTCTCTTGTATCATTTATGTTTTTATATTATGCATTATTTTATAATTACATCTACAGTCAAACCTGCTTTAACGACCACCTGTACAGAAAGACCACCTGTCTATAAAGACCACATTTTCGTTTCCCTTGAACAATGTTTCTCATTAAAATGTGTATTAAAGGAACCTGTCCATAAAGACCACCTGCTCATAAAGACCGCTTTTCTTGTCTCCCTTGAGTGGTCTTTATAGACAGGTTTCACTATATATTCTTGTTTTGTTTATCTCCTTGTTATGTTGTTTATCTATGATTGTATTCATATATTTTCTATACTTTTTAAGAGATAAAATGAATTGAATTGAATTGAAAGATTAATTAGGATAGAGGATATATGATGACGACAATAAAAAGAGGAAGAGGGAAAGAGAGAGCAGAAAAGAATGAGTGTCCTATGATCAATAGGGTTGCAAAGGGGAAGAGATTAGTGATATATTGAGAGGGGAGCAAATAGAGAGAGAGAGAGAGAGAGAGAGAGAGAGAGAGAAAGTGAGAGAGAGAGAGAGAGAGAGAAAGTGAGAGAGAGAGAGAGAGAGAGAGAGGGGGGGAGGGTGTGAATTTGAGAGAGGTGAAGAGGGGGAGATTAAGAAATAAGGGAAAGGTATTAATTAGAATGCACAGGGGTATGTTTTAACAAACCATTAAGATCATTTTCCCTCACGTGCAATAGCACCCACACAAGCCGTCAATTCAGGTTTGATATCTGCTGAAAATCTGAAGAAGTACACATCTCAACGACACTACATTATCATAACTCTTAGGCCAGTTAAAGCTCTATATTCTTTCCTATGCAAAAGTTGACTGAACTTCTTTCAAAAAGAATATTCTTATTAATTAGATAAAAAGGCAAATTTGAAATGCAGGGGACACACATCATTTTAACCTGCATGTATCATGTTGAGGGCTTTTTTTTTTTTTTTTTGGGGGGGGGGGGGGCGTTGGGAGCAACTCCACCAATGTCCACCACATAAGCAGTTGCATAGTCTTCTCTACATGAGCTAATTAGCTATCTATTATCTACCGCTGACCACTGCAGACCTTTGGACACAAACCGGAAATAATGAATGCTATCGAAATCATCATGATATCTGTCTTTGTGAACCCCCTATAACTTTTCCTCTGTGACACCTCTCTACCTTGATTAATGTACTTTTTTTATGAAAGTGCGGACCGACTGCCGGGCTTGCCTTCAATTCATCTAGTATAATAAGAAAGGGGCCCCATTACCAAATGACCAGGGAAAACGGTCGTACATCTGCAATACCCATAATACCTAGAGGGGGAAAGGGGAGGCGATTCATAAAACACAGCCCCTATTTCATAAATTACTGGAAGGAGTGGGACGTCCTCCTTCCCCACTCTCTGACAATAGCAGAATAAGGGTTAAAGAGAAGGTTGGGTTCAAGTCAAGATGAAAAACATTTGTGAGCCCTCTTTCATTCTTTTTCATTGCCATGAGGAAGCATACTATCATAGAAGCAATGCCCCAAGAAAAAGATTGCTCTCAAACTGCTCTCATATTAGAATACTGATTCGTCAAATTCGTCAAATTCGTATTTATTTAATTTCTAACAGAAAGAAAAGACAATGGCTTTACAGATATTGTTACAGAAAATATGAAAAATATATGTACGAATTCAATTTACCTTGATAAGTGTAGAAGTACACTGTACATATATAAATACATTATTATAATGAATTATTAAAATTCTTAATTTCTGAGGAAATGTGGGGGACCCACTAAAAAGCAGTGCTTGTAATTTGTGGATCCCCCAGGGAAAATAACATTGTTTCAAATTGTGCCTACGAAGACTTGGAAAACACAAAACAGTGTTACAGAACAACAAACAAACACGAAACGACATGGAAAAGGAAAACAGATAAAAGAAAAAGGAACAGGAAAGATGGAAAATGGGAAAGCAGGACAAATCATGACCGAAAAAGGAGGTAGTTATGTTGGTGATTCTGGCAAGTTAAAATCATAAGACCAAATAGAAATTCAGTAACTGATGATTCCAAAATTTCAAAATACACCATTGTTTCTATACAGTACAGAATCAACCATTCAAATGATCTTTTAGAAAGTTTTTTTTAACAATGAAATCACATGACCAGTTTTCAACATTATCTTTCAGTGTCCATTCTCTCTTCAAAAACTCTTTTGCAATTCTCAGAAGCTGTCCCTCAAATTGCATAACGGCGAAAAGAACAACAACTCGCAGGCTTAATTCGAAACAATTTATAAATTGCATCAAGCCAGATATATATTGGATTTTAATACAACCGCAGGCCGTTTAGGCATTGGATTCTGTTGTGTTTTGTTCCACCCCTCATCTCCTCTGGAGCTGCTTCTCCAATATCACATGGAGGTTAATAAGGTTGTGTCTTGCAGGGTTATTAACACACTATATCTGGCGTTTAAAGGTAACGGCTAACAGTGCTGAGATAATTAAAAATACAAATCTCTGCCCAGGAGCTATCGAGTACAAACTTTTCGACAAATCACTGAATGAATGTACAAGGAAGAGACAGGGCAGTTTTGAAGGTATAGTTCCATTGGTTTCAAATTGATTGGTCAAAAACTGCATTTAAGTACTATATACATGTATGGCATGCCGCACAGTGGCAAAATTAGCCACAAATATTTCCTACAGGTACTATAAAATCACAATTAAAATAACTTCTTTTTAAAAAAGACAAGAAAAGTCATACGGTAAGACGATCAATTCAATGAAGATTTATTTTTGTTGTTCTTCTTCATCTCCTTTTTTTTTATTACATTCAGCGAGTTTAACAACGTTTGTCAAATGCAGTGCCACTGTATTAAATTTTTTTTAAATTCAAAATTGGAAATAGAAATAACATCCTTTTTCTCTCCACGTACAAGGAGAACATACTGATCTAGTATTCCTGGTTGAATTGTGGATCCACTTACTGAAAATCACAATCTGGGGAGCGTTTCATCAAGTGTTTTGTCAGTGATTTTTACCGAAAAATTTGCTCTCAGCCAATCAGATGCAAGGATTTCAGTAGCTTATAACAGTTGTCGTAAAAATCACTGACAAAACACTTGATGAAACGCTCCCCAGATTTCAAAGAATAAGCCCGTTCGTAATCGGTACATGGCACATATGACCCTGAAATGACCCCAGTTTGTACGCGCACGGGCATTTGTTTTGGTGGTCGCGCTACTTGTTTCACATGCAAAATCATACTGGTGCGCGCATCATGGTGCTTACAAAATTACAGCATATAAAGGTCAATTGACTTGGTACAAATGACCTTTATCTGCACATGCGTAAACTGTAATTACGAACCGGCTTATAGGAATCGGTTAAGTCGTCATCATCCTCTGAGTGTATAGTGTACTGTCCAAATCCACAGGACAATGACCCGCTTTATTACAAAATTGTACTGTGATGAGACCCCCATGCCCACTCACAGAGGTAGACAACCCAGACCTGGCCACCTACCTCAGTAACTGCCAATTTTGACTGATGTGGATGACATACAGGAGAAGAAGATTACAAAATTGCCCTTTTTTTCATCACGGCACCCCAAAAATCTACTCCTTAAGGACTGGTCTCTTATCACCAATAAGTATAATCATTTCTATAACTTATCATCATAACTATAAAATCTGTCGCAAGGTACTAGACATTGGTGCTGCTCACCAATTCATGCTCATGAGTCTTCTGGGCCCTGTTTCATAAAACTTGTTAACAGTAACAAGTTACGATAATTGTTATAAGCTACTGAAATCATTGAATTTGATTGGCTTAGAGGAAATTTGTCATAGAATTGTAGCAGTAGTTATTGATAACAATTTTTATGAAATGGGGCCCATAACTGCTTTTCTCAGATCCACTATATTTTCAACGTAGTCTGATTTTATCAATCTTCCTCTAATTACTACAAATTTATCCGATTTCTTTCAGTTCCCACAAATTTCAAAACTCTTTTCATCCAAGCAGTAACCTGGGTCATTTTCCATCATTTTTTCCATGAATCAGGAGGGAGAAAGAAGAGAAAACGTTGATTAAAATTGCCCTAGCTTCACCTGGAAGTTAATGGATAAAACAAACGAAGCTGTCGACTGAATGACCTAGCATGCATGCATGCATGCCAGCTTTCCATAGCAGATACGCTAGACTGCTCAAATTGAAATAAGCACCATATGTTTCTATCAAATCTTGAAAGAGGAAGAGGAGTCTATACCAGAGCTAAAAGCCTGTTTTTAAAGGCCTGTCTCACAAGCCTGTCTCACATACCTTTCACACTAGACATTTTTAACCTAGACTATAATTAATCCCAGAATATCCTGGGACCCATACAGCCTCTCTTGCTATTCACACTATACAATCCCAAACATTTCAAGAAAATTGCTAATCATCACTAACCTACAGGTATACATCAAAGGTCATCTTTATTTATTTCAGTAAAAGTGGTTAAAACATTTGAAAAGGCAACCAAAGGTCATGGGTTAAATCACTAATGCCCTTGAGCAAGATGCCCTTGAGCAAGACATCAATCTGCACTTACCACTCTCAACCCAGGTTTAGTAAGTGGGTACGTCATAATATTTACAACAGATATGATGGACTCCACGTTTTGCGCAGTACAAAATGATTGTAAAAACTTCAAAGCTAGAATTGCAACAGACAAAGACTCTTCCAATCCCCTCCTTCTAATTGTCTTTCAAAGACATCTCCACAAGCATTACTATACAGTATCTTTTATTATTAAAAGTGGTATAAAATCTTATGCATCACAAAGTGCCCTCCAGGTTACCATCTGCTCTGTAATAATTATCACGTACAAGGCCAGAATAACATGATGTTACATTAGCTACGTTCGCACAGGTCATCAAATCTTTTTAACTTTAAGTTTGCTAAACCTCAAAGTTTCAGACAACGACCTTCTAATAACGACAAGGGTTTACACGAGGAAGAAACAACAACCTTTACAAAACTACAAGCCAAGCAAGCAGTCGTCATAATCAGCGACTTATTCTTAACTAAGAGCTGGGCGAAACCTCAGAGTTAGTTCCATCCACACGTGACATAACTTTGATTGAGGACACTCTGCTGCTCGTATTTTTGGGGGTTAACCATAAGTTTGCTCATAGTTTTAAACCTGCAATTAAACATTACGTCTGCATGGTCCATAACCATAAGAAAACTCAGAAGTGTAAAAACAGGAGCTAAACTTTATGTTTAGGGACTCTTGTGTAAACCAAGCTATTAGTAATAGCTGGCCTGGCATGCTGGCATGCATACACAATGTCAGGTGGCTAGAATAAATGGAGCATAAAATTTCTAAAAACAATACATCTCTTGATTTTTGTTTGTCAGATGTTCCGTGATGATTACTTAAATAGAGCAGAATAATTCTATACTGCTATATATTTCTTGGTGTTGTACAGATTTTTACATCATCCTTTCCAGATGATATTGAGTAACAATGGTAGAATGTTAAGAACTTCAGCCCACCCAAGTAATATTTCATCTGTTTAGGGTGAGGGGAGTGTCATACCTGTACTTATAAAATCGTCTGCTGATAGCCGGCATTAACATCCTTCTAGCTTTCAGAAGGTGAATTCCAGTTACAATTTTTGATGAGTCTCATTTTGGGGGAATTTGTTTTCTGTCAACCAGAACTCAAGATTTCCATTAAACACCAAAGCAGATTTAAATCTATGTTCTATTGCATGTAACAATCTAAAATTTATCTCAATGTGGAAAAAAAAAAAACCATTGTGTAGTACACAAGAATTGATGAATGGAAATGGGTATATGGGACTGCACATTTTCATACAGAAAAAATTTTGGTCCAAATTTTTAAGCTATTTGTAGTCATATTTTGAATATCGATCAGGGCAATTAAAGAAAAAGCCTGTTTGTGTGACATAGCAACGGTGCTATTCTTTCACACAGGGATTTAAGGAATGAGAAAGCTCACAAATTATCTTTCACTTTTACCAGAACCCTACCTTCTCTTTAAGTGAGCGATCTAATGCAGGTATGAGGTAACAATTCCTAGCTGACTTATGTGTGTTTTTGTATTATCACACTGAAGGAATGCACAACCCATTTACTCTCACTCCCCGTGCCAGCGAGGGCTCCCTTGCCTGCAATTTTCATTAAGAGTGGCTGACAGATAAAGCAATCAAATATTAATGACTTCAAAAGCTGGCTTGGATAGGCGAAGTTATTGCACAAAGATGGCCCATGTACAAGTGTAAATATGATATATACAAGGTCATACATGATGTCACACAACGATTCTCCACCATGCATACTGTAGCTAATACCATCCTCATGCTTAATGTATTAACATGGCAATTATACACTTAGGTAACTTGTACCTTGGCCTTTTTAACAATTTTAGTCACCCTCTCTCTCTCTCTTCTTCACCAAGTTGGGAAGCTAAGCCATGAAGCAAGGCACCCAAGAAGTCATCTATTCTATGATACACGCTCCTGTGACAACTCATAAAAAAACAAATTCCTAACTTCCACGCTGGACCTAAAACTAGACCTTATCCTAACCCTAACCCTAAACCTATCATATCACCAAATTGCAACCCTAACTCTATATCATTGGCAAAATAAAGCCCGGCATATGGGTCAGATCTACCAGCCATCACATTATTGGAAAACCAACACCTTTTTTTGTTCATTTTGTAGGACAATGTCATATATTTGTTGGTTTGTAGTATCTTTGTTTTTAAAAAAAGGGCCTAATCATTTTCAAGAGAAGTGTGATATAAGTATTGTTTCATATCTAAGGTAGATGACAAACTGATTGCACTGATTATTTGGAAAAGAACATGGCTTTGGGTGGTTTGATGGGTCAAATCAAGGCTATACGCAAAACTGATTACCTAGTTTCTTCTGTTGTTTTTTTTAATGAGGAGGTGGTTCCATGTTATTTGATATTTTTCCCACACATAAAATGGGATCAATTCTAAACACAACAATTTCCTATGTCTACATGTAATCATGTTAAATCTGCACTATATCAATGATTTTTATTACTTCATAGCCTACATATTCTCAGATTTTTCTTTACATTTATGACCACAAAGAGTATCAAAAGAGAAGAAAAGAAGAGGAAGCAGGTGGGATGAACACTTGTAATTTGCCAGTTTCCACCAGTCTCATTTAAAAGTGATAGAAAGAAAGTGAAAACAAGCAAAAATATGAAAGTGCAGTTACACTAGTCTAAATTTAATACCACATTATAACAACAGAACTAAATTTTCTCTTATTTTGCAAAGACAAGCTGTAGAGCCAAATCCTCTTCTGCCTATTAAAACAAAATTGTATTGATGAATTTTTTGAGATGACAAACTGAAGATTGAAATTGCTGGAACGGCCATATATTACCCTTAACAATACAAACATTCGGGAACAAATGCAATATTACTACTGTTGAAATTAATTATATCACTGTGTGGAATTCATAAACCATTTATCTACGGATGAACTTTAGCCGAGACTGTAGCAATTCTGCAACAACAACAACAAGTAATACTGCACACAGCTAAATACAGTATGGGTGATTTTCTTATTTTCATGCATGTACTGTAGGAGTGAATGAAAGGGCAACTTTGAAAATTCATAGCCCCTGCAATTTGAAATGTCAACTCCATCACTTCAAATGATGCCACGCGCTGTGTAGCTCACAAATTATTCCACCAAGCCGTCTGCTGACATACATGAGTGGATGCTTTTACTTCTACTGCCACGATTCCAATAATTCAATAACATGCAATCCACTTGAAAAGCTGTACAATGTCATGCATGCATCTGATATCGGAAGAAATGTTGACTGAATGCAACAGTATTACATCATATAATATCGTTATACCCTTTCTAAATATACATGTACATAACAGACTTTGTGTTTTTGTACAACCCTCTTTAACTACTGTACGAGGCTATATACATGAATGTGAGAAAACTAGTGGTGACATTGTAACATTAGAGAGAAGTGATTTTCTTTGGCAACTTGCACAACTTTTGGCTTCTTTGTTCTATTGTGGCTAACTAATTAAGAAAGATGGGGTATCTCCTCGGTAAAGCTATAATCTCATTTCAAAGGAATGGGTGTTTTCATCCAAACTAACATCCCTTCTCGAGTGCTCAGTCAGCAAAAAATCATGAAGATTCTGACAAACAAAATCCAAGGAAATTACCGTATACTGAATATTGAAACTACAGATTAATGACATCTGCCCAGCTATAGTACAGTCAAAGCTCTTTTAGCAATCACATGCACAGACAGACCACCTGTCTGTAAGGACTAAAGTTTTGTTGTTCGTGAATAGAAATTTGCATTGATTAACAAATTAAAGGAACCCTACATAAAGTTCACCTGGATATAAAGACCACTTTTCTTGTATTTCTTGAATGGTCTTTATATACATGCTTCACTCTAGTGTGAAGAAGAAGACGTCGGGTCATCAGATAATGTCCGAAAAAACTGATAGGTTACAGGAGTTTCTGTTGGACTACAATATCCTTAACCAGTGCCCTGTTTCATAAAACTTGTTATTTGATAAGACCGACCATAAATCTATGACAAATGTGCTCTGAGCCAACCAAATGCAATGATTTCAGTAGCTTATACAGTATAAACTCATTATAACAAGGACCTTGGCACCATGACAATTACCTCGTTACATCAGGAATCTTGTTATACATGTATCAGAGCTCTTCACAACGAGTTTCCCCTGCAACAGTTATCGTAACTTGTTATTGATAATGAGTTTATGAAACAGGGCCCAGATCTCAAGATGACCTTTATGTACCCCCTGACCCTTGGCCAGTTTTAAGCCCTGCCTTTAAAAAAAAAGACAAACAAAATAATGTTTGGGAAAGCAGACAGGATTGTTTATTATGAAACATGGCATTAGGCATGGATGGCTGGTGACTGATATTTGGAGCATCATTAAGAAAGAAATGGATTTAACATGAAGGATGTGTGCATGTATATGAAATGATTAAAGAGAAAGTTGAGTCTTGGTAAAAGTAAAAAATAATTTGCGAGCTTTCTCCTTCTTTTTATGTCTGTTTGGAAGAATATGATTGTAGAAATGTCCCCTGAAAAGGATTGATCTTCAAATGCCCTAATATTCGAAATATGAAGGGAAATACATGTAGCTGAAATGTTCCGGCCTAGTCGCGGGCCAAAAATTCATGCAAGATGTGTGTGTAGTTCCGTATACCCATTTCTGTGTGCAGTGCATGTGCTGTTCAGCAAGATTTGAGTCAATTTCTATTTTCTACATTATCAACCTTTCCCAATTGCATTGAGACAGTTTCTTTCACAAGGCAACGGCATGATCAGAACTCAACTCTATATTTAAAGGGTACGTCCCCACTGCCCCTCAGTTGGAGAAATGGGTAATTCATGCCTTCTGTGATATTTGCCAGAGGGACATTAATCATCTGGACTGTTCGCACGGCCAGTTGTAAGGAGTGACTTTGATGGATATCTTACAGGTGTGCACTCACAGCAGTATGCATTCATAGGACGAGATCGTGTTTGGTGTTTAAAATGCTAATGGTGCTTGGTGCTGGTGTCAGATCCTGTATCAGTGACGGTGTGGGTTCTGGTACTGGTGTTGGGGCTGGCAATATAATGTGTGTTAGTTTTGGTATTCGTATTGTCAACTGTAATGTCAATGATATGTTTGGTGTTTAAAATGCTAATGGTGCTTGGTGCTGGTTCTGGTACTGGTGTTGGGGCTGGCAATATAATGTGTGTTAGTTTTGGTATTCGTATTGTCAACTGTAATGTCAATGATATGTTTGGTGTTTAAAATGCTAATGGTGCTTGGTGCTGGTTCTGGTACTGGTGTTGGGGCTGGCAATATAATGTGTGTTAGTTTTCGTATTCGTTTTGTCAGCTGTAATGTCGATGATATGGCGATCGTCTTCCCAATACTACTGTCGAAATACTTCACAGTTCTTATATCATGATGATTTATGAAAGTTTATTTCATGTTTCTTCACAGCACTTCCTCCTTTAGCTACTGTCAAACAGAAATGTTTGCGCGCATGAAACGCGAAACGCGAATTTTGCGAGTGGTCGAAATAAGAAAATCACAAATGAAACAACATGAAATCATTGCAATTCGCGAAAGTTTTTTGCTACAAAATTGGCTGTCATCAACAATTTGCAAAAGTTCTATATCGCAATAGTTTATGGTTTTACAGTTTTCTTCTTACTTGCCCCAAATTCTAAGACAGAAACGATGACTTACAGCGCTATTCTTGACAATGTGGGCCAGTAAAATTCAACACACTTAGCTTGTTTCCGTTCAGACGTAGGATATTAATAAGGCAACAGAGTAGAGTAAGTATTTCAATGTTGGTAGAGGTGGTTTAGACTTGTACAAGCCTGAAATATATAATAGCCTGAAACATATGACATCCATAATACTTTTTGGCATTGAAAAGTCAAATTGGTGCTCTATTGGGTGTGTGTATGATCAGGCTCCCAAAAATCAAACGATTCCACTGGACAGAAGAACTCAGAATTGGATTCAGTCAATAAATTATGCATATGACAAACCCAACATCTAAATGCAGCTTGATTTGAGGGGAAATGACAGGTCTAATCTATTTTTTAATGGAGTAACCGTGGCTGTGTTTTAGAAGAATTCTCCCTGGACACTGTCGCATTACAGGTACAATATTCCATAAATGCACATGATAATGACAACCCTAATTGAATAAAGCACTTAGACATACGTAAATAAACATCAATACTCTAATGGGCTTACGTCGCCTATTAATTTCTATCTACCGTTCAGCTATACGAGCTGATTTCCCCCATTTCTCTCTTTCTACCCCCCCTCTTTCTCTTTCTTCCTCTCCCTTTCTCTTCCTCTCTCTTTCTCCTCTTTTCTTTCCCTTTCTCTCTCTGCCTATCTCTGTCTCCATCTCTCTTTCTTTTCTTTTCTCTCGTACGCTCTCTCTCCCTCTACGCCCTCTCCCTACCTGTAACCCCCTCTCTCTCTCTCTTTTTTCTCTCCCTCCCCTATATTTCTCTTTCTCTCTCTCTCACTTCCTCCCTCACATCCCCTCTCTCTCTTTCTCTCTCTCTCTCTCTCTTTCCAACTCTCCTCCTCCCTCTTTATCACTCTTTGGCTCTATGTGTCTCGCATGATCAATTAGGGTATACGATTAATGCTTTGCTTTTGATTTATCTTCGACGTCCTCCATATTTCCACATCATTTATTCATGTGTGCTGGGCGAACGTTGCCAATTTGAATCAGACTGGGCGCAGAGGGGTTCATTGTCTTTGGTTTACGTCAACTTGTCCTTCCTTCATAACCATCATTTATTGGGACATGCTTTTTATGTGATTTGTGATATTGTATTAGGCTGACTTGTGAGTTGAAATCATCGGATGGAAAAATGTATTTTCATATGATAATCATTTTTGTTTCCTTGTTTTGTTTGTTTTTTTGTTTTGCTTATGTAATTTACTATTTTTTTAATCTTCAAAATATAATGACGGTTTGAAATGAAAATTAATATCGTAATATGAAAAAATGGTAATCACTGAAATTCTGTTATTCTCCTTCTCCTTGTTCTTATCCTCCCTCTTCTCCCTCTTGTCGTCCTCCTCCTTCTTCTTCTTTTGAAATCTTCCCAATCGAGAAAAACCAAAAGTTACATCAACCCTAGCAATTACCTCAATTTACCAGCTAGCAACCCTGATTAAACGTCAAGCAAATGGCTCATCTAAGATGTCGGTGACAGTCATTTACAATAATGTATTCCAATGCTGTATTTTTTACCATGTATTATACAGCCTACTAAACAAGACTTACATTTCATAGATGATATGATATAAAGTCTGCTGGAAGGGAAAGATGAAAACAATATAGACAAGACAACAGTTAGTTTTTCTTCTTTTGAAGTCAAAGGCACATTACACTCACTAACCTATGGCAGCTAATTGCGCTCTCCCGTGCCAATTGCGCCACTACAATACCACCATAACCCTCTAAACTACAAATGAGAGCTGTGCGCTTAATTCCTCTGCGTGTCTTTAAGTAGCCAGAAATCAACAAGCCCTGCGAATCCCGCGGTACCCAGTAATCAATATGCGCCCGCTGAGCCGATATTCTCGACACCTTTTCCGCTGTAGGAGCCCTCTGCTCGGAGACCCCCCAGAAAGAATCTGTTACCTAGTGTGACTCATGCTGTTACCATGACAACCAATGGCGAAGATGAGAGAAGACAAAAAATTATCTCAGAGTGCATTTTAGTCCTTAATCTCCCTGATCTATTTTGTTCAAATTTCTGTTTTATTTTTTTACCTCTCCAACTCTCTTCTCTCCATCATTTACTGTCTCAGTTGTAGATACTTCTTAAATGCAAGAGACTCCAACATCGCCTGCTTCTCTCAGAAAAAAATGCAAATTCTGACTGGATGATTTTTACAGTCGAGCAATCAAAATATTATGAATAAATCAGGACTTTGCTCTTTCATTCAAATTCTGGTCTAGCATCATTCATTTTGCTCATTTTATTTCTTTATTCATATTTTCTTGATCTTCATATCTCCTGATATGTAATCATATTTCATGTCATGTACATTTTAATTGCCTTTTACAATAATTATCTGCTCTCTCATCTAACACCCTCCTGATCAATCGTTCTTAAACAATTTTCTCTTTCAGTTCCATTTCAATACATCAATCTTTCAATTAATTATTTCTCCTATTTTCTCATTTTCTCATTCAGTCTTCTCCATTCTCTTTCTCTATCTCTCTCCTTCTTTCCTTTCTCTATAAATATAAATCTCTTCCCTTTTCCTCTTGCATTTTCCATTTTATCCTTCATTTTATTCTCCACTATATTACTAACTCTATCTCTCTCAAATTGTTCATCCTTTCTCTCTTCCCCCTCTCTCTCTCTCTCACTCTCTTCCTCTCTCAGCCTATATCCTACTCTCAATTTCCATGCCACATTACATTAGCATATCCATGGCCATACAGGAAGATTTATGGCCCATTGCGACAAGAAAAAGAAAAGAGGCGCAATTTATGCATTTTGCCCACAACTATGCCCCCTTAAGCACCATGAATAATCCACCAATATTGACTTCAATTGAGGGGCAATAGAGAGCTGAGAAGGGCTTCTCATGCAGGGATATATAGGCATCTTCAGAGAGACGTATTCCGGGTTGCCTGCAAAGAAAGATGGAGTGTCAGACCGGCTAGGCGAAAAATATTTAATGCAAGCATGTTTCAGCTGGAGGCATTGATTAATTGCCACAAAACAGTTTATTACTTTGGAAACAACTTGCTCTGTATGATTTTTTTTTGTAAATAATGGTAAATAATGATAATAACAACAAAAATAAGTAGTTAATAATGTAGTAAATACATGTATGTCAAGTCAATACATATACAATTTTTTGTACCGTCATTCACACATGAATTGAAATACTTTTGAGAGATTTTTTAAATCAAAGCCCAAATAATCACAGAGTAATTAGCTGAAAATAAGAACAAAATAATACAGACTATTACTCTGAATAAGACATGGGACCATTGGGAGATGGGACTCTTGGGTCATGGAACCATTGGGACGTAGGGCAACAAAGAAGTGCAAATGAAGAACTGTTATTCCAGTTCTATACAAATATCAAAAATCCTCAATTCACAAGTGACGTTCTACAATATGGCCATGTCATATTTATTTTGGAGTATTATCAAAGTATATATTTCAAGCAAAATAAAAATATATTTGCAAAATTAAAAGCTGAACGTTCTTAGATGCATGGTTTGTCCACTCACAAATGTAAATCTTTAAGGTAATCATTTAAAAGTTTCAAGTAAGAATGGAAGTGAATAAAGGGCAGTCTGTCTTAAAAATATTTGGAAATGTATGGAAATGTTGAACCAAAATGATTTTTCTTGAATGAACACATGGAGCAGAGATTGATATAGTTCTCAAAAGATCCAAAAGAGCTCTGGAAAAAAATAACTATATAAACACGATAAAAACTACTGTCGAAAAATAAACAAGACACTTCCAATAGCCCTGTCTATCACCTTTAGAAATGTACGGACATCACAATGGTGTATTACATAATCCGAACCTGATTTCTATGGGCAGTACAATAGGCCTTTGAAATAGCCCTTGAGTTTATTTTTCGAAAGTAGTTCTTATCATGTTTATAGTTTAAAGACAGAAATATGTATAGAAATTACAGCAAGAAAAACTCACTGTCACAGGTATTTCTATGTTGTTTTATAGTGAAGTAGAATGGTATAATAAAAATTTTTTTTTTTTTGGCTTGTTCTTTCAATCTCTTTATGTTTTGTTTTGTTTGTTTGTTTGTTTGTTTTTTTGGGGGGAAGGGGGAAACAAGAATACTAAAATATTTGCATGGACTAATATAATTTTTAAAGAAATATTTTACTTCACATATCTTATCCAAAATGCTATCTTATTCTCCATATCACTTATGACCTATTTTGCACAATAGCCTAAAAACTGAAATACTTTAAAACAAATACATTTCCTGAAACTTCCCTTGTAGTTGCATTTGTTATACTATGCATTCAGTCTAACATAAAGGAAACAACAAAAACAAATATGCCAGAATATACTTCCTCTAAGCAAGTTTTTACAAATACTTCTACAAATGACAGTCAGAGAATGAGGGTTTTTATTTCCAAATTTCATCAAAGAAAGCTCATTCATCAAAACAACACTTGCAAAAAACTGTGATGAAGTATTAATTGATGCTAAGTTTTAAAGTAATTTCCAACTTCAATTGACTAAAAAGAATTGCCTACAGGTAAAAAGAAAACAAATAGAACAGATTGTAACTCAAATAGAGCAGCGGGGGTATTCGTCACTCATCCGGTACCGGCGTACATATTACAGGACATGTACGTTTCTTCTTTTTCTTTTCTGTTTGGCTTCCTGATTTCCGTTCCAAGTTCGTACGGGCCTTTAATGAGAATTTGGAGACAACAGCCATTCGGCACACCAAGCGGCACGGCTTGCAAATAATAATGACGATGGTTGCCTGTCGCTCCAGTGCCCCAACAGACTCTCCCTGCTGTTTAGGTGCCGAACACCAGGGTGCATTCGAGACAAAATATATGAAAGACTGGGAAGAAGAGAGAGAAAGAGAGAGATGAAGAGAGGGGAGGAAAGAAAGAAAGCCAGAAGAGAGAGTCGAAAGGGGAAATGGTTCCCAAACGACAAGTATCATACAGAAAGGTCACGGGCTCGCTACGGGCCACGCTTCCTGATCACCCAAACATATGCGACTTCAAATGCGCATCTGTATTTCTTTGCATTTTCCACCCCTAATACCATACAATAATGTACATGAGCCTATAGTATGGGAGAGACCATGTGTGTGTGTGTGTTGCGTGTGGAGGGGTGTACATATAGAGCACTATTGTGTATATTGAAGTGGAGCATTGTGTACATGCATAGAGGCCAGCATGCAGCACCAGTTTTATGTGCAGTAGTAGTGCTCATAAGCCACCAGTACTATCAAGTCTAGGGAGAGCTTTAAAGGTAATTGCCCGTATCTTTTTCCTCTTTAAAAGCTGCCAGGATATTTCGTTTACGACAGCTTAAACAAACAAAATAAATCTGGACATTTTCAAGCACGCAGCTGCTGATGAATATTCAAACTCAATCAATAAATCATTCTGATTTCTCTGACAAAACAGGGATCATATTTTATTATTCAAAATATAATAAACCCCACTTTATATCTCTATCCAAGTATCAGCAGCTGGGTAATAATACTGTAAGGTATCCCCGACACAAGCTAAATTCAAAATCCAATTACCTTTTTAAGATGCATCCCAAGGACTGAATGATTCTTCAGAAAAGGTCACTCCAAGTTCAACATACAAAACAAAACAGCTCAAGGACATCTGAATAATTCCAAATTTTTTGAACCCAAAATATCCAGAGCATTATTGTATGCTGGCTTTCTTGAGTAGATATGAACTCATCATGACTCTTCTACAGGGATGTTTGTGAAAGAATCTGCCTTGAATGGCAGTTTTTTAATTACTCCTAAGAAATATTTGAAAAAGAATCACCTGGTTTTTATTCATTTTTTAATGTGTAATAACTTGTAGAGCTTCCATATGGAATGTGTGATAACTTTTCCAGGAAAAGATATTAAAAATGCACATCAAATGGAAATCAGCAGAAGGATCGAATCACAGACGATTGATACAATCTCAACTTGTCTGTTTCTATATTAAGATATCAATTTATTTAAAAGTAATTGGAACTTGAATATTACGTCATTTTCCAAAGGAAAAAGATATGTTTATTTCAAAATATCATGCTCCTTTTGCAAGCTTTCTTCATTAGATGTGTACAAATCTTACATTCATTTCCATCCCCCCTTTTTAATGGCATGTACATGAAACACACTGCACTGTATGCATCATAAGTTCGTTCAGTTTCTCATCATTTCCTCTGTAATTATTTACAGGTTCAATTTTATTACTTGAAGTAATGAATGTATTCTTTAATTTGTAGAAAAAAATACATTACTGGCTACTCGTAGAATATTCACATTACATTTCGTCTGTTTGGAGCCAGAAGGGTGTTAACTCTGTACAAATGATGGGATTTAACGCCCTTCTGGCTCCAAACAGACGATTTGTTAATTCATTTGTGAGACATTAATCTACAATTGTCACACTCGACCCAGGTGATGTAAATGGGTACCTGGCAGAAGTTAATTCCTTGAAATGCTATAGCGCTGTAAGAGCAGCGATGCTAAAGCCAGGGTAATAATTGTGGAGCGCCAGGAGTGTCAAGTCTGACAGACATGTGCGCTACACAAGAACGCACTATTATTAGTAGAATTAATATCATTATCTATCACATCGCAGATAACCAATATTAAATCTCCTGAGAGCTAGAATGGCAATAAATCACACCATGGATTTAAATCCTTTCAGACACTTAATGGACACATCTATTCAATCTCCTGTCATTGAACGGTCATTTATCAATCCAAATATTCATCTGCATATATTATCCCTTGCCTTTAATCTTGATATTCAAAGTAGGTTGATAAATCATGAATATGGGTTTCATGAAACAATATTGGTAACATGATTAACAATGAAGAAGGCACTTCTAAATGGTTTCTTAAATTAAACAATGAAAATGATATGACTAAAAGCGATGTTTTAGACATGTTTATTAAATATAATTGGTGACACTGAAAGGCTTAAAGAGTTGGTTTGGGTGCTAGTAAGAGTGAAAAAAAATAATTTGTGAGCTTCCTCATTCCTTTTATTCCCATGTGAAACAATGTGATAGTAGTAATTTCAAATGATATTTACTGCTGGTGTGATAGTAGTAATTTCAAATGATATTTACTGCTGGTGTGATAGTAGTAATTTCAAATGATATTTACTGCTGGTGTGATAGTAGTAATTTCAAATGATATTTACTGCTGGTGTGATAGTAGTAATTTCAAATGATATTTACTGCTGGTGTGATAGTAGCAATTTCAAATGATATTTACTGCTGGTGTGATAGTAGTAATTTCAAATGATATTTACTGCTGGTGTGATAGTAGTAATTTCAAATGATATTTACTGCTGGTGTGATAGTAGTAATTTCAAATGATATTTACTGCTGGTGTCATAGTCTCAACTCTCATAAGAGACTTGGAATTACCTACAACTTTAGACCAAATTTTGATGTTTGTGTAGTCCCATATATTCCTATCTGTGATTTAGCTTTTTTGTTAGCATTTTGATGATCACAAATTCATACAATAAACAATTATTTCCATTTACAAAATAATTAACCATTCCCAACACCTTCAAGAATGTGCTTTTCACAATTCCATTGCATGAGCAGTAGTCAACCTTCCCTTTAAAAGATCTGAGTTAAAGCCCTTCAAACGCTCATGTAAACTACATGCAGCTATATAATCTACAATGCTTTGTCACGTTCCCGTGTTTATCAAACTGTCGGCAAATGACACGATGACATTATGTCATGAAATATTCTATCCTTATCAAATTGGCAATATTAGGGCTCCTGATAGGGATAAGTTTGCCATCATCACCAATGAAATGTTAATCATAAATAGAGAAAGTGATTCAAATATTCTTATCCTTAATGTTTTTAAAAATAACAGTTATATTATAAGTTGGACATAGGCATGATTCTGGAGAAAAATGTGGAAATTTAAAGAATTAAATATACATGTTTTCTAAACAAATGGTGAGTAGCAAGAACAGGACATCACAAGCTGACAACTGAGTTGCCAATTTGGATTTTAAAGTAATATGAGATCCGACAAACTATTAAGTTTTTCATTGTTCATCTGAAGTTTCATTTCTTTTATCCCTTTCTCGGGGGACTCATTTCCTACATGAATGCATTAAAATCACTCATTTCTCTCTTTGTAAATGCAAAGTCGCTCTAATACATTGCTCGTTTGCTCCCCCCCCCCCCCCTGTATCACTTTTGTTTGTCTCTATCCTTTGTTTTTTGTTTTTGTTTTTTGTTCTCTATTATTTTTTCTCTCTATACTTCTATATTTTCCACTCTAATGTGCTCTGTCTGTCTGTCTCTAACACACTCTCCCTCTCCCTTTTTTTAATTATTTGCCCTTCTTATTTCAATGTCTCCACTTCTTACCCTTCTCCCTCTATCAACTCTCTCTCTCTCTCTCTCTCTCTCTCTATCAATATCTATATCTCTCTCTCTCTTTCTCTGTCTTTATTACTATCTACCAGTGTATCTAATATCTGCACATCTTTCCTCTCTCACTTTCTTTCTGTACATACATCTATCTATCTCTGTATCCATCTCTCTCTATGCATTTTGTATCCCTCCTCTCTCTCTCGCTCTATCAATATCTATCTCTCTATCTCCCTCCCTCCCCCTCTCCCTCTCTCTCTCTCACTCTCTTTCTGTACATGCATCTCAGTGCTGTCACCAGCTTTTTTCACGGGGGGGGGGGGGGGGGGTTGGGTGCCTTTTGGAAAAAAAAACCAAAAAACCTACCAACTAAGAGGGGGCACATAAATGAAGGTTTGTCAAAAGGTAGACCCGTATTTTTGGGGTCTCGTCAGCTTCTCTAAAAGTCGCTCAGTGGGGGGGGGGGGGAGACAAAAAAAAAATTTCGCCAGACCTTCAAAATTCGCTCAGTGGGGGGTTATTTATTTTATTTTTTTTGTTGGTCTGGAGGGGGGTTCGTTCGCACCCTCCGCACCCTCCCTCCCCCCCCCCCCCCCCCCCCCCGACGACGGCCATGCATCTATCTATCTCTGTATCCATCTCTATTTATGCTTGTTGTATCCCCCCTCCTCTCTCTCTCCATCTATCTCTCTACCTCCCTCCCTCCCCTCTCCCTCTCTCTCTCTGTTTTATCACTATCTACCAGTGTATCTAGTATCTGCATATCTCTCCTCTCTCACTTTCTTTCTGTACATGCATCTATCTATCCCTGTATCCAGCTTTATCTATGCATTTTGTATCCCTCCTCTCTCTCTCTCTATCTCTATATCTACACATCTCTCTCACTTTCTATCTATACATGCATCTCACTCTCTCTTTGTATCCATCCATCTCTCTCTCTCTCTCTCTCTCTCTCTCTCACACACACACACAAACACACACTGTCTCTCTTTTTGCTCACTCTATCCTTCCTTCCCTCCCTCTCTCAATAGGCAAATCAAGGGGAACAAGGCAGCTACTACAGCAGCCATTTATCCAATTCACAGACATATCCAGTTGCACTGGCCACGGGCGCATATTGTGGCGCACCAACACTCTGACGCGACAGCCGCATCCGGGAGGGACCGCATTCGAGAGCCTCAATGAGTGGTATGAATAGTCCTCACCAAGGGCTATTGCACGTTCGAAATGGCACATGGACCGCTATGCTTAACTCTAGGTGCGACTTCTTCGGCTCGATTTCGCCATATTGTGTTCATTACCATCATCTGTGGTTGGAGATCAAGTTTGGTTCTGACCAAAAAAAAGAAACAAAGCTGAATACATGCGGTCTGCCCTTAGATTTCTTCCCATCTCTCTCTCTCTACTCCCACTTCCTCTTATTCTCTCCAACCTTTTGTCTTTACCTCTCTAGTGCTCCTTATAACAGGGTGTCTTGGTTTTTATCTATTTGACTCATTCTCTCTCTCCTACTACCTCTCATTTCCTCACATTTTCTTCCTCTGCTGCCTGATGTCCGCTCTCATCTCTTTGTGAATAATCGTATATTTCTTATCCTCTTCCATGTTTATATTTCTCTTTATCTCTCTCTCTTTATCTTTATCTTTATCTCTCTTTATCTCTCTCTCTCTTTATCTCTCTCTCTCTTGTTATGTCAAGTGTCTTTCTCTCTTTATTTTTTACATTTTTTCCTTTCATCATACTTGTTCTTTCTTTCACACCCAATCTACCTCTCTGCATTTGTCTGTCTCTCATTCTCCCCCTCTCTCTTTATTTCTGTATCTCCCCCATTCTAGCTCTCTTTCTGTTCAGTCTTGTTTTTAATAGCATTCCTATCTATTCTTGAGTACAATATATTTGCTTGCAAATTTGAAAACATACTCTATGCTTTTGAACAGCTACTGAGACATTTCAAGCCATGGCAAACAAAACAGTGACAGCTAGTTTTCAATCAATTTGAACAAAAATTCTCCAGTAATCATTCCCTATATTTTCAACAAACTTTCATATAATCATTTTGTCAAGTTGAAACTTCATCCTCTTTAATGACAAGCTTTCACTTCCAGCAATCCACAAGCATTTCCGCTATAAGCCTCCAAAGTTGAAGAGAAAGAAGAGCGTCTCGGAGGCATACAGTCACCATCTGTTTAAATCTACACGCCGTTTCGCATCAGGCGGGACTAAGGAATGCAACACGAGACAGGGATGTGCACTGCGCTTCAACAAGTGAAGGATTCCAGCGATCAAAACAGAATGAAATCTGACACAATTTATTCATGAATTTTTCATATTACCTGCAGAAGAAAAGCCAGTATTCATCAACCACTTCCCATCTCCCTTTCAGCATTCTCTCTTTTCCTTTTTTTTTCTAAATTTTACTTTGCTCTCTTTCTTGGCTTCTTGTATTTGTGCCTTCATGCTCTTTGGAAGGTGACCTCGCGAGATACAGAATCCGTTGTGCGTGTCATTCCATGCCTTCATACAACCATTTCATGATGTTCTGATGGACTATAAGCTCTGCATTAGCTTAAAGGTTCTGGTTAACATTTCAAAAAGACTTTTTCTGTGGCTAGACTGAGCACTAAACCATTCCAAAAGAAAACTTGAAAAGGCATCATTAGTGGACGGGGGACCCCCAAAAAAATACTATACATTTGTATATATTTTACATAATTTTTTTGTTGGGGGGGTACTCATCAAAGAAGTTAGAGATTGCTATAACTCTGAAAAATATGATGTCCTATGTCAGATATACTCAACATAAAGGCCTTTCCCCGACATTGATTGCTTGATTCACCAATTAAGAACAGAAATATGATAAGGAACATACAACTTGTATGCAATCATTCACTAATCAAGCTATTTCAAATAACCAATGATTCTAGTTTATTATCACAAGCAAAATCTGTCCCCTTTCTATTAAAATTAATACTAATGCTGGCTTTGGGGAAATTCTACAATTCTGTTTCCACATAGATCTCAAGTTCAAATCCATAGCTCATGCTTCCCCCTGATTAACTTCTCGATAACTGGCATTTGCTCGTTCGAGACAATGATTCCAGCAAACGGAAAAAACACTTACGGTTGTTTGCCAGTCAGTACGACCATCACAACAATATGTGCATTTGGGACTGCTTCTTCTGAGCACACTACACTTCGATTAATCTGTTTTGATGTGTATAATTAACCCATAAATCCAGCTACATTAGCCTCTGTCATGGGTAATGGGAGCCCTCGCTAGGTCAGGTCAGGAGAGGGATGGCAAAGAGCAAAATCGTTCTTCCGTCTCTTTCTAACACAGCTCAAACACAATCTACTTCATTAACCCTACATAACTCGACCTTACTGGAGGATGGGTGGAAGAGCAATATTTAGAAATTTGAATACCTTCCAAGTTCAGGTTCCAGAATAATTGGTCAATCCCTAACACCCCCCCCCCTAAAAAAAATGTCCCTCTTAGAGGGACAAAGCTCACAACCACTTCAGAGATTCCCTTTTCTTACCCCATCATACAGTTTGACTTCTGTGCATTTCTATTTGTCCAAAGTGGTCTGTCCTAAAACTAATGGAATGTAAGGCCTGTAAGACATTGATGCCATCAACAAAATTACCCACCGGTTTCAATATAATACCAACAACTATTTAAACCATGTCTTACACGCACCCCTCCCCATATCACTTCATAGTTGTACAACACATGCTCAGGTGACCATTTGCTCCATGGTTGATTTCCTACAATAACCCTTTCGAGACAACTGACCACATTTTGTGGTTTGGCTCAATAACTTTTGATTCAGAGCTCTAAAAAATATACCAGATGCATGAGTAGAAAGAGCAAAAATGTCTGCACACATTATGTCCATTTTGAAAAGGAGAATAAGCTTGAAAATCCTTAAATTGGCAACACATTGAGAGGTTCAAAATCACTGTTTTTGATCAGAATTGAAAATTTTAAAAAATTTTCAACAAAGTTTCCAACTATGTATACTGATTTCGAAGACATTGCATCTCATTAGAACCAGGCAGCACCAACAGATAAATAGTATTGTTGCCAATTTGAAGAACAGAATGTGATCAATTTAGCCCTTACATAAAAAGGCTAATCAGATTCCTCACTTCAGCTCTGGAATCAACACTATACCTAACCCTACACCTAACACGGAACAAAATCGCATACCCTAACCCTAAACTTTGATGAAATAAATCCTAGGCAAACGTCATAGGAGCAAATGTATAATTATGTAGGTGCACCCAATTTACCATTTTGAAATGATGAACATAATCAATGAAGGAGTTCTAGAAAACTCCATTATGATAGGACTGATATAGTCCTTTCAGCTTTCCTTTCAAATTTTATATATATATACACGGACCTGACAAATATATAGCATTCATAATTTTTAATATAGCACCACCCGCAGAAAAACTATGAATGGTATCAATGTTAATGAAGCGGCTGAGAAGCAGCTGGGATATCACTGAGCAGAATAACACAAAAAACATACCCTGAATGTTCAAAGATGAATTTCTGTTTTGAGTCTGTCTTATCACAGGCACTAATCCTGGACTAAAATCAATGATCCCGAATTGGAACAATGTCAGCTCACGAGAGCGGCAGGTGAATTCCACTCGTTTCTGACACGCACCCAACACAATTAGTCGTAAAACGTGTGGTCGAGTATTGATTCGGCTGGGCTTCGCGTTTTGGGTCAGTCTATGCTAAATGAGTCTCGCGTAAATTTATTGTTTCATGTACAGGATGTTGTGTGGGGGGTAAAGTGTCGGAACATGTGCCTAAATGACATGTCAGACAAAGAGAATATCTGGAACATGGGCTCCAGTAGCTTGAGCCTGATCATACTTCTCTCAACCATGATAAATATAGCTTTTCTTTATGAACTTTAGAATAACATTCTATTCATTTCCATTCACACAACAAGAAATTTCTTTTTCATATCTCTCTTTTCTAGGTCACCCACAAGCAATGAGCCAACACTGACACATATCCAAGTCAATAAACAGTTGAATTAGCGATATCGTGTGTCCACTTTTTGTCAGACAATAAGACTTCACAACTTGAAGCACTTGGTATCAGTATACACCTAAACAATAATGTTTTTCTAATTTTTTAAAGCACATTCACTGTAAAAACAGAAAATTAAGCCCTCATTTTTTTACTACGTTGCCTGTAAGCAGTAAAATGTTTCAATAAAAAGTAAAAATTTGAGTTGGTTAAATAACATCTTTGGGTATGGGAATATTCCTCTGTAATACAACTGAAATGTGCTGTTTTGAGAATACCTTATAAATAGTATTTGCATCATTATATAAAAATTAATATTTTTTATTTTGTTAGAAACTGTTTTTTTACACCTCCTTTCATCCTCAACTTCATCCATTCAGCGGAGCAGATTCAACCAAAAATAGGTCTTGTTCGTCTTTTTTGCGTTTATTAAGAGAGGGCAGACCGGAATTGATCTTCGACACAGTACCTCACAATGCACTTCACAGCCTGTATCTATGTATGGAGACCCTTCAACACCAGAAACGCCAATCTACGTCACTCAATGGGTCGCAGGCAATGTATACAAAGCACCAGCGAGGTGTTTCAAGTGCCACCTCCGCCAATGAAAAGTAAGGCCAATTTCATCGACCAATTTGTCATGTTTTCACTTCCCTTTGCTGTTGGAACAGAGACGGTGCATTTTCAAGGATGCCATATTCCTAGGGCGTTATTTTATTTTCTTAACCCTTGTAGATATGTCTTCCATGAAGTCAATGAGAATTTAATCTTAGAGAAATGAATACTGTTAAACTCTATTGAAGTATATTTGTACTTTAGAAATATCTTATTTAATACACATATCTTCAATTTATAGTGGCACATTTGGGGGTCACAGTTGGCATGTGCCCACTTTTCAAACCTTAACCCCTACCATGCCGTGGGCGGCAAATCCCGCCCAAAATTTTGAGTGTTGAACATTTTGTTTAGGCTCAGAATGGCTTGAAAATTCTTCCTCATACAGAAACCTGTGCCATCAGTATAATGTTTATTCTTATGCAATATAACTTTGCCCAGTTTGCTCGAGAAAAAACTCTTTGAAAGTTAATATTTAACTCTTGAAAATTCATTTTTGACATTTGCTCAAAAGTCTGGTGGCATGGAAGGGGTTAAAGATAAAGTTGAGTTCTGGCCATGATACTGAACCATAAAAGAAACTGTCTCAAAGCAATTGGGAAAGGTTGATTATATAGCACATAAGAATTGGTGTATGCTGTAAGGTTTGGGAATCACACAAAAATGATAGGAAATTGACCCAATCCTGCTGAGAGTCACATACACTGCACCCAGAAATGTGTATATGTGACTACACACAAATGTTCTGCCCAAACATTTCAGCTGTTTCTTGTCATATTTTAAGTGTGAGGGCATTTGGAGAGCAATCCTTCTCAAGGGACATATCTACTATGATAATCTTCCAAACTAACATAAAAAGAATGAGAAAGCTCACAAATTATTTTTTACCTTTCCCAGAACTCAACCTTTCTTTTAATCCCAAAGCAGCAATTCCTTTAAGTACACAAAACAAAAATGTTCCCGTTGTGTTTTTGTGCCCCTTTCAAACTTTAGACCTAAAGTCACCTGAAAAAATCTGATAACCTTTTGTTTTTATTTTATACTTGTTACAAATATTTGGAGTAATGAACACCTGAAAATGCAATAAAAAAAAATTTTCTTCATGTCTATCAGCTTTTTGGAAATGTACCCCCCTCCCCCTTTTAACAGATTCCTGGATGCATTCCTGAATATACTCCTGAAACATAATGTTGAAATAATTAATCCAAATTTCTAAATATGAAATATTTAATACCGATATGTACAGAATTTTAAAACATACTATTGTATACATGTTTATTTCTTCAACTTATATTTAAATCAATGGATTTAGTATTAAGATATAACTTCTTACTTTATAAAGAAACAGACAGAGAAAGATTAGACATGGTCTGGGGGTTTTTTTTATTGTTATTCTTTTTTTTTATATTCCATGCAGTTTTCAAATTTCTGACAGTTTTCATTTATCACGTTATCATTCCCCTCCAAACCAGCCTGATTGATCCTCAGGGAAGCATAGTTCTGAATAATTCATGCCTTGCTAACCACACCGTTCAATTAAAATGTCTGTGGTCTGATATATCTTCCACATGAAGCATTGGTTGACATGTACAATTGGTAACGGAGGTTTTCCTATCGACAACTCCACTTCTATGAATGATCTTACATACCCTGATTGGTAAATAATTTCAATACTCTCTAAAAAAAAAAAAATTAGTGAAACTCCACTCTTTTCCTCTTAAAAAGCACTCAATAGTCACTTGATATTCACTCCTAAACAAGTGATCACTGACATCACTCCCAGGGGAGTGAAAATATAGTGAACATTCACTCTTTTTTTTAGAGAGAGTAGCAATACATTTACTGGTGATATAGATTCCTTATCCAATCACACGTTATTCATTTATGAGCAGGAAAATAGAAATAACAAGGAATTTAACAATTTCTCTGATAATTTATTTCTTCAAACTTTATTCATTAGTATATTCACATCTTCTGCAGATCAAAACAAGGCAATCAAAAACTTAAAAACATTGAATAATATCAAACACAGTTGTTTTTGTGTTAAGATATTTGTTTGGACTGTAATGTACATGTCCATGTATACAGACACAACTCTATGTCTGCATGTTCTACTAAAATGAATGTATTCCACTTCTCATTGTGTCATTTATTTATCTAATCATAACTATTTGACTTCTATTAATATTTTTGACAACATACCTTGAAAGTGCATAATAAATTATAATCAATTAATTATCTACTGCATTGGTTCCTCTCCTAGTGCAGTGGTAATTTGTCGCAATATCAACCTCTAAGCATATTTTCAATAAATGGGAATCTCTCACCCAAGTAATAATACTGGTTTGCTGTGATTGAATCCTCACTATAACTATTCGTGTGAAGAGAGACAAAAAGTAAATAATAAATTTTTTAAAAATACAGAAAATGACTGACAGACAGAATAGATGGAGAGAGAGGGGTTAAGAGGTCTCAATGAATGTAATTTCAGACACACAGAAATCTCCAAGTAGCTCTCCCCTTTAAAACATTTGATAGAGAAATAAATGAGGAAAGAAAATGACAGAGACACAGAGAGATTAACTGATCTCAACAAATGTAATCTCTGCTCAATGCAATTGAAGAAAGAATGAAAATGATTGAGGGATAGAGAAAGAGAGAGAAAGAGAGAGACGAAGAGGGACAGAGTGAGAAAGAGAGAGAGAAATTAAGAAATCTTGATGAATGCAATCTCTGATACACAGAATCCTCGAATAGCTCTTCCCTTTTACCCATTTGACGACTCTCTTTAAATGTCAGCTCCACCACGGTCCATATTCAAAGCACCCGGCCGCCCCCCCCCCCCACCATCCACCTCAGATTGTACTTCTTCCGTCTCCAACTGGATTAATCAACCTTTGCAGGGGCATAAGGCTTTCTCAAGGCTCTCGCAAACCACGGTGGAGATGTGATACGCCTAAATAGTGTGTTGCCAAGGTCACTGCTGAAGCCGTTCATTTCGTGAGATTTGCCTGCCTTTCTGCCATTCTGATGGCCTTTTAATTAACTGTGATGACAAAATGTTGCTTGCAAAGAGTCAAGCACGGGGCCGGGAAAACGTGGCTTAGCACGCTAGGAAATGAATGCCAGGGACAAGGAAAGACTTGTGGAGGGGGTTTATTATCTGAAGGCTGGTTACATAGAGCATGAACGTGCGTGTTGAGAAAAGCACATATTTATCAGAGCCTTTCATTTTGTGCTTTTTTCATTCGCTGTCGCAAACATTGCGAAGTCTATTTTTACCCCGTGCTGATATCAAATGCAGGACTGATTCTTGGGAGGAAAATAAGGTGTAATCTATTGCTACTGGATTCTAATCTGTCTTTTTATATTTCAATTCATTCCTTAAACTATGTTTCTGCATGTAGCTTTCAGAGTAATACCTTGTTTTTCCTTTTGTTTATCAGTACAGTTTACAGCTACATGTATGGTTGTTGCTCTGTCTCTAGCTCCCTCTTTGTACATGTTAAGTTTCTTATCTCTTTCTGTGGTACAAGCTTTTCCCTTGAAATCACCTTCTTTTCAAAAGATTTGTTTTCACTCATTTTTTTTTCAATCTCTCTCCCATTGTTTGCTGGTACTTGGTCTCTCTCTCTCTCTCTCCCTATCTCTTTATCTCTCTCCTTTTCACTCTCTTTATGTCCGTCTCTCACAGCCTGTATGCCCCTCTCCCACTTTTTAGCTTTCTTTCTCTTTCTCCCTCCCTCTCTCTCTCTTTCTCTCTCTCTCTCTCTCTCTCTCTCATTTCTGTCCCCCCTCATACATAATATATGTGTAGATGAATGTGTCTCCCTCCCTCCCTCGCTCTTCCTTTCTCTTTCACTATCCCTCGTCAATCTCTCGCTGCCAGCGAGAACAGCAGGAGATAATGAATGCAAGAGTAGCGGATGGAAGCTATTCACCGCTCCAGAGCTTGATTGAAAACATGCACTTGTCGTCGAGAGCGTGTATGGTACGGCCATTTGATACCGCACTAGAAGGCGGGTAGTGAGAGGGAAGAATCGAAGACGCAAGTAAAAGATACTACGGAGAAAATTAGAAATGGATGATATGGAGGAGACTTCAAAGCGAAATCAAAGCAAATAGGAGACGTCTCCTTTTCTTCCAAAATGGCTTGGCTATTTAATTACTGTTTTAAAAAATACATGCTTGAAATGTGAGAGGCAGAGAGACACTGTAGACTTTCAGGTACGCAAGGGCAAGTTGAGCCGATAAGATAGTTACTAGGATATTCTTTATCAGCAAAAGCATCGACAAATAAAATGAATAAGATACTGTAAATCCAGAAATATTTGCGGTACATTAATTTTCGCGGATTTCGCGCCTTTTTCCGCAGGCACGAATTCTAGAACACATGAAAATATTAGCACGATTTCTTATGCTTGTTTTGAATGGACGCATTGCGTGCTTCATCTGATTAATACATGCTTAAATCCAATTTATTTTAGAGTGCATGTGTGTAGTTGTATCTGTAGTAGCATTTGAATGGACCGCGTGTGTGTGAAACAATAAATGGAGCCGCATTTTTGTGAGTGAGTAATTATGCAGCGCGAATTCAAGAACCCGCGAATATGTTTTTGGGTCGCTCAGCACGAAAATTTAATCACGCGAAAATAACAGCGTTTATAGTATTCCTTTCATAAGCATGAAGAAAATTGGTAACTTTCGTTGCAACTGGTTGTAATGCATATGCCCACCACATCTTTCACCCTTTTTGTGCCGTGGGCTGCAATCCAGCATTAGAGGTTTGACTGCTGAATAACGTGATAAGATGCTTTTTTTTTCCCCTGAAACAAATTGGCAATTTGTTAGTCACCTGAAGTTTTATGAAACTGTGCTCTTGTGTTGTATTATGAAGGGGGGGTTGGGATAAACACAACATAAGACAAAATGGAAGCAAAGATAATTATGCTGAAACGTTATAACTCACTACAGGGTATATTTGTATATCTTGCAAGAGGTACATTCTGACATACCATCTGAAGATGCATTGCATTAATGAAATGGCTGATTAAAACCATTTTAAGCACTAGTCATGGCCCGTAATACACAATATGCAACTTATAATTTTGAGGGAGGGTCGGATTGAGTTTGGGACGATACTAGATGAATCGTTACCTTGCATGAGGTATATCCTCTATGCACATCAAGATAATGACTTTGGAGGGGAAACCAGCAGACGTATCGTTACTGCGCCAGTTTCTCTAAGCTATGTTGAGAGAGGGGCTTGAGGTCCTAGCCATATCTATCTGTACCTACCAATTACATGGCAAGATCGAGCAGAATGACTCATCGATCACTAAAGAGAAGGGTGACTTCTGGTAAATAGGGAAAATAATTTGTGAACTTTCTCATTCCTTTCATTCCTTTTACGCCGCTGTAGAAGAATATCAAAGTAGAAATGTCACAGGAAAGGATTGCTCTTTATTAAAGTGCTCTCATATATTTCAAATATGAGTACAAACATTTTGAACCCATTTCTGGGGGGCGTTTCATGAAAGGACTTGTCAGATATTTTATCCGACAAATTTGCTCTCAGCCAATCAGATGCAAGGATTTCAGTAGCTTATAACAGTTGTCGGATAAAATATCCGACAACTCCCTTTCATGAAATGCTCCCCTGATATCAAATGCTTGTAAAGCCCACGTACCCGACCAACCGTATTGGTGTCCTTTTTTTTTTCTTCATATAGCTCTAGATTTTCAGCAAGATTATGTCAATTTGTTATTATTTTGAGGATTCCAAAATCTCATAATATCACAATTGTTCTTACTTACATGTACTGCACAATCAACCAAACAAAATAATTCCAGACAGTTCCTTAAATAATGAAATTGCATGCACAGAACTCAACTTTATGTTTAAAGGTAGTCTTGAGTAGCGGTCTCAACTCACAGAGTCCAACAAAATTTTAAGTGGATGTCCAGGACTACAAAAGATTCACAATGAACAAAAGTCGATGGAAAATCTATTGTGACTGAGTAATAAGTAAAGAAAAATGAGGAAAGCAAGGACCTTTTTAATATGTAGTCCCATGCATGTATCTATGTGATTTCTTTTCAGAAAACATTTGTGTACATTTTCTAAGCTAACTCAAAGTTTGTTGGTCCATTTAATCCATTTACAGCATGATTAAGAAACAGTTAAAATGGTTTTAATTTAGCCAGTTCTTCTTGATATGTAATGTAATTACCAGAATTCAATATTACCTTTTGTAAAATATTTTCTCTTTGCCTCTACACGAAAAAAGTTAAATGCATACAAGCACAAACATCTTCTCTCTATCACTCTCGGGGTTGGCGCAATGTCAGGCATTTTTCTCTGAAGACCTCATGTAAGCCTACACGAGCTTCTGTCACCAATCTGTAGTATGCATGTTTCATATAAAATGTACAGGTTCATATACATACATTTTAAAATTATGCTACATTGAATGTTTACCTCCTGTATTGACATTGCATGTTGATTAGGGAAGATTTCTATCGGCTTTCGATAAGTCTAATTGGACTTAAAGGTAACATCGTCTAAGAGCTATCAAGGCATTAACTCATATCTATTTTCAATGCCCTTTTGGCTCCCAGCTGACAATCAAGATATGATTATTTGATTTTTTTAACAATTAAGATATAATTATTTGATTTTGTCCACCCTTATCAGGTATTATGCATGGCAAAACAAAGAACTTCCAATTATTAAACATGAACACATACGTGTACATGTACATTGGAAGTTTGAACATACATACATGTATAGGCCGACATGTATTTAATATATTTGATATAATATTGTAGTACCAGCAGTAAAGCAAGTCAATCCTATTAAACTACTTCTCTTCTCTTTCCTTTATTTCCTTTTGTGTTTTATCTCTTTCTCTGCCTCTTTCATTCTTTTCCTCTTTCTTTTTCTGTTTCTTTACCTCTTTTTGGGTTTTTTTAACTTTTTTCCTCGCTGTCTTTCTCATATTTTTTTCTGTTTCCTTTCAATCTTTTCAATTTCTATCCTACTAAAATTCTCTGTCAAGCTACCTATCAAAACCTGCTGTACAGTGTATATCACTTTATAACATCTGCTACAAGGGCGTAAGTACCAATATTGTTAGTTTCATGGGCCCTCGGAATAGGGAACCCTTAAAAAATGCTATGCAGGTAAGAAAGCCAACGAGATCGACCAAAATTGTCATTCTCTTGGCTCTGGGTCTCCTGGGCCACTCTTCTCATGGGCCTTTAGCCATCTAGGGCTGGAAGACAGGTAGATACAGTTCAAGCAATTCATGAACAGACACGGAAACCAAGATAACGACAAAGAGAAAGATAAAGAGATATATGAGATGATGTGAAGAGCGATGGAGTGAGACAGCAGACAGACAGACAGACAGACAGACAGACAGAATGAGATGGAAAGGAGTAGACAGAGAGAACGACCAAACAAGCTGGGCAGACAGACAGAGGTACCAAGTAGACATCGAAAAGACAGACAGATGCATACAGACATATTAAAAGCATAAAAGTGATGTACACCTTTTATCCAAATAGGCCGAGGACAAACTACATTGCATGCAGGCAAGTAAGCAACCCCTCTTATGCATCTAGATGCAGTAGGAAAGGATAGAGGTTTATCCATTACCAGGCTGATGCCTTATTTGCCGTTCTCGCGACAATACACTAGACAGAAATCCTCTCCGTCTCCAAACAGACCTGATAGGATTTGAGCGCATGCAGTCAACGCTTCTGCATGACCATGTACGATATCATTGCACGGTGGTTATAACACTTAGGCAGAAATGGAGCAAAGAGCAAAAGAGAGACAGAGAGAGGGAGAGAGAGAGAGAGAAAGCCAATTCTATCATCCAACCTAAATGTACTCAGAATCCACTGTACAAAGTTCCTATAGGTAAACGGTTTCTTAGGTTGAAGTTCCTTACAGTAAAAAGGGCATGAGAGACAAGGAGAGAGACAAGGAGAGAGAAGGAGAGAGAAGGAGGAGACTTAGCAAATTCTATTGTCCATCCAAATTGCACTCAGAATCCACTGTACAAATTAGTACCTATAAGTAAACAGTTTCTCATGTTGAAGTTCCTTACGGTAAAAAGAGCAAGAGAGACAACGAGAGAGAAGGAGGGAGAGAGATGAGAGTTAGCAAATTCTATTGTCCAGCCAAAATGTACTAAGAATCCTCTGTACCGTAATGCAGTAAGCCTAAATGGAATCTCATTTTTGCAAGTTCTTAAGGTAAAACCATCCTCTTTATTCCATATGAGCTTGCCTCCTCCTCCTCCTCCTCATACCTCATTCGGGAAACATTCCTTGATTCCGCATTCAATTCACATACTTAGCATCCCCCTGCATAATGAGCCTACTCCCCATGAACGCTATAGTGTACAGATACTCGCATAAAATATCTTTTATCAGCAATGGAATAGCATTATGCATCTAAAGCCAACTACACCCAAATACATAGTAAAGGGATATATATCATTTATCCGCAGTGGAATAGCACTATGAATCCCAAATCAAATACACCTAAATACATACATGTAGTGGAGAGATATTCATATAAAATATCATTTACATCTAATTTGGGATTGAATAGCATTTTGCATCCCAAATCAACTACACCCAAATAAATAGTGTAGACTTATTCAAGTAAATATTGCTCAGTGGAATAGCATTTTGCATCATAAGTCAACTACACCCAAATACGTAGTAGATATTCAAATAAAATATCATTTATCACATATGGAAAAACACTATATATCCCAAGTAAACTGCACCCAAATATAAAGTATAGAGATATTCACATCAAATATCATTTATTAGCAATGAAATAGTAGTATGTATCCCAAGTAAACTGCACCCAAATATAAAGTATAGATATATTCACATCAAATATCATTTATTAGCAATGAAATAGTGTAGTAATATGTATCCCAAGTGAACTGCACCCAAATATATAGTATAGAGATATTCACATCAAATATCATTTATTAGCCATGAAATAGTAGTATGTATCCCAAGTGAACTGCACCCAAATATAAAGTATAGAGATATTCACATCAAATATCATTTATTAGCAATGGAATAGTAGTAATATGTATCCCAAGTGAACTGCACCCAAATATATAGTATAGAGATATTCACATCAAATATTATTTATTAGCAATGGAATAGTAATATGTATCCCAAGTGAACTGCACCCAAATATATAGTATAGAGATATTCACATCAAATATCATTTATTAGCAATGAAATAGCACCCAAATATATAGTATATAGATATTCAAATCAAATATCATTTACCAGCAATGCTAGAATAGTACTATATATGCATCCTAAGTCAAATCCACCCAAATACCCATTAGAGAGTAGCAATTCCGAATAAGAATTTGATTTATGTCACACTGCTGTTAGCCAACCTTAACACGAACATAGCGAACATTCCCATGCATTCTTATGTCTTTTCATTCACTGCAAATTTTATCACAATTTTATAGCTCTACGTGCTGTCAGTGTTCCCAATGCTTCTAGGAGAGAAGGTTGATACCATACCGTGTGCCCCCCTCCCCCTTCCCACCACTGAAACTGTAAATGTTTTTATACGATTACAGTAAAGTATTATCTTTTTATTAATATTTACATGACAAATGATTAAATTTTGCTTGTGAGACCACCGTATAGTAAAAGAATTTTTTTCAATCATAAATGATTTTCTACAGAGAATGGCGATTGACATGGCATGGGAACATTATACCGTACACAACAATTTAACTGGGCTGATGTGAAAAGACCTTCAGAACACAAAAGCACATTGCACAATGGTACCCTTTTCCTCATAAATATTTTAAAACAATATTTCTTTTACCCAACATTTCATTTGGCGTGTATGCCTCTTTCTCAATACAGTTATCGTACGTTTTACTTTGCATGTAACCTTGTGTGTGAATGGACAATGGATTACTCATGCCACGTTAGCCAGTGTATTTAATGTTTCTTTCATAGCTGCAAGATGCTTGCATAAAATGGCAAATGAATCATCTTCCATAAACTATGCTTCAATTGCTATACCAGATGAATGCTTTTCTCCATTGCCCACACCGGGATTGTTCCCACATGAGGGAAACGTGAATTTGGAATCGGGATTGAATTTAAAACCTCACCGATTTGTGCACCCGTTCACACATATACCTAAAATCAAGTTTTCTTAGCTGACTTAGGTTCTCACAAAGAGCCCTCTACTGAAATCATTGTGACATAGAGCGCACTTCAATTATCTTGCTTATTCACAACAACAAAAACGCACTTTTGGTGAGATTTGAATCATGATCAGAATCTCACTTATGAAAGAGATTTTTTCGTTCACACGCAGGAGGGTTTTGATCATGGCTCAAAATAATTCGGGAATCTGACTAATCAATCTGTATGAACGACCCTCACATACATGTTTGCAATTTTTTTCCCCCTGTATGTTCATCTCCTCGTCAAATGCTTCCTTTCTCTCTAGGGATACAACAACATTATTTCCGAGAAACTCTATCGGCTTCAAATCAAACCTATATATCAAGTATTGTTCTTGGTGTTGACTTAGAATGAATAAATGTTTCTGCATTTCCTTCTCCCTTTTGCCTGCATGGTTTAAAATGCTTTAATTTTTCTCTCAGAACACAACACTGACTTTTGTTATGTGCTGCGGTGGTACATGCATTTTCACTTCATAAAATTTCTCCCTCTTCCTGCTGATGATGAAGGAATAGGAATATTTCACTGAGAACCTATTTTGATGGGAGATAAATGGTAATGGCAATGGAAATATTTTGAGTACAAAACAAACAAAATCAGAGAAAATCATAGAGCAGCTATGTATGAAGTGATCTTCACAACTGCAAAAATATCTGACTTTACAAGTATTATAAAAACATTACCTATTCAATTATCATTATCTGTTATGTTTAAGAGATGAGAAAGCCGGGACATGGATGGGAGTCACATACGATGTACATATACAAAATCTTTAGTCATATTAATGTTTATTTTTCCGCCACTAAATCTGACTTCAGGCACCCAAAAATTCCAAATCAGTCCATTTTGAATGCCCGACCAATAATAGGTCAACAAAACATTGAAGGGATTCGGTAACTTTGTGGAGGCTTGATTTAATAAATTGTTGAATTTTGATATCTGTCTTGTATAATGATGTTCAGAAGGAGAACTAAATAGCCAGGCATAGAAAGGTTTTCAAATACACTATGACTGAATACTCCCATTTACGAAAGTGTATGGCCATACGCTTTATTCTAACACTAAGTCTATGGGGGGAAATGAGTCTTGCATTTTCCGGTCATATGTTTACTTTTGTGAAGGATATGATGATTTTGAAGTGCTTTTTTCCCACTGGGCTTCATTTTTAAACCATATTACATACACTGATAGCATGTAAGGCCAGGCAGCTCAGATTTTATCAAGCCTCTATAAAGTTACCAAATCATTTTACATTAGTGCCGAGCCTTACCTAATGTGAGGAAAATCAGATGCTAACTGGGGTAGATGGTGAAATGTAAATAGGCTTCTGTCTAAGTATGGATTATGGCATCTCCCTGTTTACATAATGATGTAAGAGTGCTGGCTAGATATCTGGATACTTTAGAAACTTGAAATGTGGCTCCAAGCTCAAATTGGTAGTGAAGGGGGGGAAAATGTGGAAATGTATTTCGAAAGATGTAATGTATGCAAATTTTATGCATACCTTTCAAACAAAGGTTGTTCTTGACAACCTGAAATCTTGCCGGGCATAGCAACAAATAATGTATGCAAACTGGATTCCAAGCATTGAGGCTCATTTATAAAAAGCATGTTCATGGAATAGCTCGTCACTAGGTGCTCAGAGAATATATGTGCATAAATTTGTATACATTACAGAAGCGGTCTATTGCAAGCAAGAATTTCATTAGTTGGAGAATTATTTCTTTTTCAACATACAAAGAATGATGTACATGTGTAGAAATGTGACATCCTTTCTCCTCCTTGATCTTTCCTATATTTCCTACACATGTATTATTGTAAATTTTTTTTTAGGGGGGAGGGGCTTCTCTTCTCTTTCTTTATTCTTTTCTAATTCTCCTTTTTTTTCATCTTCTCCTTATCTTTGTAGCATATGTGGTTCTTTGCTCACATATCTTTCTTCCAATACAGAATTATTTGAACATGACAAGAGACTGGCCATGCCATATATATGTAGGCAATGAATGTACACTTTAAAGTGGCATTAAACTGGTAAAACTTGAACAGCGCCATCTTACAGTGACTGCTGAATTAAGATTATAATTTGAAAATTAATTGTATTTATTTTGAATTTTGACAACAGCTTGCTTGGATAAAAGGCACATTTCATGTTTCAAACTATTATTTTTGACTTTGCAAATGTGGAAAATTACCTGCAGGTACATTCTAAGCTTCTACAAACTAGAATGGGGCATGATGGGAAAATGAGAGGTACAGACACTTTTCAAATCGTGTTAGAAGATGCCGCCATTAGGAGCTTCAGTTTACTGTCATTTTGATATATTGACGATATGAGGAAATTTCTTTTTATATTTCATGATAAAGAGAGGAATGATGACACTGTTGGAAATATGATGAAACAATCCTTCAGATTGATCATATATAGTATATATAATCATGAACAGATAAATCTTTAGCCTCATTATTAAAGCACAAATTGTCTTTGTATTTTCATTTTACCTCTGACTATGATACTGACAATAATTAGCACAAACTTCCCTAAATATTTGATTTACTTTATACACAGTACAGTATGCTATCTTTGATACATGTATGTACAATGTATGTATGATGTAACAGCATACAAAAAACCCACCTCATGTGAGGGCTACATTTAGAAAACATGGAAGGACTCCACACAAACTTTTTTTTTTGCAGGGGGGGGGGTTGCTGTTTGACATTGGGGGGCTGTATGCATGCGCCCTACATTAAAATTTTTGCAGTCTTGACTCAGATTTAGGGCATCCATAATTCTCAGGTGCCTGTTAACCATTTCATGACAGGAGATATATAAGGGCTAAACTGATCACATTTTGTTCTTCAAATTGGCAATAATATTTCTCTTTTAACGCTACATGGTTCTAATAAATTGTATAAATGTCTTTGAAAGCACCATACATGGTTAGAAACTTTGTCCAAAAGTTGAAAAATTGCCAATTTTGATGAAAAGCAATGATTTTGAACCACTCAATGTGTTGCCAATTTAAGGATTTTAAAGCTTATGCTCGTTTTTGAAATTCCTGACATCAAACGCAAAATGGTCATGCAATGAAAATGGACACAGTGTGTGCAGAAATTTTGCTCTTTTTACTCGTGTATCTGGTATATTTTTCAGGGCTCTGAAATCAAAAGTTATTGAGCCAAACCACAAAATGCAGTCCATTGTCTCGAAAGGGTTAATATTGAGCACCGTAGAAAGTGGAATCATTTATTATGTTTGATGATTTTATGCATCACTGATAATTTTTGGGGGTAGGGCCTATATATGGTGGGTCCTTTTCATTTTATACTGAGGCTTCTCAAAGAGCTTCAGGGAAAACTGCACACAGCCCGTACATATTTCTATTTTCTATTTACCAATAAAAGGGTTGAGAGTAAAAAGGGGCTGCACACCGCAATCCACATTTTAAAAGATGCTTACAAGAAATAATGCTGTATAGAATTTAATGAGTAATGCATGGACGTCCTTCTTATAGAGATGATAAATAAACATTGTCTAACAAGCCATTACAAGTTGGCTTGTAGAGCAAGATAGCAACATGAATGTACCCTCATACGTAACAACAAGGTGCGAAATGTAAGAAAATAAGCCTGTCCTTCAAATTCTTCATTAAACACATTTTGGGGGGCTATAATTACATGTACATGCTGTGAAAAAAATCCTTGTCTCAAAAAAAAAAAAAAATAGCTCGTCACTAGGTGCTCAGAGAATATATGTGCATAAATTTGTATACATTACAGAAGCGGTCTATTGCAAGCAAGAATTTCATTAGTTGGAGAATTATTTCTTTTTCAACATACAAAGAATGATGTACATGTGTAGAAATGTGACATCCTTTCTCCTCCTTGATCTTTCCTATATTTCCTACACATGTATTATTGTAATTTTTTTTTTTAGGGGGGGGGGCCTTCTTTTCTCTTTCTTTATTCTTTTCTAATTCTCCTTTTTTTCATCTTCTCCTTATCTTTGTAGCATATGTGGTTCTTTGCTCACATATCTTTCTTCCAATACAGAATTATTTGAACATGACAAGAGACTGGCCATGCCATATATATGTAGGCAATGAATGTACACTTTAAAGTGGCATTAAACTGGTAAAACTTGAACAGCGCCATCTTACAGTGACTGCTGAATTAAGATTATAATTTGAAAATTAATTGTATTTATTTTGAATTTTGACAACAGCTTGCTTGGATAAAAGGCACATTTCATGTTTCAAACTATTATTTTTGACTTTGCAAATGTGGAAAATTACCTGCAGGTACATTCTAAGCTTCTACAAACTAGAATGGGGCATGATGGGAAAATGAGAGGTACAGACACTTTTCAAATACTGTTAAAAGATGGCACCATTAGGAACTTCAGTTTACTGTCATTTTATTATATAATTATTGACGATATGAGGAAATTTCTTTTTATATTTCATGATAAAGAGAGGAATGTTGACACTGCTGGAAATATGATGAAACAATCCTTCAGATTGGTCATAGTATATATAATCATGAACAGATAAATCTTTAGCCTCATTATTAAAGCACAAATTGTCTTTGTATTTTCATTTTACCTCTGACTATGATACTGACAATAATTAGCACAAACTTGCCCTAAATATTTGATTTACTTTATACACAGTACAGTATGCTATCTTTGGTACATGTACATGATGTAACAACATACAAAAAAAAATCACCTCATGTGAGGGCTACGTTTAGAAAACATGGAAGGACTCCACACAAACTTTTTTTTTGCAGGGGGGGTTGCTGTTTGACATTGGGGGGCTGTATGCATGCGCCCTACATTAAAATTTTTGCAGTCTTGACTCAGATTTAGGGTATCCATAATTCTCAGGTGCCTGTTAACCATTTCATGACAGGAGATATATAAGGGCTAAACTGATCACATTTTGTTCTTCAAATTGGCAATAATATTTCTCTTTTAACGCTACCTGGTTCTAATAAATTGTATAAATGTCTTTGAAAGCACCATACATGGTTAGAAACTTTGTCCAAAAGTTGAAAAATTGCCAATTTTGATGAAAAGTAATGATTTTGAACCACTCAATGTGTTGCCAATTTAAGGATTTTAAAGCTTATGCTCGTTTTTGAAATTCCTGGCATCAAACGCAAAATGGTCATGCAATGAAAATGGACACAGTGTGTGCAGAAATTTTGCTCTTTTTACTTGTGTATCTGGTATATTTTTCAGGGCTCTGAAATCAAAAGTTATTGAGCCAAACCACAAAATGCAGTCCATTGTCTCGAAAGGGTTAATATTGAGCACCGTAGAAAGTGGAATCATTTATTATGTTTGATGATTTTATGCACCACTGATAATTTTTTTGGGTAGGGCCTATATATGGTGGGTCCTTTTCATTTATACTGAGGCTTCTAAAAGAGCTTCAGGGAAAACTGCACACAGCCCGTACATATTTCTATTTTCTATTTACCAATAAAAGGGTTGAGAGTAAAAAGGGGCTGCACACCGCAATCCACATTTTAAAAGATGCTTACAAGAAATAATGCTGTATAGAATTTAATGAGTAATGCATGGACGTCCTTCTTATAGAGATGATAAATAAACATTGTCTAACAAGCCTTACATGTTGGCTTTTAGAGCAAGATAGCAACATGAATGTACCCTCATAGGTAACAACAAGGTGCGAAATGTAAGAAAATAAGCCTGTCCTTCAAATTCTTCATTAAACACATTTTGGGGGGCTATAATTACATGTACATGCTGTGAAAAAAAATCCTTGTCTCTAATATTAAAGCTCATTCATACAATGGGTGTACCCCCCCCCCCCAAAAAAAAAAAAAATCATTTGTTACCTGATAAAAAGCAAGATGGTATAACCTGATATGCCTGTACTGTTAATTTTTGTTTATTCTCTAGTGGAATATCTATAAAATTATGAGGTTTAAAAAAAAATAATTTCCATGGTCAGGGTTGTTAATTTCAACAGTGTAAACAATGTCAACGTGCAACAGCCAAATAGAGTCTACATACATGTAAACCAACGTTCAGCTCTGTGTAAACAATTCTTCATGAACAATTGATCTACTTTTAGGAGTAGGCCAAAACCTTTAATAATTCCTTTAAAAAAACACATTGATATCCTAGGCTATATCAACATTGGTTCTTCAATAAAGGGAGTAAGAAGAGGTCAGATTGGGTCAAGTGCATGCCTTCCCTCCTTATAGCATGGACCTACATAGAGCAAGGAGTTATCCTGTGATAATTCCTTGCATAGACCTACAGTGCTGTGTCTTATTAGCTACGTTCATACGGGACTTGTGGTTTCGATACTTTAAGTTGGCCGAAATTTAAGTTGATGAAACAACGATTCACTAGCTACGACAAGGGTCCACACAGGACTGAAACAACGATGCTCATTGTTCTCAGATTACAAGTCGAGCGATCATAGTTTAACATGTACAGAGAGGTCATCGTTAACGAGTTCGCTAAACTTCAAGTTTATGTTAACATTACGGAAATGTTAACTACAAGCTCGCTCATGGTTTTGGAACTACAAGTAAACTTAGAGTTTCAAAACTACACGTCCGTGGCGTTCACATGGTCTGAAACTACAAGATAACTCAAGAATCTACAAGCAAAACTTAAAGTTTAGATCCCACCGTGTGAACCTGACTATTGAAATGTACTTTGGCGAAAATATTTAGGACATGTCTAAAAATAACAATCCAGGCATTCTTGATTTCCCCAAAGGTTGGCTCCGCGATGATGGGGGGTGGCATGTTTACTATCAACACAAAATGACAAACAGTCAGATGAAACATATGGTAACATGATATAAACATTGACACAACGCTCGAAAATGTCATACTGTACAGCATGTAGAGGTATTAATAGAACAGGGAGGTGAGGTAAAATTGTAAACATATATTTCACACCATAATCGGAAAATAATTAATTGCAGATTCGATGAATGGTGAATTTTATATTCAAATTAATTTTCTCTCATGAATCATCCACTGCATTTTAGGCTGGGTGATCTGACATATATGCTTCGGCAACAATCGCTCCGGGCTTGATTTCGTCAAGATTATGGTGATGGTTAGGGACTTGGTGTTGCCATTAGGGTTAGGGTCCAGGTTAGGTATAACGTTTGGTCCGGCAGGGTTTGAAGTCAGAAATTTGGTTGGTGTAGGGTATTGACCACATAGCAATTATTGCTGGGGCATATGACATAGAATCTTAGACAAGTAGCCTTTATTTAGAGATGGCAACTACATATGCTTGAACATAGCCTGGCAGGGCTGGCATTGATAAGTGAGAGCTGAAAGGGTGTTAATTCAATAGACCTTGTACCTTAGAACAAGTTCACGACCTTCCAGCTCTAAACCGAATAAGGTACATGTGTTGCTCAGGGATGGAGGTCTACTTCCATGTACCACAATGCAAGGTACAGTTCTCCCTGGCATTCACTCCTGACGTTGCCCTTAAGTACATGGAGGTGTTGTGGTATAGTGGTTCATTCACTTGACTCTCAATCCAAGGGTTGAGGGTTTGAATCTCAGCCCGGCACTAGCGTCTCTTGGCAAGACATTAATCCACAATTGCCACTATCCACCCAGGTGTTAAATGGGTACCTGGCAGGATTTATTCCTTGAAGTGTGCTGATTACGGCTGCCGGAGCTAAAGCCAGGGTAATAATATCCAAACCCTTTGGAAGGGATTATATCATAATGTGTATGTGCTATACAAGAACGGTTTATTAGATGGAGTAACATGTGTACATGTAATATGGTAGGAGAGGCCATATAGGCCTAGATTTAGGTTGCAGGAGTCTAGAATACATAGACCAACAAACAAACAAATGTAATTCAAATACAATGTATATCAAGCAATGAATTATATAAGGATGTTACCAGTTGGTTTTACATACATGTAATTAGCCTGAAAAAACCCATACTGTACAACACATGCTGTTGTTGTTGTTTTATGCTTTTTATTTCACAAAGATGATTCATAATTATTTTAAACAGGGGGGCCTACACCTTACTAGCTCTGCTTTTTTGGTCAGCCCTCCTTCCCTTTCAATTTCATATCATTTATGTATTGTATTGAGCATTTTTAGCTAATTGTTAAAATATGTAAACTGTATTATCATTGTAAATATGAAAGTGGAAAGTGGAGAAATAAATGAATGAACGAATGAATGCTGAAGCCCTGCATGTTTCTGTAAAAGATGGAGCCTGGAAAAGGACAACCTGCAAAAAGGCCAGAGATACAAGTAGGGAGATGACAGGGCCTGACATGAGACAAAAACCAGAACACTTGAATCCCTGAGTCACAAAAACAAATTGAGTCTGGAATGTAATGAACTTCAAAATAGCTTACTTCATTAACTAAACTACATGTACAATACATGACAAGTAGGCTACTAGTATTTACTCTTACTGCCTCCCTCTCTTTAGTGACTGAACATTGTCATTTTATCATCATTTGGCAAGTGGTCAAATTTTAAATTGACTGTTTCTGCCATAGCTTTTACTTGTAATGAAACATTTCTTTCTTTCTTTTTCCTGGCCTTTCAAAATATAGGCATCTATCTAAACATATATAATTCACACATCTATCTGCAATTAATATACCTTCAGCAAAAAAAAAAAAAAAAAAGATGTCCACAGAAAGCATAGAACTACAGCTTTACTTGACGAGATAGACTAAATACACAGACTCAGTTAGATGTTTATTTCAATATAGAAAAAAAAATTCTACCTGAAAGTAAGGCTATATGAACAAGATCAAAGCGTAACTATTCAAAACTGAAGGACAAGTGCCACTAAAACTAATAGAAGAAGAAGCACTGCTAAACCTAAAACAACAACAACAACATGTTAGTTGGTCTAGTGGTATGAGCAGCTATACATGTATGTCTTCGCCTAAAAATTGATTCTAATGAATTAAAAACTGAGTGGCGTCATTTTGCATAATGACATTAAAAGTCAGTCTCCAGGTGTAAATCAAAATCACATATGATTGATATACATCTCTAAAAAAGAAACAAATTAAAAAATTAAATGATAACACAATTATTAAAACTAAACCAACAATGGCTGCCCCTGACCATTACAAATGTTGGTGGAGTAATAAAACATCTCAACTAATTTTATGGGGATTTTTTTGTTATGATTTTGTAGGTAAGGATTAATTTGATGTTCTGATTAAACCAATTTAGAGCATCTGAAAAAGTATTTGCCACAAGCGATTGTAAAGGTAGGTTGTCAATGCACTATAAACTGTGTTCATCTTAAAACTATTTTTTCTCTCCTGAAAATTTAACAGTTTGAGTTATGAGATTTAATCATCCCATTGACGAAAAGCTCTTGCGTGATTAATATTTCGCATGAGTACACCAGTAAAACCAAGTTATTGATTATTACTAAATCAACGACAATCATTTACATGAATATAATTGTGATGAGGCAGAAATAAGTATGCAAGAGCCTGCATATAAAATGTTTAGAATCTGTGAATATTGATCAACTGCAGTTCAACTCTTTCTGTGTCAAGGGTTTTAGCTAAAGAAGTTGTAAGAAATTTAGTACCATTTCTTATGATACCAAACATTATTACTTTACCCAACTTTATGCATAAGACTTTAATATTGAAATTACATTTGAGTTTCTTTTTTGTCCATCATTTTTTGGTTTCTCATTTGTTTATTATTGATTATTGTTTAATGTTGAAATAAGGTAATACATGTATCTTTGTAAGAATCTGCTATTTTCTCTGAAAATTTCTATGGTAGCATATATTTATAATCATATATTTAGAATGCTTGATTTATGCTCAAAATTTTGATATACATTAACCACCATATACCTTTCCTGTGGTCGAGCAATTGGTGAATGCAAGTCTATCTGTCCATATACGTGCCATCGGCACTGAAAGAGTTAAAGATAATTCATCGATGCTACTTTTGCATTTTCTACACTAAAAGTATAGTAAATTTGGCAAGGCAATCTTTAAGTACTTGTGGGGGTGGGAGGGGTATACCAAGAGTTCTGTTAGAGTTGTCCAGAGCTAAATCACTCACCACTCACGTTTTACAAAGTATTTTTTTCTTCACTCCTCAACTCTAATCAAAGGGTCTGTATTTGCAGACTATCCCTTAGACAGAAAGCACAGCACAGTACGCTATCCAAGGCAACAAAATTTGTATGAAATACTGAAACCCAAGACATCTGTCGGTATCACTTCCAGCGATATTGCACCATTTTCAGATCAGAGCGATAAGAAAGAAGCAAATTGATGCAAATTGTACTTGAATTGGTATAAGTGACAAAAGGTCTTGAACTTTGGGGTATACAACAGGATCAATCGCATCAGCACATGCAGCTCCACTAAACGTGCCATTTAGCATGTAGGCCTACCAATATTCACGGGCCCCTTGTCTTTCAAGGGATTTGGAATAAAGGATGAAGACACAATTTTTTTCCCTACCCATATTGAAATATATATTTTCAGACAACTATTCTTTGGCATGACTACACCATACAGCTTGTCCACCCCCCCCCCCCCCCCTCCTTGACCCTCTGAACAAGTACAGTGTATCCTCCTTTTCACAAGGGGGTAATTGCTTTGGAGATATTTAAAGAGGGGTTAAAGAAGGAACTTTCCTTGGGGTAGTTCTCTCAGAGGCACATGATGTGTTTGTCAGTTCTAAGAACCTAAATTTTGGTCAAAATCTGATTGATCTTGGAAAGCCATTTGCACAAAGTTATTAACGTGAGAAACATATTACTTAGTGCCACACTCTGCTACACGTAAGTACACGAGTGTCCATCACTTTATTGTGTTCAACCTAACTGCTGAGCACAGGTACATGTAAATTAAAAACTTGCTAGCCACTAATCACTGGGCTAGTACTCATTACACTGCATTAAGTGGTGATACGACCCCCCCCCCCCCCCCCCACCACCAACCCCACATCTCCCCCATTCTCCATTACTGCACCAAAATATCAGCCAACAGCAAACATTTTTCTCTCTCTCTCTCACTAAACAAACAAAATTATGTTCACTTTTTTCATTTGGGATAACAAAGAACAAGTTAATGAAAGCTTTTTAATTGCACTGGATATTGGAGAGTCAGGAAAATGTACTCCACATTATGTCTAACTGGATGTTTAAATGCCAAGAGGATTGAGATACTGGTAAATAACGGTAACACTTGTCTTATGGAATGATATGATCTATATTATACATGCATCTTTTCTTAATTTTTTCATATGATTGAAAGGACATGTGATAAACAGACGTTTCCAAATTAAAAAGATATTATCATACAGATATGTTTTTTATCTTATTCTTTGATTTACTTAATTTATATTACATAATCTACAATGACACTGACATGACAGGTCATGGGGCAAAACAAAATTTTAAAACTAGTGCATTATACCTAATACATCAATAAGGGTCACTCACGGAACCATCACTATGTGGAGCTGTGTCAATTTCGGCGGCGGTCACGACCTCTAAGTTGAAGACGTAAAAACACCAATATAACCAGCAAATTTTGAGAAAATACATCCTTCTACATCTTATGGGGTGTTGCAAGAAAGTTGCCAACTGATCGGTACTGACCAATCAAAATCATTGTTGCAAGCGCATCTTCTTGAATGGGCAGACCCTGTGCCATCCAGAATGGTTGTTCTAATTTGCTTTACAATTTGCAATTGATTGCAACTTTCTTGCAACACCCCATTAGGATGATAGAATATATGATTTCATGCCAGATTCTTCAACAGAATCTTTATCATCTTGATCAAGTGAAATTATCAGGTTGTTTTTGGCTGTTCATCTTGCTCCTTTCCAGCACACTTGCTATGGGAGGCAATTCCTTGAGGTACATGTACAAAGGTACAGAGTGTGAGCTGTGAGGTTATTTCCAATAACGGCGCATAAGTTTGAGTGAAAAGGGTAAGTATTTTTAATTCAGTTGTGCGTCTCTCATCTTGATTTTTACTTTCTCATGTCTTTGGGAGTATGAACTTACCTCATATGCATTAGCAATATTGACCGTCTCTCCAGTCTCGGCTACATATCCCACAATGCCTTTCCTCCAAGGAACTCGTATCTCCTCTCGCGTCTGCTCCACAGTGGACTGAATGGTCACATCAAACAGCTTGGTTGCTAGGCAACACTTCTCTGTACCCTTGCCACGAACCAAGAAGAGTGATCCCCGATCGGCCTTGGTCAGTATCAACACGTTCTGCAAGATTTTGTGACAGAGCATACTCAGTTCGAGCTCGTTGGCGATATCCTTGACGAGTTCGATTAGCACAGCCCGATCGTCCAAAGCCTTGAGTTCGTTTAACGATTTTCTGCTTCGGGTGGGCGAAGACTTCCCTTGGTTCAGCAAGTAACTCGGGGTTCCCAGAAAGCTTGGGGAGCCATCCACAGTCTGCACCATTCGTCCAAGGGATCCACCTGTTCCATGGACTTCGAACTCTGAAGCAGAAACTTTACGCACTGGGGTATTACTTCCAGAGGAACTGTTGGGCGAGTGTGGCGACTCGGCAACAGGAGGTTTGGTGCTTTGTGAGACGGCACGGTGAATGTACCATCCGTCTATCATGGATCGAGTTGCCTTCCGAGCAAAATAGTCATGGGCGAAGGCCGAGTGGGCATCTAACCAACTCTCCATCCTCTCGTATTCGGCTCTCTTCAATTGGGTCTCGCGATCCCCCTTGTCGCGTTCAGCTCTCAGCGGCTGCTGCTGCTCCACCGGAGATCCCGGCAAGCTGCCCGGCTTCTCCCGCTCACCCGGCGACAAGGCCATGGCGGCTCAACTCTCTACCTGGTCAGCTACTAAAAAGGGGTTTCCAGCTCTGTAATGTTCCACGACAATTCCTATGGAGTGTCCTACCTAGTTGCATGAGAGCTAATTTTGGTTTGAGACATTTGTAGAACGTGATTTGAGGTAAAAACTGATAAATTCACACGTTTACGTTCTACCCGTCTGTCGCAGAATGTGAAAACACTCCGAAGGATTCTCTGTAGTAAATCTATGCGCTCAAACACCCGTACGAACGGCGACGCAGCTTCCTAGCTCTCGCTCTCGAGCCGTAAAGTACCTGCATTATTTTGGAGCAGCATTGTACTAGTATGTGAGTGTGTGTAAGCGTGGGAAAGTATAGGAGTGTGTGTATACTGGCTCTGATTGTGAATGCATTCTCTCGCTCTCTCCACCAGAGATAGTCTGGGCACGGAATCCTTTTTGGAGGTTGGATGCCCACGGGCATCACCATTCGGCAATATCCCTCGTGAAAGATAGTGATGGGGTTGGTAATGGTATTGGTGGAAGTGGTGGTGGTGGTATTGGAGCTGGTGGTGGTGTATTGGTGGTGGTGGTGATGGTGGTGGTGGTAGTGGTGGTGGTTGGGTGATATTGGTGGAAGTGGTGGTGGTGGTGGTGGTGGTGATGGTATTGGAGCTGGTAGTGGTGTATTGGTGGTGGTGGCGGTGGTGGTACAGTAGTGGTGGTTGTGTTGATGGTGGTGGTATTGGTGTTGGTATTGGTGGTGATGGTGGTATTGGAGCTGGTGGTGGTGTATTGGTAATGGTGGTGGTGTATTGGTGGTGGTGGTGGTGGTGTATTAGTGGTGGTGGTGGTGGTGGTGGTGGAGGAGGAGTAGTTGTGGTGCTGATGGTGGTGGTGGTGGTAATACAAATCCTGATGTCTTTTTTAACCAGGGCATCCTCATCAGTATTAATAGGCCTACTGATCTCCCCGAGAGACATGCGATCACATACCCCACCTTGTGGGTAATCAAGGGGGTGGAAGCGGTGGTTGTTCCACTGTGGTAAATTTTTGGTAGTGATCATGGTGGAATTTAAGTTAGTAGTGTTGCTCGTACTGGTTGTTTTTGGACGTAGTGCTGTTGGTGGTGATCGAAAATGTGATGGCCATGATGATGAAGGTGGTGGTGGTTGAGAGTTGGTGATGATGTTTGTGGTAGTGGTGGTGGTGATGGTGGTAGTGGTCTGGCTGGTGATGACTGAAGTTATGGTTGTTGTGGTGTGGTGTGCTGATAGTTGTAGTCGTGGTTGCAGGGGTAGTGGTGGTGGTGACTGTAGTGGTGGAAGTGGTGGTTGTTGAGGGTTTGTGGTCTTGAGGATGTTGGGACTTGATGGATGACTGCAGGATGTCACGGTGGCGTTGGGTATGGCGTGAAAGTGTTGGTAGTGTCTTAGGGTCTTGATAATAACAGTGATGACTTTAATCATAAACTATTGGTTTTCATATTGCAGAGAATAATTTTCCGAAATGGGAGGGCGATATCCTTCTGACATTAATTTCTTTATCAGAAGCATGATTTCGGGAATCCCACCGACCCCTCAGGGCTCTCTCAGTAGACATGGTAGATGAGCCTGAGGAAAGGGAACAAAAATTATTTGCCCTTCGAGGCTCCGACAGAAGGGGGCGCCGTTTTTTATTTTTATTTTTCCCCTTAAAATTATGCATGTTGACGTGCTCCATTATCAATAGGGGCTTCGCCCCACCCCCTCCTCCTTCTTCTTCTTCTTCTTCTTCTTCTTCTTCTTCTTCTTCTTCTTCTTCTTCTTCTTCTTCTTCTTCTTCTTCTTCTTCTTCTTCTTCTTCTTCTTCTTCTTCTTCTTCTTTCTTCTTCTTCTCCTTCTTCTTATGCCTAGCCAGTAAATGCACTATTTTATAAATCATACATATACCTCTCTAATAACTTTTGATGTCCATCTATTGAAAGTATAATACTTCCTCTTGCTAATTAGCATGGACTCTTAAATATTTAATCACGATGATATTAAAAGAAAAGACATTGTGATCGCGGTTATTGAAATAAGAAATTTATATCGATTTATATTTGTTCCATATTGTATAAGTGTGTGAACTACAGCGTTAGCAAAATACGTTAGCTTATCAACTGATAAAAAGCTTTGTTTCATAACTATGTTCAGTTTTAATTATGAAAAAATCGTTTTGAATCACGTTATTTATGAAATAGAATTGGAGTTTTGAGAAACAAATCAATCCAAAAATAAATAAATGAATTTAAAAAATGGAAAAACTAAACAAAACTAAACAAACAAACGAGATACCAACACCGATACAGGTGATGATGGAGGTGGCGTTGTAAGTAACTGTGATATCAGCTTTTAGCAATGGCATCTTGGAGCAACGATACTCCTTTACAGATGATGATGAATGTGATTATGGTATATTGATGACAGTGATGGTTCCATCGGTTATCACAGCTAATTGACTGGCCAGTCGTGTCGTGATGGTTACATATCTTTTTAACAACCTCAAGTAGGACTCGCAGAGGCTCAGTTCCGATAAAGGTGTAATAATTCATGCGTTTCTTGTTGTCTTTTTCATTCTCTTCATAAAATGGGCCAAATTTCACTACAAGGTAAATCCTCCCCAATAAAAACAACAACAGCAACAACAAACACCTAAATATAAAAGATCGTAAAAAGCAGGTCATATAATTTACTGATAAATACCCTCAAAGTAAACATTTGCCGACAGACAATCTTTGATAGGAGTGCCATACCCCCATATACATACAGTAGGGTAGCGTGTGTCCAACTATTAAAGAGACGTGGGGTGTGTGCCGGCGTGGGGGGAGGGAGCATCGGCCTCATCAAGGTAAATGAAATGGAAAAAAACAAGGCCGTCGAGTGCGTTGAGGGTGTGAAAGAGGAAGGAATTATCCTCATTTTACGTTGCCTTAATTCTCTCTTTCTAACTTTATTTCACTCTCTTTCTATCTTCTTATAACTACGCCACTAGCCACACCCTTCCCCCTAGCTACGTCACTGTCATCTTTCCCTGTTGTTCACCTTATAACGGTTATAAACTATTACGTAACTCGATCTACAGTTACGTGTAAAAGAAATACAATAATTATGCTGGTGGTGCCTGGGAGGAAATTTAGAAAAGTAGAAATTTTATTTTATTTCTTTATCACCCTCTTTTTTTTTTTCCTTCTTTTTTTTTTTTGGTGGGGGTAAAGCTTTACACGGGCTTGTATTCCGTTATGATGTCAGTATTGCCTTCTTTGCTGGAACTGTTCATTATTTTATTTTATTTTATTTTGTTGTTGTTGGTCCTTTTCAATATTTCAACTGTTTTTCCTTAAGCCCACCGCACACTATATGATCAGTCTGCGATGCGATTTGGGAAGAAACTGTAATAGCATTTGATATAAACAGTAAAACACATAAAATATTTTCGATTCCGGTTCTGAATAGTCATATAGAAATTAAAATCGAAAATACGGCCTATTGAAAGCTTTCTATATAGGAGGAAAACCAAATCGGCTCCGAGTCGTAGTGAAGTCAGATCAGTCCTACGATTGTCTGTGATTTGAAACGGATTCGGCCCTAATTCCGCGTATAAGGCTGAAAGCACACCCCAAATCCTATGTTTAGTGTTCATATTATTGTTCAGAACCTGAATCAGGTAGATATTATTTGTAAAAATTCCCATATTTAATGCTTTTGCGATCTATTTCCAAAATCGGATCGCAGTCGATCGTATACTGTTGGGTGGGCTTTAGTCTTAAGCCTCTCGCATACATGCGAGAATATTTTACGAATTTGGATACGAATGGTAACGATGTGAAAATCCACGAATGTTTGCGATTGACTGCGATACTTACGGAACAGTTACGAAAAAGTTACGGAAAAGTTACGAATGTTTGCGATTTATATGCGATATAACCGGAAGTGATGTATTTTCCGCGCGTTTTCACAGCGTTTCACAATTCTACAGCAACTTTTCATGACATTCTCTCCACATTTTTCCAATTGTACACTGTTCACCATGGATAATTCGCAGATATTCGTAATATTCGCATTAATTCGTATCAAATTCTTGGCTGTCAAGTCATTAAGAATGAGTTACGAAATATACGAATGAGTTACGATAGATACGAATGAAATACGAATATGTTACGTTACATTACGAATAGTTACGTTTCCTGAAATTTTTGAACATGTTGAAAAAATTCTGCGAAGCCTGCACTCGGCTGCGAATTCTTACGAACATTTACGAACGTTACGAACCTCTGCGAATGTTCATTACGAAATGCTGGGAAAATCTGCGATTTTTTTTGTCGCAAAGAATCGTACCTTTTCGTAATGAACATTCTCAGATGTATGAGAGCTGCTTTAGAGTCCTCCTTCTCGGCTTCTAATTAGTATTGTCTTGCTCTTCTCTTTCTTCTCTCTATCCTCCCTCTTGATATTCTTCTTCTCCTTCTTTTCATTTTATTCTACCTATTTTTGTCTTTACTTCTTCTTCTTTACTTCTTCTTCTTCTTCTCCATGTTCAATGCATTCTTTCCAGATCACTATTAAATCAAAATCTTCCACGTCTCAGTACGTTGGGTGAGCCCTTCGAATACCGATCAGTGAAGCCCGTTGTAGAGATATAAGCCTCTCGGTTCCGCAAGCACAAATTAAATATTTGGGCAATAGAGGGAGGTATACCACTTTTATCAAAGTGACAACCTTGAAGGTACATTTTATTAGAAGTTGGGGTCCAAAACATGAAATACATTCTTTGTAATGTATATTTTCCCGTTAGAGATAAACAGCAGGAACAAATAGAATTTCTTAATCATTTAAGCCTTCGCTTAAATGAATTTAATCTGAACAACTCCCGCATGATAGTTGGTGGCGATTTTAATATGATTCGAAATTTTGATTTGGACATTTCAAGTAAAGGGAGCATTAGAGGTCACATTTTTAATTTAGAATTCGAGGATTTCCTTGGAAGATTTGATGTGTTAGATATATGGAGGAAAAGAAACAAGGACAAGATTCAATATACTTACAGACAAAATAACCCTTTAATTCAAAGTAGGTTAGATTATTGGATAATTTCGAATGAACTGCAAAGCAAAATTTCCGAGTGCAGTATTATACCCTCCATTGCTCCTGATCACTCAGCAATTCATCTATGTTTGCTCTTGGGAGATAAAGTTTTAAAGAATATAGGTCCATCTTACTGGAAATTCAACAATAGTCTTTGCTTGGACGTAGAATATGTTCAATATATAAGAGCAGAAATTAAAAATTGTATTGATCAGGGAAAGAAGGATACTACAGACCCTATAGGGTCTTGTGGGATTTTGTTAAAATGAATATCCGTGAAAAAAGCAAAAAGTACTCCAAAAACAGGGCACAAGAAACTAGAGAAAAATTAAGAAAATTACAGATATATATTCAGAAGCTAGAAGATTTACTGGTGAGTTCCTCAGATAATAATACTTTACACAACTTAGAATTAAAGAGAAATTAATTCAAAACTATTTACAATCAGAGAGTTGTTGGTTTAAAGATAAGATCACGTGCAAAATGGTTTGAAGAAACTGAAATCAATGAAAATTACTTCAAGCAGTTACTGGCATCAAATCAGAGAAAAACGTTTATAGATAAATTGAAATTAGAAGATAAAAATGAAGAAATAACTGACCCCAAAGAAATTTTGACTGAAATAAGATATTTTTACCATAACTTGTATTTAGAACATCATGGAACTGATATGGCTGAAGGTTATTTTCATGACATCTCCCCTTTGAAAATAAGTGAAGCTAGTAATAAATTATGTGATGATAGAATTACGATCGGGGAATGTACTTCAGTGTTAAATAAAATGTCTTTAAATAAATCTCCTGGGAATGATGGCCTGACCGTTGAATTTTATCGCACTTTTTGGCATGATATAGGGGACCTTGTTTTAGATTCATTTAATACATCTTTTGAGAAAGCTGAATTGTCTACTACTCAAAAACAGGCCGTTATAACTATAATTAAAAAAGAAGATAAAAATCCTTTATATATTCGTAACTACAGACCAATTACCCTTTTAAATGTTGACTATAAGCTATTGTCGAAACTTTTGGCTGAGAGAATAAAGAAGGTACTAGAAGAAGTGATACATGTTGATCAAGTAGGATTTCTTACTGGTAGAAATATTGGGGAAGCTGTAAGAATTATTGATGATATTATTTTTTTACACAAAGACATACAATGTACAAGGGTTTTTAGTAACTGTTGATTTTGAGAAAGCTTTTGACACAGTTTCACACTCATATATGAAAGCATTGATGAAAAAATATGGTTCTGGCACCCATTTCTGTAGATGGATAGAAGTTTTGTATAACAATGTCGTCAGTTGTGTCATGAACGGAGGGTATTCTACAGGTTATTTTGAAATAGGTAGGGGCGTAAGACAAGGGGATCCGTTGTCTCCGTATATATTTTTGTTGATTATAGAAACATTAGCTTTGGCTATTCGAAAAGAACAAAATTTAAAAGGTATTTCGATAGGTAATATAGAAGTTAAGTTGGTTATGTATGCAGACGATTGTTCTATTTTTCTAAAAGATATAGAAGATATGAAAATCTTTTAATTTGTAAACAAATCTTTCGGCATATTACTCCCAGTGTTAAAGATCGTATGCTCGATCTATAATGAAAAACACAAGTCAGAAAAAATTGGAACCAGCGGGATTCGAACCTGTCATCTACTGCTTGCCGGGCAGCGACTTAACCACCAGGCTATTCTGGTTCACGGCCAAGTCACGACGAACTAGAATCAAATACCCAAGATCCTCTTCTTTCTGACTCATTAATATTCAAACGGTCCGCCGTGGAACAATGGTTAGTAAACAAAGAAGCTTGACTGGGGAGGAATTTTTAATTTGTAAACAAATCTTTCGGCATATTACTCCCAGTGTTAAAGATCGTATGCTCGATCTATAATGAAAAACACAAGTCAGAAAAAATTGGAACCAGCGGGATTTTTTTTCTGACTTGTGTTTTTTTTTTCTGACTTGTGTTTTTCATTATAGATCGAGCATACGATCTTTAACACTGGGAGTAATATGCCGAAAGATTTGTTTACAAATTAAAAATTCCTCCCCAGTCAAGCTTCTTTGTTTACTAACCATTGTTCCACGGCGGACCGTTTGAATATTAATGAGTCAGAAAGAAGAGGATCTTGGGTATTTGATTCTAGTTCGTCGTGACTTGGCCGTGAACCAGAATAGCCTGGTGGTTAAGTCGCTGCCCGGCAAGCAGTAGATGACAGGTTCGAATCCCGCTGGTTCCAATTTTTTCTGACTTGTGTTTTTCATTATAGATCGAGCATACGATCTTTAACACTGGGAGTAATATGCCGAAAGATTTGTTTACAAATTAAAAATTCCTCCCCAGTCAAGCTTCTTTGTTTACTAACCATGAAAATCTTAGAAAAAATAATGGATTCTTTCTCTCAGGTATCTGGCCTGAAAATTAATAAGGATAAGACACAAATAATGGATTTGGGGTCTGCTAGTCGAAATGAAAATATTTTACCCAATATCACTTTGGGTAAACTGGTTTCCTTGGTTAAAGTACTTGGGGTATATTTTAATCTTGACATTAATGTTAAAGAAGAAATGAATTATAAAGAAATTCTTAGCAAAATAAAAAGATTGTTAGGGTGGTGGAAGCAAAGGGATATTACTCTTTTTGGGAAAATTCAATTAGTTAAAGTTTTTGCTATTTCTAAATTATTATATGGATCTTCTATAATGTCAGTACCGTCATGGGTATTCAAAGAAGTAGAGGCGATCTGCTTTAACTTCATCTGGAATGGTCACGATAAGATAAAAAGGAATATTTTATATAGGAATTATGATATGGGGGGTTTAAAAATGTTGAACTTTAAATACATGGTCTGTGCTCAGAGGGTAATTTGGATTAAGAGACTTCTTATAGGTAATAATGACATGAAATGGAAACAATTTTTTGATTTTATATTCCATAAGGTAGGGGGCAGGATGATATTTCTTTGCCATTACAACTGTAATTCAGTTGACATAAAGGTACCCGATATTTATATGGAATTTCTGAGTATCTGGAATTATTTACAAGATAAACAATTTATTGCCAAAGAAACTCGTAACGAAAATCAAGTAATATTCAATAATACTCTTATAGGACTTTTCGGTTTAATGAAAAACTATACGACGCACATTTTTTTTCAAGTTAAACATTTGATGAATACAGAGGGTGATATCAGATCAGGGGAATATTTCATAAGGAAAGGTTTAAATGTAGATGATATACTTCTGCTCAATGATATATACCATAAGCTACCAGTTTCTTGGAAGGCGAAGAGAGAAAATGATGATACTTTAAACGATAATCTGGACTATTCCATCATTTTCTTCAACGTTAACAAAAAAGTGTATTCTCTGGAGTCTGTGACATCCAAAATGTTATACAATATTTTCATTAGTACAATACAAGATTCTTTTGCTTTTAAACATCCAGAAGTATTAGCTCTTAATATGGATAAGTCGGTAGTGGCAACATGTTTTTCTGTCCCCAGGTTTTGCACTTTAGATTGGAAGTTAAGGGAATTTCAATACAAACTTTTACATAGCATTATATTTTGTAATGATAAATTACATACATTTGGATTTGCTCAGTCAAATTTATGTTCGTTTTGTAAAAAATATATAGAAACGTATTTTTTTCACATCTTCTATCAATGTGAACAAATATCAAATATATGGAAGGAGGTGGGAAATGAACTGAAAATGTTTCAGCTACTTAATATACAATGGATTGATGTATTACTAGGCTTCAGAGAAAATCTGAAAGATAATGTTTTGGTTAATCACGTACTTATTATGGGCAAATATATGATTTACAACAGTCGTAAACACGGAAGGCTCCCAACTTGTAAAGACATCTGTAAGGCTATAGAGAAATCCCATAAAATTGAATATGAAAAAGCAAAAATAAAGGACAAACTAACAATACATTATAAAAAATGGGAACATTTCATCCCTTCAAGATCGTAAAATTTAGGTTTTTGTTGATCATTTTTTGTCTTTCCTCCTCCCCACTCTTTTTTACTTTTTCGCTGATCCAACCATTTACAAGTCATTGAGTGCTTGTTTTCATTCATTTTTTAACAGGATAATTTCATACAAAACATTAACAAAAATAATCAGGGGTATTAAAGTAGCGCCTTCATTGTTTTTATTTCGTTTTTTAATGTATTTGAATATCATATTTAGATTGCATATTTTCCATTGTACTAGGTGGTATTTGTTTTGTGAGAGCAAAATAAAGAAGGCCACTCTGCATAATTTTTTTTCTCTCGATTTTTCTTCATTTTTATAGGTATGTTTTTTTGTTTGTTTTTTCTTTTAACTAGTGACAAATGAGAGAGGAGAATGGTCATTTTGTTAAATTTTACTATCTTGATGTTTCGAATGAGAGTAATAAAGATATAACATGATAATAACCATAATGAATATGATGATGATAATAGTATTAGTAATATTAATAATAATAATAATAATAGTAATAATAATAGTTATAATAATAACAACAGAGAAGGTTTAGGTACAATAAGAATAGTTATAGCAATCGTAATAATAATACCAATTATAATAATCGTAATGAAAGCATTTATAACAGAGATACACGTCGTAAAAACAGTGATATAATTTATGAAACTCCAAAGAAATTATTTTTTTTTTACATTGTGCGAAATGTTTTATCAGTGCATGAGCCTTGAGGTTTTCACCTTTCTTTTTTGTTTCCATAAAGCAATCTTTATTCAGACTGCCAAATCTGTATTGATTTAATTAACGTTATAACATATTGTATATTTCTTGTCTGCGAGTTCTTTTTTTTTTTTACAGTGTATGCAAATATAATTATATGTCTGGGGAAATACGAGTGTAGCACAAAGTATATTGCACGAAATATTATGTTCCTTTGATGTTGTGACAATGTATTAAAGATCTTAGTTAAGTAAAAAGGGAATATAATATACATTTTTACATAATTTTGTTATCTGTTTTAGATTGAATATGTTCAATGAAAAATATTTATTGGTTTATGATGTATGAAAAATAATGTCACATTTTTAGTTCTGTGCAATTTTCTTTGTATTGATAATCTGACTGGAGATTTAAAAAATAAAGGAATTTCGTGATAACATTTATGACAACAAAATTTAGAATAACAAAAAATTGAAATCTTTAAATAAATGCGCCTCTTCATTCTTTGTTTTAATTTTGAAACTGCTTTATTTAGGGGATCTAAACTAGTACCTTCACCTTTTCTTTTCTGCTTTATAAGAAAAGCTTTATTCAGATTACCTAATTTGTATGTAGTGATTTGATTAATTTTCATAATATCATGTATATTAATGAATTATTTTCTATAATGTATGAAATAATAAAATTATTTAGCTGTGTTAAAAATACTATTAAAAAAAAAAAAGAATGTAAGGAAATGTATGATGTACCAATATTATGTTCTTTATAATTGTACTTTTGATGTGATATATTTTGTATTTAAAATCTGAATAAAGGCAAAAAAGCTTTAAAAAAAAAAAAAAAAAAAACCTGATTTCTTTTTACATGTATCGGCAACAGCTAAGTTTAAAATTTGACAGACATGGCGCGGTATAAAATGTCCACTATTCTTCTTCTTCTTCTTCTTATTTGAAGGGATGGGGGGGGGGACCCCTCCCCTGAAATGTTTTCAACCATTAAAAAAAATAATGAATGACTCTTATCAATGAATATGAAGCAGTTGTTTCAAAGGAAATTATAAATAAATTGTTTGAAAACCTCATAAATTAACGAGAAATTTTCAAAAATTTTCTCGCTCGGTTGAAAATTGTTATTTTCATGTCCTTTTAGTCTTTTACATTTATTATGTTTCTAATTTTTATAGCACTAATTGTCAAGATTCTTCCATGGTGTCTTTAAGTTGACCTTTTCATTAATAATATTTTTAATATGTACATACTTTTTCTGCTTCCTCGTTGTTCTGTATAAGATTCATTATTACAAGAGTAATGGCTGAAATTCTTCTTAAAAGAAATGCTTGCCAGCTTAAAAAGCTTGTTAAATTTGTCAAAATTATTATGCAGCAATTTAGATATAAATCCAAAGAGGATGAAGTTGCTGATGTTGCAGGTGACGATCAAAGTAAGTTACACGTAGTGGTAGAATAGTTAAAAATCCTATACGTTTAGTACTTCACTTGTATTTACACTGTATATAAATTTATAGTTGTTTGTTGAATGTTTTGTTGAGAAATGTTGTTTAATATGTAAACTATATACCCATGTACATGTATTCAGTGTACCATTAACATTATTGTAAATATGTTGTGCTCTCATACCCCGAGAGGGGGTCGATAGAGTGAATAAAATCTTATCTTATCTTACAAGAATAGCACAGTAGTCAAGATGGCCATCTTAATTGACGATTCTGGTTTTTATATCAACCTTAAAGCATAAAATTAGATAATTTCATGAAATTCCGGTATCAACTATAGGAGTAGTCTACAGGTATCGGCAACACTCGACAGCTAAGATATAATTGATTTCCTCAATCATCTATAAAACTGAAAGGAAGATGATATTTTGAAAGGTAACTGCGGGTTTCGTTTCTGAATAACTCCTAAACGTTACAGTAGCTAGAGGAGAAGCGTATAGTGGTGGCAGAGGCGGCGCACCCGGGAGGGGGTGGAGGGGGGGGCAGGGGGCACAGTGCACAGCGAGTTTTTCAAGTACCCCCAAATTTCCCCCTTTTAATTATTAAAAATGCCCTCCTTCTCTCTGATAAGTGCCCGTTTTTACTACTAAAATTGCCCATTTTCCGTTTTAATAAGTGCCTTTTCCCCTTCTGATAAGTGCCCTTTTCTTCTTCTAATAAGTGCAAATTTTCAAATCTGATTATTTCCCCTTTTCATATCTCAAAATTGCCCCTTTTATCTCTAAAAATGTGCCCTTTTACGCCTTTGACATGTGCCTTTTTACTTCTGATAAGTGTCCTGTTTTACCTCTTAATATACGTGTCCCTTTTCCTCTCTCTAGTATGTGTAAAAAAATTGCTCCCTCGTTCGTTCGCATAGGAATCATTAGACCATTACACACAACTGCTAATAACATTATTCAGAACCACGTAAAGATTAAATAAAACACAACAAAAATTAAGAAGTTGATGCTCGATAATGTATTAATAGATACCCCCCCCCCAAAAAAAAAAAAAAAAAAAAAAAAAAAAAAAAATTCGGGGATGGGGGATGGCCTGTACAAATATACCCCCACTTTTAAAGGAAGAAATAGTTTCTATATCAATCAGTTATTGATAAAATTGATAAAATTAATATAAAGGACTGTTATAGTAGTGAGAATTCCTCCTTAAGATGCAATTAAAATGCTAAAGATTATGATTTGAATGTCCTAATATTTCCGATTTTATATATCAAAATCTCTCATCCATGTCTACACTAACATGGATTTCCATTGGTACAAATTAATGGGCATTGCATCCCCTCCTCTTTAATGCACAGTTAATGCAAAATGTAGGCCTAATAAAGCATGGTATTATGAACAAAGTGGAGAAAACAAGCTCAGATATTTTCACGTCATGCTGAGGACACGATGAGACTTCTCGGGACTTTACAGCATTCTCCTAAATGACAATCTATCTAATACATCTTCTACAAGTTCATGAGTCTTCTTTCAGTATTCAGAATGACTCATCAACTCTTTAGAGAAATTTTAAGGATTATTTACAATCAAGCACTGTTGGTGGGAGGGGGGGGGGGGGGGGGGGGTACCGTGTCCCCATGAGTATTTCAGGAATGTAGGTATCCTAGAAGTTTCCCCTTTTACATAGGAAAATGTTCCTTTTACTTCAGATGAGTGCCCCCTTTTCTTTTATATTCCTGTCCGTTCTACAATTCGATTTTATTACCATTAAAGGCATTCAGTAACTTTGTGGAAGCTTGATTTAATAAATTGTTGAATTTTGATATCTGTCTTGTATAATGATGTTCAGAAGGATAAATAAATAGCCAGGCATAGAAAGGTTTTCAAATATATAATGCTATTATTAAGATATCTGTGACTGAATACTCATATTTACGAAAGCGTATGGCCATACGCTTTAGTCTAACACTGAGTCAATGGGGAAAATGAGTTTGGCATTTCCGGTCATTTGCATATGTTTACTTTTGTGAAGCACATGGTGATTTTGAAGTGCTTTTCTCCGCATGGGCTTCATTTTTACACCATATTACATACACTGATAGCATGTAAGGCCAGACAGCTCAGATTTTATCAAGCCTCCACAAAGTTACTGAATGCCTTTAATAATTGCCAGAGGTCTATTAGTAGGCATAGCACACGAGCAGTGTGCGAAACCTGCCACCTGTGCTGAAGAGCAGAGCAAATGATTTGTACTCAATAATTGAAAGAAGGACAGAAGGAAACGACATGAGCTATAAACATACCTTTTTCACTATTCTTTAGAGTAACATCACATTCATATTTCCTGACAAAATCATATTTATAACTAACTTGCAAGTACTTTTACAAAATAAATGAAAATGCCACATTTTCACGCACGGCAGAATTCAATCACCCGATCTGGCCAACACAGAGGGGCATCGAGAGACTGGAGACCTCTTCTCCCACAAAATTAACTTTTCTGGGGTGTTACACACCATGTATGGGCATGTTTTTACCATAATATGGAAGTCTATGATCTCCTCTACACAACAATGGGTAAATGTATCTGCTACCATACATATTTCTGAAGTTATAGTGGATCGGATGAAATTTTTCGATACGTTCATTATTTCGTCATTATAGCCCATTTTGATTTCATGAAGATTATTCTTGGAGTAAAAACATCATAGATTCGTGTGGTATGCTCCATTTTACTAAATATAAAGTGTAACACTCCAGAAACACAGCAAGAAATGGTTATTATAGAACCAATCAACGGTTTTCATTCAAACAACGTTTTAAAACATTCTACATATGTATGAGAATGCCAGCCATGTTGAAAGAAACTTGGCACGTCGCACCTTATTTGCATATTATTATGATATCTAACTTGCGTATTTAATATTTGAATATATAATTAGCTAATTTGCATATTCAATTAGATATCGAATCAACACATTTTCAGATACACTATAGCACACTTAACCAGCATACCAGATTTCATTGTTCTACTACTTATACAACTTGAGAAAATCCATTTTCGCATATTAATTAGCCGTACTTAATCTTTTTAAAGGAATTCAGAGTTTGCAGATCATACTTTCTGCACAGGATGGCATTTTCTGAATCCTACTGTTCAAAAATGAAGTCAAAAAGAGGTTTGATTTTTAAAGCCTTTGATTTAACAGTAAAAGTTGTCTTATTTTCACCATTTGCAGTGATGTATTGTAAGTAATTTTCATTTTAGGGGTGTTCAAACTTGGTAAAACGTGAATTTTGGCCCAAAATTACAATTTTTGGCAGGTTTTCGACCCTTTCCGGGGATAATCAAATATCGATATCTCGAGAACCGAATGTCCAATTTACATGCTCTTTTTTTTAATGTCATCATTTTTAACAATCCTTTCAATGGGACTAACGTTGAACACCTCATAGATATATGAGTTTTTGGTGTGCAATTCCTACTATTAGAATCTGAGAGGAGCCCTTCTTCCTTGACAAGTGACCCTTTTCCTTTGCAAGAAGCCCCTTCCAATTCTATAGGTATCGTTTATATTATAACAAGTGCCCTCTTTTCCAATCTTATAATTGCTCCTATTCTTTCTGATAAGAGCTCCTTTTATTATTTTAATTTCGAAAAACGAGCCTCTTCCCTTTTCACCTCTCATAAAACCCCTAATAAAATCTTCGCTTCGACAATTCCCTTTTAAATCTTTTGCATCAAATGTAGCTATTAATCCCTTTCAATAATTGCCTCTTTTCCATTCTCATCTGATAGGTCATGTAAAGCACTTTCATCGAGAAAAGCGCAGCTTACTTAGAAAAAAGTAGTGTTACACAGAGAAAACGCCTGTTAAAAAATTCCTTGTAAGTTATTTCCTTGTATAATCGCATTAGTCAGTTTACCAGGAACTTGGTAATTTGAATAGAGAAGATGTGCTTGAAAACAAAAAACAGGTAAAATTTACCAGATTTGTGTTGGCTACCGGTCAACCCGGAACTGTGGTAGAGTTTAACACTTTTTGTGTTAAAATTTTACCAGGATTTTTTCCACTGTACTACATACTAAAACTAATAATTGATATTTGCAGTAAAAGTAATATCATGACTGATGTACATATATTTATCATTATTTTGTTAACGTAGTTACCATTGAAAAACAGAATTTAATGAGAATCACTGCACTAGCGTATTTGAAGGGGCAGGGGGCGGTTTCGCTCTGAAATATCTCCAACAACAAAAAAAGAAAAAAAAAGAAAGTGACTCTTTAGTTAATTGAGCAAATTATTACAAGGTAAATAATCAACAAATTGCTGTTAAAACTTCATGAATTAAAGATATTATCTCCCAAATTTTCTGCTCGCCCGTTATGCTACCTCGCAAGAGTTAAACGTTGTTGTAAGGGAAAGGTTATGATTTCATTTTCAAATTAAGAAGAGATGAGAAAAAACGTCCGCCGCTTCATATCCCCTCCTCCCCAATTAGGGTCTCAAAAATTAAAAGATTGAATGTTCGGGGGTAGTTGTCCGGGGGTAATTGTCCGGGGGCAGTTGTCCTGGGGTTTGGAGGTAATTGTCCTAGGGGGTAAGTATCCTAGGGGTAGTTGTTAAGGGGGTGCAGGCCCGTAACTAGGGGGGGGGGTTCAGGGAGTTCGAACCCCCCCCCCCCCCCCCCGTTGGCGAGCAGAGGTCCGCTTGAAAAAAAAAAAGATTTAAAAAACAGAAGAAGCGAGGGGAGAGATGATGAAAAGGGAAAATAACGTGATAAGATATCGATCTTTCTGTCTATTTTAATACATTTCATTTCGATTTTGTTCCGTATCTTCCTAATCTGGCAATTCTATGATTAATCAATGTCGTCTTTCACCATTCATTTTCAAATTTTGTACGTTATACCATGTTGCAATTGATTTTATTCAAAGCGTCATTCAAGAATAATTGTAGTAGGTCCATGACAGGCCTGTAACGGGGGGGGGGGGGAGAGAGGGTTTGTTCGCATATTCCCCCCCCCCCCCCCACCAAGCTGGCGAGCAGAAATTTGCTTGAGCAACAACAAAAAAGAATCATAAGGCGAAAAAAAAATCCAAAGTGACATCAGAATAGTGATGTTTAGGTTAAAAAATTTAAATCATTTTCCATACCAACTGGCTTAGATAGGGAAGGGGCGCACAAGGAGTCACGTGAAAGGGGAGAGCGGAAAGAATGTGGAAAATAATGGGAGATAATATAGGGTTTCCAGTCAATTTTATTTGCTTTTGTCCTGCAACTTTATTGCACAGCCATTTATAAGGCCTAGTCAATATACGTCTTTGGCCATTCATTTCGGAATTTATTTTTTATTTTGCTATCGATTTTGTCAAAGACTGAAAGAGTTCAAAGAGTTATTCAAAATCGCCACCCGTTCGTTCTAAGGTCTTGTCTATATGACGAATTTGAATGACAATTTCTTGAAATCGACTTCCCAAAGATGGATTTGATGATAAAATTTTGCAGCGGATTGCCAGGTCGGACGAATTCGAATGAAATCTGACGAAAATGAATGGAGATAATTATGTGGAAGTTGATTGACCATTGAACCTGTTGAATAACATTTTAATTATTAAACTATCTTTGACATCTGTTTTGGATGATTATTGATTCCTATGAGACTATAGGACGAAAATGAAGTGCTCAATGATGCATTTTGATCTTTAAAAAGTGTTAGATTGGACAGGAAATTCTTACAATTCAAGGAGATAGATTGCTTAAAACATCATACAAAGATAACATGGGAAGATAAGCAGTGATAAGCATGATTAAGACTCAAATGAAATCTGTGTAATGGAATATAATACTGAAAAGGAGAGAGAGGGGTATTTTAATGTGTCTGTTCACTTCAAAATGGAAAATTTTCCCGCTCTCAAGTTGCATGAGTACTCCAGGCGGACCCGGTCAAGTCATTCACGCCCTTAAATTGTGGCCTTCTAATACAGCCTGTTCAACCGGAGTGCCATGAGAGTGTTTTATAAAACATCGACTTCTTAATCACAAAACGTTGAAATAGTTTCAGGCAGCGAGGACCATGAATATTTCCATAGTATTTATTGTAATATGGCCATGAATATTCAATGTTATAACAGTTTTCGGGCACGTCACTGCCTTATTATCGCCATGGCGCCCAGATATTAGGGTTACCTTACTTTCTATATTGAAATTAGCAACAGCAAATTAAAGTTCATATTTCTTCGCTCGCTTATCTCGCTCGCAAATCTTAGAAATTAGATAGTTTCAGGCAGCGAGGTGCATGAATATTTCCATAGGATGCTCCTGCAATATTCACACTGTAAAAAATATTTGTATTTTTACAGGGGAAAAATACAGATTTGTTCTGTTTATTATAAATACAAAAGTTGTGATGTTATTTTTACATTTTCCCGGTAAAAGTACCTCATTTGTAATTGCGAAACTGAGTTACATCAGAAACTTGTGATTTTAAGGCAAAATATGCTTTTTATACAGTTTTTTGTGTAATTTTACAGTTTAATTTTTTTACCTCAATGTATTGTAGGACTCGGGTTCCAACGCAATTACATAAGAACCTGTTATCTCAATTACAGATCTGAAATGTATGCTAAAATTATACATACAGCATGTATTTTTACAGCAAATTTCTGGCGACTCTGCTGACATTAGATTTCTGTAATTTTACAGAACCTTTTTTACAGTGCAGGTACGTCGTTGCCCTGTCGCCATGGCGCCCGAATACTCGTTAGATCCACTTTCTATATTGAAATGAGCAGCAGCAAAGTAAAGAGCATTTCTCCTCACTCGCTTCGCTCGCTCGCAAACCTTATAAACGGGATAATTCCATGCAGCGACTCCGAGGTCCATGAATATTCAATGTTATGACAATTTTCAGGCATGCCCTATCGCCATGACGCCCAGATATAAGGGTTACCTTTCTATTAACGAACAACAGAATGTGCCCCCCCCCCACGTTCGCTTCGCTTCCTAAAATGTTTATTAATATGAATGATTCCTGGCAACAAGATGACCGGAGATATAGCTTTATATTTCACCTATTGGTGACTAATGAAATAAAGTTTTGCCACTTATAAATACATTTTTATATTTCTCACGCTCGCTTTGCTTGCTCGCAAAATCTGCAACCCTACACAGTGGTAGTATATGTCCGGGCTTCATATTTGACCCACCCCTGTCAATTATACGCTCGTGCCCATACCCTTGGAGGGGCACGCTTGGAGGGGCACGCTTGGAGCCACCCGCCACCCCTACTCGGTTGCTTCGCTCAGAAAGGTCCATTTTTTCCAATGTTGAACCCCCCACAAAATCCTAGTTACGGGGTAGTTGTCCGGTGGGTAATTGTCCAGGGGGTAGTTGTCCAGATATACGGGCTTCACGTCTTGTGACCTATATCGGTCTATGGGAATGTCTCTCTCCCGGGGGAGGGGGTCATTCACCACATTACGTGTTACGCAACCGCGTCCACAAAAAGCGTCGAAAATGGTCTGTTTTCAGCCTTAAGGCGTCGTCGACGTTTTCCTTAAAAAAGAAAAGGGGTGTTTTCCACCTCAATTGCCGTTTAGAGTACTAAATAACAAATTCGTTTTGCGACATAGGGTATAAATTGCATGTTATGATAATCCTTAAATTAATAATGCTTTTCATATATTTCTACGATGGTTAATTCACATTTTACTTCCTACCATTTTCATTTACATCAGTGAAGATCGACTCACAAATAATGATTCATGCCATTTTATTTATTATTTATTTATATCAATTCTTTATCCAGAGTAGCCTGTTCAGTTACAATGATTGTATAAAAGTACAGAATTCGTATACGATAAAATGAAATAGAAGATACATTAAAATGATAAAAACGGCACTGGTCTTCCACATGGCTCTGCGTAATGCAAAAATAAATACATACATACTTCATGAACACAATGACATATCGTTTACGTAATAATATTTTTAATTCATTCACATTTAAGCTATATGCTTTTAAGTATATTAATTGGAAAAGAGGAATTAAAAAAGCAGGTTCTTTAGGGATAGAGAGAGGAAGATAAAGAGAGGGAGAGAAGAAATACATGGTGAGCAAAAGTATAATAAGAGGAAGGGAAGGACTGACCAGAAGGAGGAAAAAAGTGAGGCTTAGTGACAAGGGCAGAGAACAATGAAGAGAGAGGGGAGAAAGAGAGACAGAGAGAGACAGAGGATTTGACAGAAAGTAATTATTAAAGAAAAATCCGTATAGCAATAGACCCATGAAATGCGAGATAATATAAATATCAGTTATAATATAAAGAATCAATTACATATACTAAAATGATCACATACATAAAATAGAATAAACATTAAGTGTACTCAATAATGGAATTGGTCATATTTATACACATACATGTATTTGTATCCCGTACTATACAGAATTGTCAATTCAAAGAGGGAAGAGATTTAATAATAATAATAATAATAATAATACCTGGCATTTATAAAGCGCCTTTCCCAAACTGGCTGAAAGCGCTGGATATATATTATTACCCCGGTCATTGGATTCTGGCACGCCCGTACACAATGTATGCACATTCTCCACTCCCTGGGGAGCATTCCAGCCAGTCGCCTGTTTCCAAGCGCGCACATGCTAAGCAAACGACATTAACTTTCGCCATCCTATACAGGGATTATAAGAATCCTAAACGTTATGTGACTCGAGAAGAGATTTGAACGAGGAGAGTCTTCTTTCAAGTATTCTACTATCAGGAAGGTTGTTCCATCTTACAGCTCCAGAGCACAGAAAAGAATTCTGATAAAAAATAGTGCGACATTTTGGGAGTCTAAGAATAATCTTATTCGAGCGTCGGGAATTTCTCATTAATACCGAATCAAGAGCAACTATTCTATTAGAGAGGATAGGTGGAGCAAGATTATGAACGAGTTTGAACATTGTACAGCAAGCTGTTTTCCAAAAGAGTGTGTCCAAAGTAGGCCAAGATAATTGATTGAATACGGCATTAGACGGGGTCTCCCATGTTAATTTTGATATTAAATATGCCGCCCTCTTATGGAGGCGGTTAAGAATATCATAGTTTATATCACTTCTCCTTGTCCATACGTTACAACTTGATCCCTCTGTGCGAAATCGAAAGCGCCAGTCTTCACTTTGAGCTGGTATACGTTGCATCAGACAGTGTTTAGGGAAATGGTGCAGTCGGGTCTCATGATCACGAGTATTTTGTTGATATGAATAACACCGATTGGTAATTTGGATTGTTTGCATATATACAATTATGATATCACTGAAAGTTACCTGTTTGTACTCGAAAAGCGTTATTTTGTTGTTTTCCTGCTTATTAGGGGTTAAAACGCCACTTTAATAATAATTTATACGCCACTCAGGGTATTTTTTGTGGCGTAATGACCCTGTTGACGCCATTTTAGGGTATGTTTTTCTGATGTGACGCCGTATAGGGGTGTAAAATAGACTTCGTGCAATACGCCATGATATAGGTCCATTTTTAAGTGTGTGGACGCGTTTGGGTATAGCACATTAATTTTGTCTGAGAGTGACCCCCGGCCCTCGGGGTCTCTCTACTATCTTTTCCCATGCATGAAGTTAGCTTTTTCTGTAGTGACATGGAATTTAAAATATACATCATTTAAAAATACAAAGAATTAAAAGATAGGCCTACACTCCTGTTCGTATAAAAAACCTTCAATATGCATGAAGCTTGTGGCGAGAAAGCCCTAAAAAAAATCATAGTTACAGTAAATAGTGTATGTATAATAATCGCTGTGATTGGTTAGATTTGCATCACGTGACGTGCAAAAATTTTGTCATAGTGCACGATCGTGCACTATATATACCGGTACCGGTAACTCTGATTTTTGCACGGGGAATACGGGCCTAATACACAAATAAGTGTTATAGATCTAGGGGTCTATTTACTATAACAAGTAGTGTATATTCTATATATTTATGCACCATTACTGGACTATATGAACTCGAAATACTAAATTATCCCTCGTGCAGGTCTATTTCAACTCGGCCTGCGGCCTCGGTGAAACAAAACTGCACTCGTGATAATTTAGTATTTGTCGTGCACATAATCCAGTATAGTGCATGATAGACCATGCACTATTTATATAATAGTTCCATCCATATAGTGATGTATTGAATAATTATATTAAATTGGATGGCTCTGAATGGGATACCAGAGAATATTCCACGAGTTAGGGCCAATATTGCACGAATCGAAGATGAGTGCAATATTGGCCCTAACGAGTGGAATATTTCTGGTATTCCATGAAGTAAAGCCATCCAATATAATTATTATTATCTATACCCTACAGGAAAATGATTTAGAACTTAATAAAACTCATTTTAACCAACCACATTCAGTTAATAGAGCCCCTAATCATACTGCATTGTGATCACAAGTTTAACTTAACCTCTTTATGACGTCATGTGCGTATGTGTGTTGCGTTGCATTATTTGCCCGCACGCAAACAGACCATAAAACAAGACAAAATACGGAATAATATGTATTTGTACGGCAAGTTTAGTACTGTTCCGTGCAATATGCTCTCATATTGCACGCGCAAGTCAAGCGGACAAAAATATGCGTTTTTAATGCGCCGCTAAAATGCCTATAATAATGCATAGTTATGATGTAATGAATAGGCACATAATGTATTTGTGGCCAAATCATAATATGCTTTCCAAATTTTCATTTCTAATTATTTCATCTCAGTTTTTCAAAGAGGTCCAAGTTTGAAATAAAGGGACAAGAGGCTGTTAATTCTAGGTTCTGTTTCATAAAACTTGTTGTCCATGACAAGTAACAATAATTGTTATAAGCTACTAAAATCCTTAAATCTGTTTTACTGAGAGCAAATTTGTCATAGAAATGGGGCAGTTGTTATTGATAACGAGTTTTGTGAAACAGGGCCCAGAACAATACTCCCAAGCCTATAAATACGCCAGATAAGCCTGTATAGAAGGCCTTAAAATATCAGGCCTGTATACTTTAATACTATGAATTCACTAATGAACCCTATGCAATGATTTTATTTCAATCGACTAGATTTGATTTGATTTGATTTGATTTGATTTTATTCGTCAGGTATATTGCAATACAAACATAACCAGGTACCATGACAGGATAGCCCATGAAAGCCGAAATGGCTTATTTCCAATGGGGTCCTTACCTAAATAAGTGATTAAAAAATACACTAAGAAAACACATTAGTACGGCTACAAGACTATCGTACACGTACGACAAGTAATAAGAATGTACTAAAGTAGCA
>CM046872.1:9202696-9207696 GCA_025617745.1 Heliocidaris erythrogramma | reverse complement strand
CAGTACGTTCAGACAGGCCGTGATCGACTTGCTTCTATCACCCACTCGTGACTATTCATCGCTCACCCGCTGCCAAAACAATAATTACTGCGCCACACAGAGTGACCCGAGTATAATTGGTATGCATGGTCAAACGCGCGGAAGTTATGTGTCTTCATAAATTAACATAATAACACAATAACAATTCATTTGTAATATCGATAATACAATCAAGTAGCAAATACATGTTAATTAATACTTAATTTTAAATAAACCTTGTACATGTCAAAATTGACTGAACTCCAATCTTATGCCAAAATAAAACACATGCATGCACACTATATTCTCTGGTAAGCACATGTAAATCAATATCTAAAGACCACATCATACTTTAGTTAAGGTCTGATTCTGAAAGAGCAGATTCTCAGCTTTAAAGGGAGTGGCAAGTCGTAATCCATGGGCCTGACCAGTTGGCCTGACTCGGGGAAATTCGGATACAATCAGGTCCAATCGTGCGCTACCGAAGGAATGTTATTGCCGAATTCCTCGCGTGATCGTTAACTCGAATCCCTACATACGTAACCGACCAATGAGATTCAAATACTGGAATAAAGAACGTGCGATCTTGTTTACTCAAATTTGGGTCAATGTGCGAACTTTTATTAGCTGCGCGCGATAAATTGAAGTCGCTTTGAACTTTGATCCAGAGAAAGGAGCAGCCAACTGTAAAACCGCCCATAGATTGCGACTTGTCGCTCCCTTTAAAATGATATATAACTCATTGGATGCTCATAACTCAATGTACAAAGAGAAGAATGCACAGTCCCTCATAATGTTACTTCTTAATAAGGGTTTAAAGTTTGCAGTCTATTGAAGCACTCTGACTTGCAAGGTTTTGTGCTAAGGTGACAAATGGAGGATTAGAACTCAATGAAAATTTCTATGAAGGGATTATCAGATTGTCCTAAAACTTGGCATACTACATAGACATATCCTGTTTGTCACAGTGCACAAGTATCAATGCAAGAACTTACTCCGGGAGATTTATGGGAGATTAAAATGAGACAAGTATTCAGAGTCGTGAAAAAGAAAAGTAATACAACAAAATCCAGAGAAGACACACATAAGTCTGATAAAAAACTGGCAAAAATACCACTTCTAGATTGTTTGGTGCCTCCACATTTTAGATTACTTAGAAAAAAGTATACTCTTTCAGGAAATACCCAAAACTAAAATTTGACCATGCATGCCAACCAAAACACATTGATTGATCTCTAACTGAAAATCACACAGTGCGACTTTTGGGTGGTTTTGTGGTGCCTGGTCACATATATAAAAAAGAAAAAGATAAAAAGAAGGAACCCCCCCCCCCCAACCCCCCCCCTTCCTTACCACACAGTATACACATTACCCTACTATACCCCTATATACATCACATGGATAAATACATTACATTATATTACCAGATGAAACAGACAGAATGATAATAGAAAAAAAAAGTAGGGAATAGGGTACATCACATGAATACATACATTGCATTATATTATAGCACCACATGAAACAGATAGAATAGATAGAATAGACGACAAATAGTCACAAGCGCGGTGGGTGGTCTACCGCAAAGCGTCGATGCTTTGTCGCTGGATCCTGAGATTTACTCCTGCTAAACTCGCTGCAAGAATAGTTTGGAAACTCGCTTCTATCTCGTGACTATTTGCGTTCAGACAGCGTTCGGTCTCGACATGTCTTGCCGTGAGAATAGGCGTCTCTTCAGTTCAACGCGTACGGCGGATCGGATCGTCGAATCTACAATTGATACGGCACGGTATCGTACACGTGCATCTTTCGTCAGCTCAGATTTGCATCAGGTCTGTATGATTAATAATGTCACCCAATAACATCCAAAGAAATTAAAATTGAATGATTTATTGCTCAAAGCCTCAAACAAATTGATTGCACCCTTGCCCCTGGCACTGCTCGCCTCCCCTTGACTGAGGATTGACCGGCCGGCCCTGCCCCACTGGCACTGCCACATGACTGGCGCTGCACTGCAACGCAGCTGACCTGAGTGTGCGGCGGCTGGGCTAGCTGGCCAGGCCCAGCGGACGTTTTGTCGTGATCTCGATTTCCCTCTTATAAGTCTTAATACTAGTCTTAATATATTAATATTGATATTATTGTTGTGAAATAATGACGATTTAATATAAATAATGGAAATTTTTAATAAATGCGAAACTTTGAAATCGAAAAATAACTCTGTATTCTTTGCTAAAATTACTCACTTAAGTTATAATGCATAAACAAGAAAGATATTCGAATAAATGTTAGGCCTTATTGCTACTGTATATTATTGAAAATATCTGCCAAAATTCATGTTGAGTCATGCATCCGGAATTCCGGATATATGTCTGGAAATAATCAAACGCACTGCACTTTCTGCCTTTGTAACGAACACACAGTTTTGTATCTTTTGTCTCTCGCGAACACGTCATTCTCGATAGTGAAGTCCCACATGTACCCACCTTAAGTCAAGACCTTCAGGCTTCGCAAGCGTAACTCTGAACTATATAGGAAGTGATGAATTGTCACAACATGATTATGCGTGCATGCTGTGTATAATGTAGATGAACAAACTACAAAGTCAACTTGATGTCGAGATCGCAGTGGGCGTCGTGTGCACATGTTGCGAGTGAATGCTGCGTGGACTGCGATGTTGACCAGATAAAATTGTGTAGAGGACAAGCATAAGGCATGGGGTGAATGAACTCTACAGTTTTTGAGCAATGCCATAAATGCAGTGAATGTGTAGGTCACTACTACAAATTTTTATATTTTAAATGAATTAAATATAAAATAAATGTTTCAATTTTATGGTAATGATTATATTTGGATTTATGGTATTGCGTGATTTGCGTGGCCTGGGCAGACAATCACAATGTCATGAATGTGATGATAAGTTTAATGTTACATATCAATTTCAGTCCTGTTTCTTTTTTGAAAGGCGGTCAAATAATTCTCACGGCAAGGAAAGTGGGCATAAACCTGAGACAGTTTTTTCCACCAAAAATCTTCTTCGATTTAATTTTATTGGAAATAAAAATATACTTTGTGCAAAGATATGTCATATTTTTATCAAAAATATGTTCTAATGTGTTAATATACTCGGTTTTGTTTTTAATTACATAAAACCTTTGGGGATGAGAACCAATATTTTTGTTGCTTCCTCTGTGATATCGATATCATGCAGTTGGAGTCAAAAGTATCGCCAGTACGTATCGTTCATTTATTTCGGATACAAAATCACTAGTTATGTTGCTTTTGTAACAGAATCAATACTGCGGGTTGCTTTTGTAACAGAATCAATACTGCGGACTGATTTTGTAACAGAATCAATACTGCGGACTGATTTTGTAACAGAATCACTAGTGCAGCTTGCTTTTGTCACAAAATCAGTACTGCGGATTGATTTTGTAACAGAAGCACTAGTGCAGGTTGCTTTTGTAACAGAATCAATGGTGGGGTTGATTTTGTAACAAAATCACTAGAGAAGGATTGATTTTGTAACAAAATCACTAGTGCATGTTGATTTTGTAACAGAATCACTAGTGGGGTTGATTTTGTAACAAAATCAATATTGGGGGATTGATTTTGTTACAAAATCACTAGTGTGTGTTGATTTTGTAACAAAATCACCAGTGGGAATTGATTTTGTTACAAAATCCATCCCCACTTTTGATTTTGTTACAAAAGTAAAATTGCAGGGTGATTTTGTAACAAAATCATTGATTTTGTAACAGAAGCAGTCAGGGTACACTTGGCGGCCCATACTTCTGTACCCTCACCTCTCCTTCGCATTTCTTTTATCTCGTCACATCTCCCTCTCCTGACTGTACCCTTGGCTTTATAATCTAATACCCCAGTCACACCAATGAGATCGACACCAGATCGAACAAAAATTTACACTACCCCAAATGGCCAAGATTCGATTGGTTTAGAGTCGGTATAGAAATCGGTTTGGCGGTGTGACTGAGGTATAAGCTTTGCTTATTTCAGAACAAGTATTGGAGGAGTTTCAAAATGGAAAATGAAACAATTTGAAAAGTCTATCAAACTTCTATAAAACTTTGTTTTAGCATAAACTTTAAATCGTCTAAACGTTTTTCAGTCTTCTGCATATCAGACGTTCGAATACATATACAGAACAAGCATTTTCAGATCAGCTTTCGAAAGTGTGGGGCGTTTTCCGGCCTCTCCCATGCTGTGAAATTGCAATTTTAATAATAATAATAGGCACATGCATTCATAGGCCTATGTATCAGCAAGCCCAATAGAAATAAAGCTATGCAGAATAAGATAACACAAAATCATTATGTCGATATTATAATGCCAGAAAAGTATGACAATCTATTTGAGGCCAGACCATAGTCGAATGCACGCAACCCTATCATCATCGGTGCAGCGGTAGTAATAATGAGGCACACGTATATTATTGTTCACATTTCCTGACATATTCAAAAATTTTCGAAGGTGGAAAAACCCAGTCACTAAAAATAGAATCTTGTTGTTCATGGGAATTTGGTTGGGCCTTTATTGTATGACACTATTGGTCGTCGTAGCTTTGACTTGCAATTATATGCCATACTTGATCCATTGATCTACCAAGCACATAGGCCTCATTCAGGAAGACGAATAGAGTAAATATTGTTTATATTGATATAATATTCCAATTTGATATACTATTTTATATGATTTGTTTCATGTTAGTCATATTATTATTTTCTATATTGCATTGCTTATGTCAATATGTTATCCAGTTTGATACAATGTTATATAATTCGTCACATTTTAAATATGAGTGGCGACATTATGATTTCTATTTCATTATCTATATCAATATGATATCCAATTTGTCACATGTTCAATCTAAGTAGCCCTATTATGATTTGCTATATTCTCTCTCTTTGTTTCCATTTCATTTCCATAATGATTGTTACTTTTCTTTATACTAATGCTTTGTATTG
>CM046872.1:9192696-9197696 GCA_025617745.1 Heliocidaris erythrogramma | reverse complement strand
TCACAGGTTCATTTTGACATCCCATCAGATATTCTGACAACATGTATAGACAAGCAGCTCAGATTTTTAAAACTGTACACAATAGTTATGTTCACACGTAGTGCATAGCATCGATGCTATGTTAGCACCGATGCTATGTAAGTTTCAAAAATATTTCCAGTACGTTCAGACAGGCCGTGATCGACTTGCTTCTATCACCCACTCGTGACTATTCATCGCTCACCCGCTGCCAAAACAATAATTACTGCGCCACACAGAGTGACCCGAGTATAATTGGTATGCATGGTCAAACGCGCGGAAGTTATGTGTCTTCATAAATTAACATAATAACACAATAACAATTCATTTGTAATATCGATAATACAATCAAGTAGCAAATACATGTGAATTAATACTTAATTTTAAATAAACCTTGTACATGTCAAAATTGACTGAACTCCAATCTTATGCCAAAATAAAACACATGCATGCACACTATATTCTCTGGTAAGCACATGTAAATCAATATCTAAAGACCACATCATACTTTAGTTAAGGTCTGATTCTGAAAGAGCAGATTCTCAGCTTTAAAGGGAGTGGCAAGTCGTAATCCATGGGCCTGACCAGTTGGCCTGACTCGGGGAAATTCGGATACAATCAGGTCCAATCGTGCGCTACCGAAGGAATGTTATTGCCGAATTCCTCGCGTGATCGTTAACTCGAATCCCTACATACGTAACCGACCAATGAGATTCAAATACTGGAATAAAGAACGTGCGATCTTGTTTACTCAAATTTGGGTCAATGTGCGAACTTTTATTAGCTGCGCGCGATAAATTGAAGTCGCTTTGAACTTTGATCCAGAGAAAGGAGCAGCCAACTGTAAAACCGCCCATAGATTGCGACTTGTCGCTCCCTTTAAAATGATATATAACTCATTGGATGCTCATAACTCAATGTACAAAGAGAAGAATGCACAGTCCCTCATAATGTTACTTCTTAATAAGGGTTTAAAGTTTGCAGTCTATTGAAGCACTCTGACTTGCAAGGTTTTGTGCTAAGGTGACAAATGGAGGATTAGAACTCAATGAAAATTTCTATGAAGGGATTATCAGATTGTCCTAAAACTTGGCATACTACATAGACATATCCTGTTTGTCACAGTGCACAAGTATCAATGCAAGAACTTACTCCGGGAGATTTATGGGAGATTAAAATGAGACAAGTATTCAGAGTCGTGAAAAAGAAAAGTAATACAACAAAATCCAGAGAAGACACACATAAGTCTGATAAAAAACTGGCAAAAATACCACTTCTAGATTGTTTGGTGCCTCCACATTTTAGATTACTTAGAAAAAAGTATACTCTTTCAGGAAATACCCAAAACTAAAATTTGACCATGCATGCCAACCAAAACACATTGATTGATCTCTAACTGAAAATCACACAGTGCGACTTTTGGGTGGTTTTGTGGTGCCTGGTCACATATATAAAAAAGAAAAAGATAAAAAGAAGGAACCCCCCCCCCCCAACCCCCCCCCCTTCCTTACCACACAGTATACACATTACCCTACTATACCCCTATATACATCACATGGATAAATACATTACATTATATTACCAGATGAAACAGACAGAATGATAATAGAAAAAAAAAGTAGGGAATAGGGTACATCACATGAATACATACATTGCATTATATTATAGCACCACATGAAACAGATAGAATAGATAGAATAGACGACAAATAGTCACAAGCGCGGTGGGTGGTCTACCGCAAAGCGTCGATGCTTTGTCGCTGGATCCTGAGATTTACTCCTGCTAAACTCGCTGCAAGAATAGTTTGGAAACTCGCTTCTATCTCGTGACTATTTGCGTTCAGACAGCGTTCGGTCTCGACATGTCTTGCCGTGAGAATAGGCGTCTCTTCAGTTCAACGCGTACGGCGGATCGGATCGTCGAATCTACAATTGATACGGCACGGTATCGTACACGTGCATCTTTCGTCAGCTCAGATTTGCATCAGGTCTGTATGATTAATAATGTCACCCAATAACATCCAAAGAAATTAAAATTGAATGATTTATTGCTCAAAGCCTCAAACAAATTGATTGCACCCTTGCCCCTGGCACTGCTCGCCTCCCCTTGACTGAGGATTGACCGGCCGGCCCTGCCCCACTGGCACTGCCACATGACTGGCGCTGCACTGCAACGCAGCTGACCTGAGTGTGCGGCGGCTGGGCTAGCTGGCCAGGCCCAGCGGACGTTTTGTCGTGATCTCGATTTCCCTCTTATAAGTCTTAATACTAGTCTTAATATATTAATATTGATATTATTGTTGTGAAATAATGACGATTTAATATAAATAATGGAAATTTTTAATAAATGCGAAACTTTGAAATCGAAAAATAACTCTGTATTCTTTGCTAAAATTACTCACTTAAGTTATAATGCATAAACAAGAAAGATATTCGAATAAATGTTAGGCCTTATTGCTACTGTATATTATTGAAAATATCTGCCAAAATTCATGTTGAGTCATGCATCCGGAATTCCGGATATATGTCTGGAAATAATCAAACGCACTGCACTTTCTGCCTTTGTAACGAACACACAGTTTTGTATCTTTTGTCTCTCGCGAACACGTCATTCTCGATAGTGAAGTCCCACATGTACCCACCTTAAGTCAAGACCTTCAGGCTTCGCAAGCGTAACTCTGAACTATATAGGAAGTGATGAATTGTCACAACATGATTATGCGTGCATGCTGTGTATAATGTAGATGAACAAACTACAAAGTCAACTTGATGTCGAGATCGCAGTGGGCGTCGTGTGCACATGTTGCGAGTGAATGCTGCGTGGACTGCGATGTTGACCAGATAAAATTGTGTAGAGGACAAGCATAAGGCATGGGGTGAATGAACTCTACAGTTTTTGAGCAATGCCATAAATGCAGTGAATGTGTAGGTCACTACTACAAATTTTTATATTTTAAATGAATTAAATATAAAATAAATGTTTCAATTTTATGGTAATGATTATATTTGGATTTATGGTATTGCGTGATTTGCGTGGCCTGGGCAGACAATCACAATGTCATGAATGTGATGATAAGTTTAATGTTACATTTCAATTTCAGTCCTGTTTCTTTTTTGAAAGGCGGTCAAATAATTCTCACGGCAAGGAAAATGGGCATAAACCTGAGACAGTTTTTTCCACCAAAAATCTTCTTCGATTTAATTTTATTGGAAATAAAAATATACTTTGTGCAAAGATATGTCATATTTTTATCAAAAATATGTTCTAATGTGTTAATATACTCGGTTTTGTTTTTAATTACATAAAACTTTTGGGGATGAGAACCAATATTTTTGTTGCTTCCTCTGTGATATCGATATCATGCAGTTGGAGTCAAAAGTATCGCCAGTACGTATCGTTCATTTATTTCGGATACAAAATCACTAGTTATGTTGCTTTTGTAACAGAATCAATACTGCGGGTTGCTTTTGTAACAGAATCAATACTGCGGACTGATTTTGTAACAGAATCAATACTGCGGACTGATTTTGTAACAGAATCACTAGTGCAGCTTGCTTTTGTCACAAAATCAGTACTGCGGATTGATTTTGTAACAGAAGCACTAGTGCAGGTTGCTTTTGTAACAGAATCAATGGTGGGGTTGATTTTGTAACAAAATCACTAGAGAAGGATTGATTTTGTAACAAAATCACTAGTGCATGTTGATTTTGTAACAGAATCACTAGTGGGGTTGATTTTGTAACAAAATCAATATTGGGGGATTGATTTTGTTACAAAATCACTAGTGTGTGTTGATTTTGTAACAAAATCACCAGTGGGAATTGATTTTGTTACAAAATCCATCCCCACTTTTGATTTTGTTACAAAAGTAAAATTGCAGGGTGATTTTGTAACAAAATCATTGAGTTTGTAACAGAAGCAGTCAGGGTACACTTGGCGGCCCATACTTCTGTACCCTCACCTCTCCTTCGCATTTCTTTTATCTCGTCACATCTCCCTCTCCTGACTGTACCCTTGGCTTTATAATCTAATACCCCAGTCACACCAAAGAGATCGACACCAGATCGAACAAAAATTTACACTACCCCAAATGGCCAAGATTCGATTGGTTTAGAGTCGGTATAGAAATCGGTTTGGCGGTGTGACTGAGGTATAAGCTTTGCTTATTTCAGAACAAGTATTGGAGGAGTTTCAAAATGGAAAATGAAACAATTTGAAAAGTCTATCAAACTTCTATAAAACTTTGTTTTAGCATAAACTTTAAATCGTCTAAACGTTTTTCAGTCTTCTGCATATCAGACGTTCGAATACATATACAGAACAAGCATTTTCAGATCAGCTTTCGAAAGTGTGGGGCGTTTTCCGGCCTCTCCCATGCTGTGAAATTGCAATTTTAATAATAATAATAGGCACATGCATTCATAGGCCTATGTATCAGCAAGCCCAATAGAAATAAAGCTATGCAGAATAAGATAACACAAAATCATTATGTCGATATTATAATGCCAGAAAAGTATGACAATCTATTTGAGGCCAGACCATAGTCGAATGCACGCAACCCTATCATCATCGGTGCAGCGGTAGTAATAATGAGGCACACGTATATTATTGTTCACATTTCCTGACATATTCAAAAATTTTCGAAGGTGGAAAAACCCAGTCACTAAAAATAGAATCTTGTTGTTCATGGGAATTTGGTTGGGCCTTTATTGTATGACACTATTGGTCGTCGTAGCTTTGACTTGCAATTATATGCCATACTTGATCCATTGATCTACCAAGCACATAGGCCTCATTCAGGAAGACGAATAGAGTAAATATTGTTTATATTGATATAATATTCCAATTTGATATACTATTTTATATGATTTGTTTCATGTTAGTCATATTATTATTTTCTATATTGCATTGCTTATGTCAATATGTTATCCAGTTTGATACAATGTTATATAATTCGTCACATTTTAAATATGAGTGGCGAC